>OX401418.1:4053194-4147686 GCA_947846245.1 Cerastoderma edule | reverse complement strand
ACCACTTCAGAAAGTTCAATTGTTAGATTTATAGTATACATCAATTTGTGCAAAGCAGCCAACCTGTCTTTAACAGCCAATTTCTCAATTCCATAGGCTGACCTCTTAACACAAATTTGACTGTAAGTGGAATCAACTGTTTATTGCCAATGAACTTACGTGTTTTTCAATACGCCTTACAATTATCTAACACAAGCATTTTTTATTTTACTTTTTTCCCATGTAAATAGATCTGTTGCACCTTGTACTCGCTCGTTTTTTGGTTTCATAGTAAACAATTTTATTGGAATATGAGCCAGAAAAGCAACACGACATGCTAGAGAATTTAACCTTCCGTTTACCTGTAGTAAAATGCAGAAATTTTCTATGAGAACGAAAGATGGTGGGCCATTATCAGTGCTTGTTTAAAACTGCAAGCCAACTTCATTTTGATATGTTTCATGACTATTCTGGCCTTAATTATGAATACATTTGTTTTCATAGGATAAGAAAAACGACACATTAATGTCAACATTGAACTGAAAGACAGTCACTTTCAGACCCGTATATCAATTAAATACCTGCATGAAAAGTACTTAGCTCATCATTTTTTTTTTCATTTCAAACAACAGATCAATATATGAAGCAGAAGGCGCCATGGTCTAGATTTTAGAGTATAGGTCACGATCCGTCTCTGAGTTGGTTCAAATCCCAGCGACGGTGGTTCTGTCCGGCTTGACAAGCCCTTATGAATATTAAAACCTTCTTTGTCGATCGTTCATGGGCTGGGCATCAAAGCATAACTTAATTACAGGATGACAGAATGGTAATCCAAAATTAACCATAAATAACATTGTACTTCATGCTTTTTTGGATTATTTTGATTCTTTGTGATATGAAGGGTCGATTAACAATTCAAGGGTTCAGCGCAAGACTATAGTAAGTGCTTCACGTTTGTGAAGCACTTACTTTAGTCTTCCATTGAGCCCTCGAATTCCTCTCAAATCCGAATATGTGACTGGTCTAGTTCGAACTAACAACGGCAGTAAAAGTATGGACATAACTGTTTACTTAGAGATAATCTGCGAATTATGTAGCGTTAATATTGAATGTTTGTAAAAAGCAATGTCGTCTTTTTATTTTTGTTTTTGCATCGTCAGCTTTGTGTGCAATAACTTATACATAATCACATATACATACATCGAATAAATGGTTTAATTGAAAATAAGAAAAGACACCGTGAAAACAACAGTATATCTATTAGTGGTTTATTTCAAATAAAACGCCATGGTTGTCTACAGTAAGATTGTATGGGATCAAACGGGTTGGTTTAGACATGTGTTTCGGTCATCTAGTAGGGAGCTGAAAGTAGAATGTGGTAAAATATCATTAAAACAGCTACTTAGATCATGACGAGGTTCTATAGGGTCATATAATATTAACTTCTTCAATGATTATATTCATCAAAAGTGAGGGCAGCAAATACCTTTGATATGATATAGTTAGTAGCGGACGACTATGGAAAAAATTGTGGGAAACGGAGAAATTGCTCATTAAGAGCAATTTCTCCTGTTTACACAATGTTTTCTGCCCTGTTAGAAAATTGAAATGTCGTCTGCAAACTCTTTCGATTTGGGACAGTCGAAAATTTGGCGTATGGTAAAGGGTTAAGAGATGTTTCCAAACGCGATCAGCTTATTAATACTCCCGTGAAATATAAACCAGACAGGAATTACTCCATGCTCTTGCTTGTAATTAATACATTACCTTTAGGTACGGAGTCGCCGGCGCACCATTTCTAGCGTTTCCCATGACACGGGTTGTTACAGTAGCAAGTCAGCCATAACAGCCCACCACAATATCCCCCAGCACAGCCATTGGTGTTCTGGCAATGTTCGCTGCACGGGTAATCATCTGGACAGCCAAAACCGGCGGAAACATCGTGAACAGCTGAGAAATGAAAGACAATTGAAGCGTTTGAATGTCAATAACAATAATCTTTTAACAGGGCAGAAAACATTGTGGGGAAAGGAGAAATTACTCTTAATGCGCAATTTCTTCTTTTCCCACATTGTTTTCCATAGTCGTCCGCAACAAACTGGTCAGATGTCGTCATTGTTTGGTAATTGGAATGTATAGGTTGGTAAAAACGGCTTAAGAATATGTGCATGTTTTTTAAATTTAAGTTTTTAAAATGAAAATAAATGTGAAAGAGGCTTTGAGTCCATGTCAGAGTTTAAAAAATAAAACGTATCTTCGTATTTGGTAAGTAGTCAACCAGTTATAATAACAATAAAACTTGAGATCGTGTTCATCGTACAAATAAAAAGGGTGATTTCAGTTAGAAGTGCAAGATTTACTACGTTTTAAAATGCTTCACACTTCAATAAACAAAATGATATAATACTTTGTACAAACTATGTAAAATGTGATTTTGTACTATGTTCTTGTTTAATGAACAATGTTCTCTTCAAAAAGAAATATATATATATATATATTGCGCCTGATTTAAGGCAGCATCCAGGGTCAAAACAACGAACGAAAAATGGCATATAAATTGAAAATAAAACTAGCTTGATTTGATTTTTGTTTTTCAAATGTTTACATCTAGTTTTATCGAGAGTTGACTAACACTGGACTTACCACATACTGCGACCAGTAGCAGAGCAGCCAAAAAGAATGCGGTTTTCATGGTGATTATAATTTCAAACAATAAACCTCGCTATGAAGCCTTTTAAAGAAAATAGATGATTTAAAAACGATGTCTTTTTTACTTTTATACTGAAATATTTGAAAGGAAGTCTGGCAAGATAAGTAATTTGACCAATCAGAAATTAGCCTACTTTATGCAAGATAAAACTTGAATTTGAATATCTGTTTCCTTGAAAGGTTATCAAAGTCATGTGAACAAAAGGCGTGTGATTTAACCATTTCCCCACACAAATAAAACTGTAGATTTGTACATTAGAAAGCATTCTACCAACATTATCTTATCACATTTACTCTGATTAGTCAAATGTGGGTTATTCCCATACACGTTATAAATCTTATAATCTGTTATTTTGTATTTTTATCGTAACGTAGTCTCTACAATACCTTTAAAGGCTCATAAAACTAGATTAATGCTCTATCAAACTATTTTATTTGGTAAACTTTTAGTCAAATTCAAATAGTTATTACAAAAAGAAAAACATATGTACAACGTAAAGCAAACGAGAAATAACCCAGATTAGCAAGTTTAATAATTCAGAATGTCTGCTTCATCACATCTGACATTGTCAGTTCATACACAAATCTTTTAACCGACCAATCAGAATGTGTTATTTTGAATATGTAAACAAACAGGTTGTTGATAAACATTATTGAATTGGAGACAACTATATTTCAAGCACAAAATAACTTATGTTTAAAGGAGTCTATCTAATAGGGTCTTTATGCATTCGTAAATTAATTCTCATGACTTATATGAACATGATAAAGGAACTCCATATATTTTTCAGTAATTCATGTGTACTCATCTCCTTTTATGTATATGCCTTTAACTATTTACCAAACAATAAGGACATTTGACAACTTTCTTGCAGACGACACTGGAAAACATTGTGGGAAAAGGAGAAATTGGTCTTAACGAGCAATTTCTCCTTTTCACACAATGTTTTTGCCCTTTTAGAAGATTGGTTTTCCAATTTAATCACATTTTGAAATGTCGTCTGCAAACTCTAAGAATTTTGGCCAGTCGAAAATATTGTGTTTGGTAAAGGGTTAAGACATTAACGGGAAGAACGGGTCTATCAGTTGGACACTGTTTTAGATATCGCTGCTTTTATCTCGGCATACTTATCCAATGTCTTTACCTTCTACTACGACATCGCCGCCTCTCGTCACGTAGTCTCTCCGATACCTTAAAAAACGAGCACGAAGATATGCAAGGAGACGGCGGAACAGTTTTCAACAACCGTGTAGTGAAAGCGTATGCTTTCATTCATTGACGTAATCTTAGGCAACCAATTTAGCGGTCAAAAAGAAAGACTATACTAAACATCTGTAGATATCTTTGCGAGAGCTTTGCTATTCGTGATGAAACTTTAAACACTATTGCTGCCCCTTGACTTTTTCAATTCTTATAGCATCACCATTCTTGAAATTTCATTTATTGTATATTTGTGCTCAATGTTTGTTGATCATCTTTTTTTTATCTAAGCCATATTCTATGTTATTGTAAATGGCCATAGACAAATGTTGTCGATGATTGCCAAAAACGAAATTAGAAATTGGTATTGGTGTACAGCTAAATGCCTGGTTGTCAAGTGTTGCGTACAATGCCATGTCATCACCTGTTTGTTTACTATATGAGAAGGACATTCGGCGACTATCTGGACTGTCGGATTTAAGATACCAAGAGGTTCGGACTGACCGGGTGCAGCTATGCGGCCCGGTAAAAATGTTATACGCTGGACGATCTTGTAAACGCTTAAGAAACTAAGTAAATAAACCACACTATACGATGTAGTGCTTGTCTTCATAATCATTTCGTTACAAACCGAAGCATTGTTTATGATCCTCTTTCTATAGACACTGGCTGTAAGAAAGATAAGATTTTGTATTGTATAATGAATGATGTGTAGCAATCTGGAGATCCTGGTTGTACAAAGTGCTTGGTGCTATGGACCTGAGACCTGCCGTCCTGGGTATGACTTTCGATGTCGGCTAATTACCAAAAAAATGCCGACATTTGACGAGATTGGTGCAAACGACTCTGGAAAACATTGTGAAAAAAAGAAGAATTGCTCGTAACGAGCAATTTCTCCTTTTCACACAATACTTTCTGCCCGAACAAAAGATTATATTTCAATTTCATCACGTTTTGAAATGTCGTCTGCAGACTCTTTCAATTTGAGACAGTCGAAAATCTTGCGTTTGGTAAAGGGTTAATAAATGGCGATGCGTCTTAATGAATTTCAACTGTTCCAAGTCCATCATTTGGGTATTATATAGGGAACTGTTGCCTTGATAATGCTCTATAGCGAAATATGTACACATATACGATAGACGTTGGTAGGTCCTTGGTATAATCAGTGAAAAGTGTCTCATAAACCAAACTGGCTGGTCTTTTCAATAGATGTGGCACTATCATAAACAAAACTTTTACCTTTTTTCATATGAAAATGGAGGAGAGAGAAAAAAGGAAAGATATTTTGGTTTGAATTTACACAACCGAAAGCCCTATTCATTTAAATTTGGTTCGGTTTGGACACTTTTACTGTCTTGAGGGTTTCATCGACAAGAGTATAATTATGGGAGATCACCATGGAAGAGTTGATACAGCTGTGATATGACAGTTGTTTATATTTAACGGTAAATTATGTTATGGTACTTGACGCGTATATCATGATTCCGTTTTTCTCTGAGACTAATGCACACTGTGTAGCGTGTGTTGTGTTAATATTACGTGCTGGGACCAGTCAACCAACACACGTTCTTATTTTTCTTCACTTCTCAATTTGTAACATGATGACTTTTTATTACTGCGCCAGGTATCGTTTCATATTGCCTGTACTGGTCTTGGAAAAAGCGATCTACCTGACGGCGCGTCAAAAATGAATCGCCGCATACCGATCAAGCTTGTATGTTTCTGAGTTTGTTTGCATTTAGGTTTTACAACCAATAAGTTCGACGGTATTTCAGATGAATCGAGCATAAAAAAGACCTCTTTAATACGCAAACACATCCGATCAGTGAAAAACACTGTCGTACAATGCAATAGGCGACAGTGGTGCAGAGATAGCGCGTCGGCCTTTTGTACTGAGGTTCCCGGGTTCGAATCCATAAATTTCCGAGACTAACCCACAAATCAGCGCGAGTACCGGTTTATCATCCAGGATACAGTCATTGAGAGTGGCTTTGAACAAGCTCTAAGCTGCCATCACAATCAATGTAAAAAGAATATGGTATTGTAAACTAAACTAAACATTACGTTCCACGAACATAACATAACTCCCACCTCCGAGAAGGCTCGCCCCGAGTCTTAATTCTTAATCCATAGGAAGTACATGAGAAAGGCAACATCGATAGAAGTCATCATCACACCGCTGCTACCAATGTAACAAACCGAGCAAATATACCTCTATAAGACACACGCACATCCGATCAGTGAAAATACTCGTCCACTAATCGATTGTGCTGTCTATTTATATACCTGCATGTTCTCTATTCCAACATATTAGGCTCTCTAATCAATTCGTTCCACGAATGTAACATAGCGATGCTTGACTAATGATCGATGGAAGAAGGGGCCACATTCAACTGCCCACAAAGTCAAGACTTATGGAACCATCGAAATCCTGTAAATCAGCGGGAGACTTCCTCCCATGAAACGTCAAGTCTGCCGTCACCGGGATATGAACAGATTCAATTTTCAAGAAGTATACCTGACGTGGTTCATTCGTATTTCACCATTGATTGATTTTCGAAAAAAGGAAGGGGGTACATTGTCTTGGGGAGAATGCAGTTTCAGAGCGAAAGATACGAGAAATCATGGGCAGCTGGTCTGACCACTGTTATAAAAGCCCAACAACGGACGAAAGCGTATTAAAATTAAAAGGTCAGTTTTTAAATCGCTCTAGTAATAGTGGGCCGCCTTCACGTATTGACCTGGTAATTGTTTTTATTTAAGGTAAACAAAGATAACCTTTCCAGGTAAACACGACTTTTGACTAAGGTAGTGTCTAAAATATGGAGCACTTCGTTTTGATAGGTTAAAGCCAAGTTTTAATCAAACATGTACTTTTATCTCTAAGTATCACTATGTACTGCTTCAATACTATTCTTTCGTTGAGAGTTTGGTCGGACACATTAGTAACGGTGCCATCATGAAAATTGTATTCTCTTTGGCTATTCTACTTCTAGTGACATTATTTGGTGAGTCAAATAGATAGTTTCTTTTGTCATCCATCATTTTTACTTATTTCTTTAAAAGCGAACTCTTAGATTAAAATGAGTATGCTTTAGATTTGTAAACCAATGATCTCGTGCAGATTAAATACAGTAAGAATGGCCATTTCTGAAGTACATAATACTCAATGGGTTGATAGTGTGAATCAGTTAGGGTTGTTGTATTTGTAGTTATAATATATGTAATCACTGAGAAATTTATTTGTTTGTTTGAGGTTTAACACAATTTAGAACAAATTTCAATAATATTCCGGTGCTACTTGAGTCCAAACCAAAACTTCTAATTTTATTTACCTTAACTTTCGTAATGATTTCCTAGTTATTTAGAACCCTATAGATGGAAGCTATGATTACCATTGATTTTAGTCTTTGATATAATTTACATCACGATTGATTTAAACAGTTTATTAAATGTTCCTTTTTACATGTTCTTTCGTTTAACAATTTCACTGCCGAACGCGACTGCAGTCGAACTATGTATAAAAGGCAAAAGGAGAAATTATATATTTTATCCAAATATCTAAGATGGCAGCCTAAGTCATGTGACTTTTGTTCATAAGAAAAAGCTTAAAAAATAATACATAAAGGCTTTGCTATCATGTATGTGAAGTTTCATAAAGATCCATTGATAAATAAGTCCATAGTTTACATTCTTGTGAGGACACATCATTTGGACAAAAGAATTTCCAAGAAATGCCTGGCACTAGGCAGAAAGGTATCTAAAGAGTGTTTGGCAGTGAAAATTTAAAAACATAAAAGTTTTTTTTTCTGGTACAATTGTGAAACATTCGGAACTTGCTTTCTTTATGCAGTTGTCCACGAGGTTTCCGCAGGACATGGCTGCCCATTTGACGAAGCCACATGTCATCAGCACTGCACCAACACCAACCATTGTACCAGTGGTTACTGTGGAGGGCCGTTATGGGCAGTGTGTTACTGTGTCAATCCATGCCATAGGTAATATGTTTAACTCTTAGAATGATGGCTAATTTTCTAGAAATACAGTTTTGTGTCTGTTATGTTATTGGGTATAAAGAACGACAAGACAATGTGTTCTAACTAAGCTACTTTAATAATACTATTCCTAGAGTGACTAACAATAAACTAACTAGAGATAAGGCATGCATGGCTTTTATAAAGAGGAAGGGAGTTAACTCTTGGAAGGCTAATACAGTGGAGCCATAATGTTACAGTGTCGTCTGCTTTGCAAAACCTTAAATATCTGCTTAATTTTGATGTGGAAAGATACTCAGTGTACCAAACAGGTTAGATGCTGTGTAATTTTCTAAATATAGATTTTTGTGTCATCTGCCTTCCAAAACCTTAATTATCTGCTCAATTCTGATGAGGGAAGATACTCAGGTGGCAAACATGTTAGATCACAGGCCAGCCGCCAATTTACTTGGCGGCTGGCCTGGATGCAAGCTGTTCGCTTAAGCTGTTCGCTTAACCCTTTCCCAAACAACAAAGTTTCGACTGTCCAAATTGAAAGAGTTTGCAGACGACATTTCAAAATGTGATAAATTTTAACAATATTCTTCAGAAAGAGCAGAAAACCCTGTGGGAATAGGAAAAATTGCTCGTTACGAGCAATTTCTCCTTTCCCACAATGTTTTTTTAAGTTGTCTGCAACAAAGTCGTCAAATTTCGTTATTATTTGGGAGAGGGTAAAGCATGGAGTCGGTTCCAGCGCTGTAAGGGCTAATACATTCGCCCACTGTTATTCGGATGATCCATGATGTTTTTGCTTTCTACGCCAGGTTAATTCAGAATAGGCTAATGTTGGACTACAGGAGTAGGCGAAGTTAAAAGGAGAAGCAGATAACCATCAATGGTTAAGTGCGTTTTCCTCGTGATATTGATCACTCGACAAAACCCCGCCCCCAATATTTGTCGGAGTTGTTTTCACAAATAGAGCCATTGAAAACAATAGTTACGAGCACAAGTGCATTTGTTTGTCGGAGTTTTGTACACCATTTCATTGGGTAAACTGTTATGAATATTCAAATCTAGTCGTAATGGCGACTGGTCAATTGGAACGAAATAATTGTAACAAAAGGAATGAATTATCATCGATTTCTCCTTGGTCACATTAGTTTCTTAAAGATAGTCGGTTTACAGATGTAGCAATGTGAGCTAATACGAAATAATTGGTTAAGCATAACAGCCACTACTTCATGTATCAAAATGTTGGTTTGTTATTTATTCATTTCTTTCTTTCTATCTATTTATTTCATTGGGAGTTTATATGCGTTTTGATCAGTATATACCATTCATTATCGTTGTTTTAAGACCATTCTATTATGCAAAATGTGGGTTCACATATCGACGCACTTTAATAATCACGGTTCGGTTAATTGCATGTGTCATATCATTTCTAACGCTTGATAATCGAAATATGGATATTGATGATACGTATTGTATTATGCAAATCATGGAACTTAATGCGTTTTTATCGAGAACATGCTGATATATAAATATACAATACAACTGCTCAGTGTACGACAGTGTTGTTTACTGATCTGATGTGTTTGTGTCTTTGAGAGGTTCATTTGCTCGGTATGTAACAAGGGCAATAGGGTTGGGCTTAGTGGGTACGAGAAATCTCTTGAGCTCCCGTGTAGATAATAATACCTATTTATTGCGAAGGGTCATTTGATTGTCATCTAAATAACCGTGTTTATAATCCGTGTACCTACAGACCATAACAACCGTTATCAAAAAGAGGTTTAACGTTTGTAGAACTGTTATGTAAAAAAGAAACATAGACAAGGTTACAAAGGACATGTAGGTTTGCATATACAACATTAACCCTTGACTGAACGGCAATTTTTCGACTGTCCCAAATTCAAAGACTTTGCAGACGACATTTCAAATTGTGATGAAATGGGAAAACAAACTTCTGGTAGGGTAGAACACATTGTGGGAAAAGGAAGAATTGTTCGTTATGAGCAATTTCTCCTTTTCCCACAATGTTTTCCAGAGTTGTCTGCAACAAAGTAATAAAATGCCGTTATTGTTTGGTTATGGGTTAAAAGAGCCAGCTAGTCAGTCAACGACAATATTCTCCATCGATGGGATGGGATTATTTCATGTAGATATCTTTGCTCGGTTTGCTAAAGAATAAATGGGCCGCGTCACGCGAAAAGGGGCACTCGGACATAGATAAAAACCGCTGACTCAGCTCTTTCTTAGCGCTATTATTTCAGCATCTAGTCACGACAGTTATCATTTGTATTTATTTAAAGGTAGAACTTGGTGTCCTCTTAGATGGCAAACAGTGTAACCCCAGACCAGCCGCCACGTCAGTGACGTGGCGGCTGGTCTGGGGCTACACTGTTTGCTATGTCCGAGTGCCCCTTTTCCCGTGACGTGGCCCAAATAGTGGTGATTAACAGTTTCTGATTTGGTTGCAACGATCTTTTTCATATATAGTGCGGAAAACATATTTATTTTTTCATAAATCATTATCGCAGTATCATTCATTTTTTACAAGAAACTATATTTATTCGTTTGTCTATTATTTCAGTTGAGCAGAGATATACATCAAACAAACACACGAGCTTCCATAGCGAGAGACCTACATCTATTCTGTACGTGCTTGTCTGAAATAAAGACGATCAAAAATAGAGTGTTTCATTTGGTTTGTCTTTGATTCAAGGTCGGGTTCTACTCTGGAATTTCAATACAGCGATAATTCACTTTATCATTTCTCCCCTGTATCTCACCAGATCTGTTTGGGATCTCAGGCTGTTTCTAAATAGGGTCGAATTGTTGTGATCCATACGTCCAAGTTTCAATTCCATCTGCAGCTTGTCATTTTTCTATGTAGAGAGGCACTTGTTGAATCACCATACTTGTTGTTTGTTTGTTGTTGTTATCCAATTTGTTTTACATCGATTGTGAAGGAGGCTTTATAGCTCTCGATGACTGCTTCCTGGTGCCCGTTTTACTAAACAGTTTACGCTTAAGATTTGCGTAAGTCTAAAACAACAATTCCTCTTATTTCAATATTGGACGAAGCAATATTGCAAAGTGACACATCATTGGAATCGTCTCTCCGAGACGCTTCCAATGAAGTGCCACATTGCAACATTGTACTTTCATTGAAGATACTATCCATGTTTATCAATTATGACTTACGCAAACATTTTCCGTAAGTTGTTTAGTAAAACGGGTCCAAGGGACTGGACCTGGAGAATACACCAGTAATCCACCATATGACTAGTACAATCAACCAGCTGTCATCACGAATCGACCAGTTTGTTGAAAACCACCATTTTGACATCACAGTAAAAGGCTTCCGGAAACTCCTTCAGGAGCAAACCCCGCACAAAGATGCAGGTCCAGACCCGATCCCTACTCGTTATCTTAGGGAGATCAGCAGTCAACTAGCACCAGCATTTAGATTTGTGTTCCAGGCATCTCTCCAACAAGGCAAGGTATCAGAGGAATCGAAACGGTCCATGTCACATCAATATTTTAAAAAGGAGACCGAAGAATTACCGCTGACTCGATTACATATGTACGTTGCAAGATAATGGAACACATTCTTCATACCCAGATCGATCATGACACACCTAGACTCGCACCAGATATTATCGGACCAACAGCACGTTATCCGTAAGAAAAGATCATACGAGTCTCAACTCATCATTACTGTCCAAGACCTAGCGACCAGTATAGTCATGTTACATAGATGCATTTATTTAAGGTTATCTGCTGTTGAAATGTCGACGTAAGATTGTTATGATTTTGGTAAAAAATAGAAAAATCACATCATACTACAGAGAGTAGCTTCAATCGCTTAGCAATAGTATCCACAATATATCTTATCTTGGGGCGATCCGTGTTGTAACTGAACTATACGTAGCATAAGATATAGATATATTTGTCTAGATCATTCGGACAATATATTTTATGTATCAATTGGTAGACCTATGTGATCCGGTAAATTCTGCGATTCGGTTCATTCGAATTGTAGTGCAAGCGTTTCTTCGCAGTGATCATGAAGAACGCCAAGTTTTATCCGAACTACTGCGATTATGCATAAGAAGCCGGGAGACAATTTTTAAAAAGTGTAAAAAGCAAACACATAACATAGACAGGCGAATTCCAACAGAATAACCTTCTTCAACAGGTACACTCACAGAGATTTTTCTTATATTTGAAAAGACTATTTGAAAGAAGTTGTCAAGAGAAATGAACAAAAACATCTATTTTTGAGTTCGAATTTTGTGTCTGAGACGTCTTAGCGGTGTGTTGAGGAGTGTCCAGTGAGTGTTTCTGTGACCTGAGGAGTGGTAGAACTACCAATTTTGAAGATATTCTTTCTCGCCTTCGTCTATCTCGACTCCCATGCCAAAATATGCAGATGATTCTAGTTTATGTTTTTATTTTAAGTTGTTTTTCAAATTGAATGAAATAAACATACTGCATCAGAAATTCATTTCTGTTTGTCAAGTTATTAACACTAACAGGAACTGGTCACTTCTTCTAACCCAAATCGACTGTATATTTGGGGGTTGGGGTGTTAGTCAAAATAGTTTGAGGTGAATATTGCCTTTTATTTTCTGATGGGGCAATCTAACATTAAAATTTTGAAGGACCAAATTAGTGATTGTTAGGCCTTTTACGAAATTCTTATTAAATACGGATTTAAAGCACAAAATGGCCATTAAAAGTCAATTGATAAGACAAGTTAAAATAAACTTAATATAGTGAAGAAACGATAATCGAGTAGAACCAAATAATCGTCGCTGTATTTGTCCCGTCGCCGACAATCGATACTGAAGCTGAAAAATCGATGTCGCTATATTCTTTTTGGTAGTTTCTGCCCATTTCCGCTATTTTCAAGAGTTCTTTCCCTTCCCAAACAACATGGCGGACACGCCGCATGAAAAACAAATCGATGAAATTTTTTCGTACCCTGGGAAGGCAAGATCCACATGTTGGAAATTTTTCGGGTTTCGGAAAAAAAGAGAAGGCTCTCCGATAAAAGAGAATCTCAATATGTCCACAGTTATATGTAAACTGTGTCACAAATCGTACGCAAACAAGGGTGAGTTTTGTACCTTACCACGATATCGTATGTATTGTCAGGTACGATACCGTACGAACCATGAACATGTCAATGGGTTAAAATGCATCTGTCATCAGGATATACAGATAATTACATATGAAAAATGAATAGAATGGTTTTAAATTCAAGTTTCAATTTCTCATATTCTCCTGCAAAGTAACTAGTCTAGCAGTTTGCTGCTTCCAATATTTTTGTCTGTAATTTTCCTATTATTTCTATGTTAAGTTTTTACATGAAAGGGTTATTAAAATAAGTGAAATATTTTGTTTAGCAGTGTTGCTGCTTCCAATATTTTTGGTACTAGTCTCTGTTATTTTCCTATTGTTTCTTACTTTCTATGTTTATTAAGTTATTACATTAAAAGGTTAAAAAACAAGTGATACATTTTGTTTGTTTATACTTTTATTCCATATCATTCAGCGGTACACCTAGATAAAAAGATACAAGACATTTTATTTTCTGCTGGTTTGTGCAAAACAAGAAACATTACTTTATACAAACGTTTCTTATCAAATAAAAATGTAAACAACAGCAGGGTAACTTTGAGAAAAAAAATGATCTTACCTGCTCAAAATGAGAAAATATTTAAAGTGAACAGTCTGCCCCCATAATATGACAGAATATCCACCTAAAGACATGTGCAAATGTGTGTATAAAATCATTAATATAATTTCTGAAAAATTGGTCTATTTTCAATTATTTTCCGATAGTAAATTGAATTGTCCTTTCCGATACGATTTGATAATCGATTATGATTTGAGACCGATTTTCCAACACTAACTTAAGATCATGTATACAATACCATCAAATGATGACACCAATTGCCTTTTAACAAAAGATGGCTAATGTGTCAAATGTCAAGTCATTATTTTACACATCAACCAGTGTAGACAGTTTTCATTCACACTGGTGGACAGTGTATACTCATGTCATTGTGGAGTTAGTGGAAAAGTTCTGTTCTGTTCCGTCAAACTGTCTAGCAGAACTTTCAAAGTCATTTCATTGAATAATTTGGTAAGTTTGATATATATGATAGTATTCTAATAGCATGATAAAAGACAAATCAAAGTTAATAAAAGCATCTATAATTTAGTTATAAATAAAATACTCCAGTGGGCTGATTTACACATTACATCATTCAAGGGCACATTATTGCCGATGACCCGAGCACAGTTTCTATTACGGATTTATTGGGAAACAAGGCAAGTAGAAAATGGTCATCAGTCTAGTGTTAATTAAACTGTTCTTACAAAGTGAATATTTGAAATACCGACATTTTGTATGTATGGATTGATTGAAAAGGGCTTCATTTACTTCTGTGTGTAACATGATCATTTGATATTTTACTGTTGTAATAAAAATATAGGTGTCCTAACTTAGCCACCAAAATCTCATTGCAAAAGTTCACTGTTAAATGAATCCTTATAAAATGTGATGTGCTTTGAGAAATTGCCTAATGCAAAATTTTCTCAATATTTCCCAATCGCGTCATATTGATTTAACATGGCCTGGGGGTGTCAAGTATTGAGTAATTGGTTTAAAAGTTTTTTTTGCATGCAGCATCTCAGGAACTGTTTGATAAATTCTACACTCAATGCACTTTTAATCAACGGAAGTGATTCATCAAGAGGAGTATAAAACATAATAAAGATAGCACTTGGAAATATTCCTGTTATCTTGACCCTAGTTTATTTTGTCTGTATACTTTCATTAGAAATATTAATTTACCATCCTTTTCCTACCCAGATACTGATAGACCTGTAGAGCAGGAAGATGTGTGATAACGAGGAAGAATCCATGGAGCTTTCTGGGGAGTCTGGACTTGTCTCCAACCTGCATCAGTTCAGGTATCAAACTCTTGCCATGTTTAAAAAAAAAAGAGGTCCTGGGTACCGTTTTACTAAACAACTTACGGAAAATATTTGCGTAAGTCATAACTGATAAACATGGATAGTATCTTTAATAGAAATACAATATTGCAATGTGACACGTCATTGGAAGCGTCTCGGAGAGACGATTCCAATGATGTGTTACTTTGCAATATTGATTAGCCCAATATTGAAATAAGAGGAATTGTTGTTTTAGACTTACGCAAATCTTAAACGTAAACTGTTTAGTAAAACGGTGCCCTGGTGAAAGACTAAAGGAGTAATTGCTAATAGAGCACATCGTACACCATACCTACTCAGTATGTTAGAGCCGCCAATTTACTTGGTGGCTGGCCTTGATCCAAACTGGTTGCATAAGCATATAATAGAGCTCATCGTACACCATACCTACTCAGTATGTTAAAGCCGCCAATTTACTTGGTGGCTGGCCTTGATCCAAACTGGTTGCATAAGCATGAAGTTGGTTCCAGCACTGTAAGGGTTTAACACCCCGTTTTGAATGTATCCATTTGAACAATTACACCATGATTATTCTATTGAGTGCCAACAGTATAAGCCTGTGGGTTAAGAAAAGCAGTAAAGAAGTTAGCTATTGTAATTCGCCTCTTATCCGGAACTCTGAAACAGCACATTTGAAAAAGGACTTACTGAAATCTGATTTTATACTTGTGCCTAAATGTCTGGAACAGTAAATTTCCTTAAACATTATACTTGTCTGTTGAGGCTTTTGGACAAACTGGGCAAAATTGACCAGGGCATTGATTTTTTTACTTTGAACTGGGAAGAGACCCAGCCTAATGAAGTTGGGAAGTTGTATTGTTCAAATTGCAGCATTGGAAAAAGAAAAAGCTAGTGTGACTTCACTGCACTATCTTTAAGAAGGTTTAAATTTGGAAAATGCCTTTTGACAAAGCTGCATGATATTTACAAATTTTCCATTAGGAAGGTGTTAATATTATATAACACAAAAAAAACTTTGCCACCCCTGATGATAAATACTATTTGTAAAGATACATGCACCCTTCCAGGCCTCTTATACTCTCCTTGATTATCATCTGTTGGAAGTTTCGCTTTGGACTGGTCAAGGGTTTATTTCCTATTATCCCAAAATCTAGAATAAGAATTTTAACACTTGATTCCACAATTACCACACTTAAATGCTCCTGTAGCTGAATACTTAGAAAAAGCCTTTGTGGCTACAGGAGAAATTACTTGTGATAAGTAAATACTCCTTCAGTCCTAAAGGTTTAAATCAAGGGTTCAGTGTAAGACAATAGTAAGTGCTGCATAAAAATGAAGCACTTACCGGTACTAAAGTATTGTTCTGAACCCTTGATATGTGATGTAGTTAAAATTTATTTAGTTACTTCATACTTGTTTTGTTGATTACTGTTGTCTTATTGAACAACCCAGTTTTCAAAGACAGTGGTCTAGGGGTAGAGCGTCAGCCTTGGAACACGAGGGTCGAGGGTCGTAGGTTCAAATCCAGTGAGTAGTGAAATCTGCCTTGGGACCTTTCATTAATCCACATTCGGCGCGAAAACTGGTTATGTATCAAGGAAGCAGAATGGAGAGTGATCTGTCAAAGTAATAAGATCTTGTTTCATAATCAATGTAAAATGAATAAGATTAAACTAAACAAGAACCATCCATACAGGAATTAGTTATTGAACAAATATTTTCCTACCTCCATTTTTCAGTTTGTAGTTTTGTTGCCCAACATTGTGAATTGTTTGTATATTGGGCCAAATACCGGTAAGAAATATTGTATTATTGTATTGTATACTGTCATCTTGCATATATTTTGGGCTAGAAGCCTCTATTACCATTAAAGCAAAGTTGTATTATTGTATTGTATACTGTCATCTTGTATGTATATTGGGCCAGAGGCCTCTCATAGGAATAAAACATATTGTACAGTAGTATAGTATTGTATGTTTGTCATTTTGTAGTTTTGATGTATCATGGTCTGCACAGAACAGAGATCCAAGCCCGCCGCAAGTCCGTAGACGACCCTTGTTGTCACCCAGCAGATTCCAAGTATCAACACCAATCTCTCGGGACTGGAAAAGTTTAACCATTCCTCGGCGCACCCCCATACAGAGTCCAGTAGAGATGATCAGAAATAACACAGTTAAGGTAAAAATGCAGATTTAACCCATTACCAAACAATAACGACATTTGACCTTTGTCTGCAACAAACTTTGTTTGGTTATGGGATATTACTGATCAGAGGATAACTATAGATCCCTATAGATATGACAGAGGGGGTTAATTGTCAGGGTTTATAACTGAACACAGTAGCAGACAAGATGATATAGTATGAAAAAAGCAAAATACATGAGATACATGTTTTAGCAAAGTCTTCTTTTGTCACAACTATTTTTCAAGACATCTGCTTTCGAAAATATAGGTCTGAGATGAACAGATGCGACACAAATTAACCAAAATCTGTCATTCGGAAAGACTTTAAACTTCGATGTGGATTAAATTGAACATATGAGGTATCTGCGCTAGAGAATCACAGAGTTTGAGCCACATTAAAAAAGAGAATGTGTAAATCGCAATGGATTTCTTCCTTTGTGTTGCGCGCTAAATGACCTTAGCTGTTGATGCGCCTTAAAACACCATTCTTTGCGTTGCTTTTTCTCACTGTTATAATACTGTGGCACTGTTCTGTTTTATCAATTAATCACACCTAGAGTTCCTTATTTGGGAATTAAACTTAGAGCATCAGCATATGATGATTATGGTGATGATTAATCAGAGAAAATTTCCATTCTTAAATTGAGAATAAATAACTTAATATAAAAGCAAATTGTAAGAGATATGTTGTTTTATGTCAAGATGTCTGAGGAACACAAAAGAAGTAATGATTGCATTGTTTTTATTTGTATCTTTTCAACATAATTTGACATTTGATATTGTGTTTATTGTAAGGCATATGTAAGCCTTGTCTTAAGAGTAAGATTTGAACAAATGGTCAATTTATTGATTTGGTATGTTGTACCATTTAATGAACCATCCTTTGTCAATATTTCCAAATACAAAATATATTTGTTGGACATTACATATGAAATATGTAATGATTCTGTGATAATTCAACTTTCTTAATCATTTTAGGCAGGTTGAAATGCACATGCTAAATACATTTTATTCAATGTTGATGCTGTCCCTCTAAATGTCCTCTAATATCTTTTATCAGGTGGCCCAGACTACACCATTCTCATTCAGGGAAGATAACTCTATGGAGAGGAGACAGAGTTACTCACCCATGGAACTTGACCAATCAGAAGTCAGCTTTGGTAAATACTTTATTCCTAGATGTTGATTGGAGGATATACCAGAGTCCTTATAAAATGTCTTGTTCACTAAAAATCATTTGAAAGTCAAAATAAAATGTTCACATATGTCAGGCAGGGATTATCATGTGACTAATGTTTACAAAAAGATGTCCGAACAAGATTGCCACGCCACAGGTGTATTTGCTTTTTTCAGCAGTTTACTGTGTTTTCAAATATTTTATTTATGCCATGTTCTGACCATCAACTTTCCGGTTCGGTGGAGTATGATAACCCATGGTTTATACACATAGTCGAGAAATTTCAGACGATGGGTGTTGTTTTTAGGTCATAACAAAAATGGAAACAACATTCACCGGCGGGAAAGAAAAATTGATCTTCAGAACATGGTGCATACAAAATAGTGGAAAACAAAAGAATTCTGCTGAAAGAAGTGCATAAATACCTGCTCTTTTTTGGGCTCCACCATTTGCAATCTGTTTTATACTGTAAACATTGATCCGTCTAAATGTGAATAAAATTCAAATTAAAAGTTGATTTCTTTAGAATTGCACATCTTTTCTTTTAGATGATACACACTGAATAATGAGCATTTGAAGCAAAATGAGATTATTTTTTAATAATTTAAAGTGTGTCTGCAGTGAATTAAAATGTATGTTATTCCAAAAGTGTGACATTGGTCTTGGGAAATGCATAAACTGTTCAAACTTAGAACAATTGATGCTTTCTGAATTACACTTCTTGAAATGATAGTTATTTATACTAGCTAGTTATAATTGCATATAAAACAAAAATAAGAAATCTGTAGAGTTTGAAAGACATTTTATATTTTTACCTTCAAATTTTCTTTTATGTGTTCAAGCACCTTTAGGAAGATAACGGTCATTTAATAGAAATTAATCTCTTATTGCACAACAAAATCATAAGCTATATTTTGATTGAAAGAGTTTGCAGACGACATTTAGAAAAGTGATGAAATTGAAAAATAATTTTCTAATAGAACAGAAATCATTGTGGGTAAAGGAGAATTTGCTTGTTAAGTCTGATTGTTACGTATGCAACACACTGCTTAAGTGTCATTATTGTTTTGTTATGGGTTAAGATAAGATTGAAATAGGTCATACCTTAAGGGCGACCAATTGCTGGCTTAAACTACATAAATGCTATAAAATATTGTAGTAGTTTTCACTTTGTTGGTACCTTTACATAACTGAAATGTTTCGCTTTGGTCTATTTTTCTGATTGTAATAGGTGTAATAGGCAACTTCATTTCTCTTATGTATATTATTCAACAACAAAGTTGAATAATGGTAAAATATGTCATGTTTGTGTTTGGTTTTTGTGTTAAATCAGAGCTCTTAAGTTAAAACATTATTTTAACATCGATTGTGAAACAAGTTCTTACAACTTAGATTGATCACTCTCAATTCTCCTCCATGGAGACATCACCAGTCTTCTCGCATAATTTGGATTAATAAAAGATTGAAAGACGGATCCTGCTTCTCACACAGGGCTTTTTTGTGTTATATAACAGACTCCTATAAAAGGCACCTTTCCACTTGAAAATTTCTTCAAAATTATGTAGTTTTTCCCCAAAACAGAGTCATAGTCTCTCATACCAGCTTTTAGGGTTCCCAATTTAGCAATTTCAGCAATAACATTTTCCAAATTCAACAGGCTGGGCCTCTTCCCAATTGAAGGAAAAAAAGCCCTGTCACAAGACTCGAACATACGAGACTCGCGTCCCAAGGCCAATGCTTTACCCCTGGACTACTGTTCTCTTATATGCCCTAGATAAGAAACCTTATTAGATTTTTTTAAATGTTATATTTTAAAACTTATTAACACATTACTTCCTTACACTTCATTTTTGTTCATGCAGCAGATGACTTTTCAAAAGCATTGTGGCAAAAGGAGAAATTGCTTGTGACAAGCAATTTCTCCTTTTGCCACAATGCTATTTCAATCTATTTACATATCACAATAGCAAAACTGAAAGGTTTTTTCCACATGTTTACAAAGCTTTTCGAAAGCAGTCTGCTGCAAGTAAAAAAGAAAATGTTGTCTGCAGGTGGTAAAGAGCTTAGGTTATTCTTTTTAGTCCATGAGACAATTCTCACGAGTACCCACTTTTAAGGTCTTAAGTGAAAAATGAAGAATTTATACAAGGTAATACACTCTCGACCTTTGGTTAAATTTTTTAATAAATCTGTTTCAGACACAGGCCGACATACACCCAAAGTGCGAAAACGATACAGCGACTTTTGCATATCATACGACCCAATGAGGGAACAGAAAATTGTAGCTCCACTGTCGAAGATCGCAGAGTTTAACAACAACAGTGGTAAATCATATCAGAGGCCGGATGGAACAAAGTGCTCACAAACTGTCGGCAAGGCTCGTCCCAAACATAATGAGAATAATAACAATTACAAGGAAGACACGTTTGATTTAGAAGACTCAGTATTTACGCCAAATAAATCAAATGGATTGAATGATAGTGCAGAAATAGATAGACACAATAAGATGAAAACTAAACGCAAACTAGTTAAGAAGGGTAAACCAATATCAGAGAAAAAGAAGTCCTCGCATATCTTGTTGGTGTTAATGATTCTGATACTGATGGGTATAACAGGCTACTTTCTGTACCAAGCTGGCTCCTGCTCCGTCTTTGATATTGATATCGTCAAGCTAAAGCATAAACTTGAAGACAACGTGTTTGGTCAGCAGATTGCCGTAAAAACTGTAACTAAGGAACTGGAACAATTTGAAAAGGCTGTTAAAGCCAATACGGGTAAACGAACACTAGTCATGTCATTCCATGGATGGACAGGGGTGGGTAAAAACTTCATCTCCAGATTTATTGCCGAGTCTTTCTACAATGCGAAGATAACCCTGTTTTCTATTCCCTGGCATTTTCCTCATGAAGCAACAAATGAGGATGAGTCTCGAAAACTTCGAAAGAAAGTGAAAAACTGGATTATGGGAAATATTACAAAATGTGGTGTGAATGTGTTCATCATTGATGAGATAGATAAAGCAAATACAGACTTTCTCTCTGGTCTACAGTCAGCAATGGAAGATATACGGGCCCAGGAAAAGTCATTGACAGATACAGCAGTGAAGACCCCAATCGTTGTAATACTGTTTATTAGCAATTCCAAGGCTGTCCAGATTAATCAGTATTTATTTTCACAGATTGGTGTGGACAGAGATCGAGACCAAATAAGAATCGAAGAATTCTCCCCAGTGTTTGATCGACATTCCAATGAGTGGTACTCTAATTTGATGATGGGCAAACTGATTGACATTTTCATCCCTTTCTTGCCGCTAGCGGAATCACATGTTAGACAGTGTATTGTGAAAGATTTTGTTCATAAGGGTAGGGATCCAGGTGAAAGATTGATAGAAGCAGTGATGGATGAGTTATCTTTCTTTGACATGGGAGGTAACCATGGCCAAATGTCCTTGACAGGTTGCAAACGGGTCCACGATAAAGTTGACTTGCATTTCGACGATTGATTTGTTCATTGACAATAATGCTATCTAGTCCTGAGTTCATTTATCAATAGAATTATTTGTGTATGAAGCTTCTTAGATACATGTACAAGATATTACTTCGGATAATCCATGAATGCCATGTATAATTGATGGTACGGACAGAATAAACGAGAAATGAGATAAATGACTAATCAAAAAAAACCCAGTACCAATTCTTGTCGAAGTTTTTTCACAATACATGTATGAGGGTTCAATGCAAGATTATAGTATGGATGTACTGTAGTTTTTGCACTTAATCTTCAAATAGTAGCTATTTTAATCAATGGACAAGTGCGGTCCTTTTTCAAAAGTTTGTTCACAACTTCATTGGTTAAACTGTATTAATTTTCCCTTTACCAAATGCCAAATTATTTACCGTCCCCAATTGAAAGAGTGTGCAGACGACATTTCAAAATATGACCAAATCAGCATATAACCTTCCGATATGGCAGAAAACATTCTGGGAAAAGGAGAACTTGCTTGTTAAGAACAATTTCTCCAATTCCCAAAATGTTTTCCAAAGTCGTCTGCAACAAACTGGTCAAATGTCGTTATAGTTTGGTAATGGGTTGAGGCATTTTGGTGATGAGTCAATTGGTTTACAATAGAGTTGACTAACATTTCCAATTTATGGAGGCTTTTTGGAAACTCTTTTTAGGGACATCATGGTTTAGAGGACAGATCTCGGGCCTATTATCACACAGGCCTATCTATGTATGTTCTTGTCATGATGACAGCATATTAACTTTCGCACAAACTGGTTCACTTTTGAAATGTTGATTGTTTTACCTAGCTAGAATGGCCCTTAAAAGCAGTTTGTCATCATAACTGAAGTTAGCCATCATAACTGAAATAATGTTGATGTTATGTAAAATTTAGATAGAATAGAACATCATTCATGCAGCGTTTAAAGAATTAAATCTTACAGGCCTTTTTGTGACTTCTCATTCAAATCATCTTGGCCACAAATAATAAAATGCAACTGTATTATGTAGTTAAATGTAATTTTTTTTTTTTTTTTTTTTTTTAATATGGGTTTTACATCACATCAACATTATTTCAGTTATGTAGCGATGCCCGACTCTTAATGATGGAGGAAGACCCCATACTTAACTGCCCATAAGGGCTGGTCAAGGCGGGTAGAACCATCGGCATTCCGTAAGTCAGTTGGGAGACCGCCTCTCATGAAAATTCATATCCCTCTCAGGATTTGAACCCACACGGAGAGGGGCCATGTGATTTCAAGTTCTGTACTCTAACCGCTAGGCCACGGAGGCCCTCTAAATGTAATTAATGACAACATATGGATGCCAGTGATTCAGAAAGCTCTACTAGGAGTTTTCTAAATTACTTGCATCCTGTTATAAGGTAGCCTCTGTCGTAATAACTTTTTTCACTTACCATTTGAGAATGGTCACTCTAAACAAGATTGACTGTTTTAATTTTCAAAACTTAGTGAAAATTATTTGTCTTCACTAGTCATGTACCTTAAATTGGACTGAGATGCCATGTCTACAGTTCACTTACGATTTGTTCACTGTGATCATTATTCAACTCATTGTCCTGAAACAAACAGCATTAGAAATCATTTAGTTAAACAAAGAACTTTCTCTGTATAAGACTTTTTGTTTTTTCAAGACAAAACCTTTCTCTTGCCTTTGTAACATCTATTTGCAATGTGAATATAACTTAGATGAATAAAACTTGAATGAAACTTCTATAGAATTATAAGATGTAACATTTATTTACCTATTTTAACCTGTTCTTTATTGGATTTTTAGACTAACTGCAGAGTTTAACAATTTAACTTGAGTTTACTCGGGAGATTCTTTATATGATGACTTATTGTTCGGATAACCCTGTTTGATAAAGATTTGATGGTTATTATCGAATACAGAAACGCCCAAAAGGTCTCACAGACCTTTTACGAAAGTTAATTAGTCTGAAGTTTTGTTGGTTAAACTTCACCAACTTTGTGGGGAAAAAATGCTTTGAAGACAACAAAAATAAGGTGTTAAAACTTTCATTTTGAGTATTTGATACAAACAAATGTGACAAAAGTAGAAATTGCTTGAGTAGAGCAGTTTCGTCTTTTGTCCCAATGAAAGTGAATTTGTAAAGGGTACGTGTTAACTTCATTTGAAAACATCCATTTAAAAGGCAAAAAAGGTATTCAAATAAGATGTTTTATTTTCATAAATAGACTTTTAGGAGATAAACACATTTTACTGTTCCCACCCAGCCCTTCTACCCATTTCCCATTATGGGAATTTATGACTAGTCCAAATTGGTTGAAAAGCTATTTGAAGGTTCTTTTAGCTATTTAGGCAACACCTGTCTGTCTGTAACAAAATTTGTTCTAATCCATTAGTTGCCAAACTCAATGAGAATGGCTGATATACTTTAGTTTGTTATTCACCAGGCTACAGTTTAAATAAAAGATTTAAGGAAAATGTTTTCTGAGTCAAAACTGATATACTTGGATATTGTTCTAGATTGTATATTATATTGCGACACAAAATTGGGAGCGTCTTGTTGAGCCACTTTACGGTGACTTCCAATGATGTGCCACTTTGCAATATTGAAATAAAAGGGAATGTGGATTGAACATACGCCAACCTTATATCATTAAATGTTTAGTAAAATGCTACCCAGGATCGCTTCGGCAACGTAGTTATAAGCTACTACTAGCCTTATTTCAAAAGACCCTTAGTAAAGAAAATACATGGAAAGAGAGACAACTGACAAAGTGTTCCTCTCAGACATATAAGGTTCTGTGTTTGTTGCAGAAAAACACATTTGGACTTGGAAGAATAACCATTTATAAATAAAATATCAAATAAACATCAATAGGCTATAACTTATGTTTGACATGTTGTTGGATATCTTTTTATATACGATTTATAAAGAAACCATTATGTTGGAATCAATCTCTCGTTGTTCAATGTATGTTTTCTAAACGGCAAGTGGTTTTCATAATATTACATGTATGAACTTGATAAAACAACAAAGTTTAGCAGGTTAGATCTTTTTAATGAAAGCGAATTTTCTTTATGTCGGTTTTTCAATTACATATGTTTAGTCATGTTTCAGAAAGTGTTCTTTTTTATGTGTGCCTTTTGGCTCCTTCCTACAGAAATCAACACTTTGACACATCTTCAGCAGATGATAAAGAAAAATACCGCGCCAAAAGAGTTAATTGCTTGTAATGATCAATGTATCCTTTTGACGCAATGGTTTCTACAAAGCAATAATAGGAAATGCATTATTTTCATGATAATTTTATTGCCTGCTTTTTTTCATAATTTTCCACAAAGGAGACTGGGGTTAAGATTGATAACCGACCTTGATTGATTACTTCGAACAAACGACACAAGTAAGTTCTCTGTGTTGTACGTAGGGAGGACATTTCAGGGTACCGCACGCGGCTTCAACAAAGTCAATAAGTTTTCCGTTTTCGTTAGTTCTGTCCCCAAATTCGGTCTCTGCCTGTACATCCAAGCAGATGTAATTGGTCGCTGAGGCGTCGCCATGCCTTCCGGACATGAGGTATCCGTGGTACTCCAGTTTCCATCCGGGATAGCAAATATTTCTGCCGGGAATCATGAGAGTAGTCGAGCCGGAAGCCTGACATACGGCGCATGGTGCGTCGTGTTGGTGTAAGTTCTGGCCAAAGAATTGAGCTCCACCATCGCTGAAACTGTCTCCAAATTGATATTCTGCTCCAAAGATCGGAACGGCGTAACCTTGATCATTGTCATCATAAACTCCCCATTTTGGTTCCGTCGGTAGGCAAAGAAAGTCCGCAGCACCCCCTGTTGTCGTATACCAGTTACCAGCCGCAAACCCTGCAGAAAGGGAAATGGGAAGAGATGTATTAATTGGAATCATGGTTGACCGAAATGAGAATAACTTGTTGTCGACCTATAAAATATACATTGCTATTTTCAAATGAATCGATGTGCATGGGAAATGCATATTTTATGATAATGATTGTTAAAGGATTAAGATATATCAACCAGTGACTTCTAGGAAAGACTGGATGACAACCGAGAACAGATTGGTGACACTGGAGAGACAGATGACCACCAGGAACAGACTGGTACCGGGGCACTAGGGTTAGCCGCCCGAAATGCAGTTTTCGAGAGAAAACACCCACACCCAAGCTACAGACTCCAATACAAAGAGATACCCCCAGAGTCTTCCGAGAGGGGGGGGGAGGATGAAAGACTCACATGGACAGATTTTATGGAATCGACACAGCCCGCTCAATCGACTATGAATGAAACATCAGGAACAGTGACATGCCCGTGTGGAAAGGTTTGTAAGAACAATCGTGGTCTGCGAATCCACCAAGGAAAATCTGGTTGCCAGCGTGCGAAGCCCCGAACACAGCGCTTAGTTGTAATGACTAGTGAGACGCAGGAGTACCCCAGTCAGAACTCAACCCACAGTACTGAGGAACCCCCCGTTTTCGAGACAGCACACGATGTCATCCGGGAACCAGAGGCGGAGGAAGAAGACCCACTCATGGAGCTACTTAAGCTTGACTGCAGCCAGGAAACACGACAGCAAACTATTCTAGATAGACCACGCCTAGACCCGGCTACGAGATATAAGAAAGCAAGGATCAAGTGGCCCAAGGCATCAGAAAGGACATCATGGAAACTCCTAGATGAGGACCTAGACCCTATTCTCGAAGCATCCATGCAAGGACCAGTGGACCGGAAGCTTCACACCCTCACTACTATAATCTATTCAGTAGGAAAGGAACGGTTTGGAATAGAGGAACCAAAGGTGCACAAAGAGACTCCTAAAGTCAACAGGAGGCAATCCCGCATTGAGAAACTGAGACGTGAACTCAGACAGTTAAAGCGACGCTACCGAAATAGCTCATCATTGGAGAGACTCGGTATATCCCAACTAAGGGAGTCAACACATACTCAACTGAAATCTCTGCGGAAAGCTGAAAACACGAGGAGGAAGGCCAGGGAGAGGGCCAAGAAGAGAATGGCGTTCACAAATAACCCATACAAGTTTGCGCGAAATCTGCTAGACAAGGAGCGGTCCGGAGTGCTTGAGACCAATATCAAAGAGGTTGAAAAATACCTTCATGAGACACATTCCGACAGCAATCGAGATGACGCACTAGGGAACTGTGATCGCATAGAAGGAGCAGCACCTCCAGAGGTCGAACTCTTAACATCAGAGCCAACGCTGGGGGAAGTGAAGGACACCATCAGGAGAGCTAGATTTGGATCGGCTCCTGGACCTAACGCCATCCCATACAAAGTATATAAGATGTGCCCTCTCTTACTGAAAAGATTATGGAGACTTTTGAAGGTGGTTTGGAGGAAAGGCAAAGTACCATCAGCTTGGAAAGAAGCAGAAGGAATATTCACACCCAAGGAAAGGAACTCCAAGAATATTAACCAGTTCCGGACCATATCACTATTGAATGTGGAAGGGAAGACCTTCTTCGCTATCCTTGCTAGAAGGCTTACGACTTACCTTACTGCCAACAGATACATAAACACCTCTGTCCAGAAGGGAGGCGTTCCCGGTTTCTCAGGTTGTGTAGAACATACAAGTGCAATCACTCAACTGATTCGAGAGGCAAAGGCGGGGAAGAAGGACCTCACAGTTGTCTGGCTCGACCTTGCTAATGCATATGGTTCCATTCCTCACCAATTGATCTACACAGCCCTTCAACACTACCACATCCCAGACCAAGTTCAGAAAATTATCCTCAACTACCTGGATGGTATCAAACTCCGGTTTTCTGTTGGTGACCAGCTGATGGACTGGCAGAAGTTGAAGAAAGGAATTGTCACGGGGTGCACAGTTTCCGTGGTACTTTTCATCATGGGAATGAACCTTCTGATCAATGCAGCCCTCAGAGAGACACGCGGTCCGAAGACAGATTCAGGGATTTACCTGCCATCCATTAGAGGCTTCATGGACGACCTCACCCTCACCACTACAACCCATGTACAGGCGAGATGGATGTTGACAGCCCTTACAGATGTCGCTTCATGGGCCAGGATGAAATTCAAAGCTGTAAAATCCAGATCTCTGATTATCAAAAAGGGCAACCCGACAGATAGATTCATCCTCCGAGTACAAGATGAGGAGATCCCATCAATCATGACAAATCCGATCAAGTGCCTTGGGAAATGGTTTGATGCAAGCTTGCAGGACAGCGACAATGCTAGAAAGCTTGAGACGCAAGTAGAAGAGGGTCTGAAGAAGATAGACCGCAGCAACCTTCCAGGAAATTTCAAAGCCTGGCTTTACCAGCATGCCCTTTTACCAAGGCTAATCTGGCCAATGATGCTGTACGAGGTACCAAGCTCAACAATAGAAGCCTTGGAAAGGATCACCAGCAGACACCTAAGAAAGTGGCTTGGAATTCCCCCCCAGTTTTTCCAGTGTAGGGCTGTATGGAAAGAGCAACAAGCTTCAACTCCCACTGTCCTCACTGGTGGAGGAATTCAAGACTGCAAAGACAAGACTGGTTCTTACTCTAAGAGACTCCCCAGATGAGCAAATCCGTGAAGCAGGGATTGCCACACGTACCAGCAGAAAATGGTCAGCTGTAGAGACTGTCAGCCAGGCAGAGAGCAACCTCAAGCATCGAGACATTGTCGGAATGACCGCTGTCGGACGTCAAGGGTTAGGTGCGACGAAAACACGTTTGTGGAGCCGGGCAGACCAGAAAGAGAGGCGAGCCATGATCCAGACAGAAGTCAGGAGAGCAGAAGAGAACACTAGACAAGCTAGAGCGGTAGAGATGGGAACACAAGGGGCATGGACAACATGGAACACGATAGACAGGAAACTAACCTGGGATGACATCTGGAAGTATGAGCCACTCAGACTTTCCTTTCTCCTCAGGTCAGTCCACGACCTCCTACCATCCCCAGCAAACCTATGCCGATGGGGGCTAACAACAGATCCAAACTGTAAGCTCTGTGATCGTCCCGCAACTCTGGAACATGTTCTTTCTTCCTGTTCTACAGCACTGTCTCAAGGAAGATACAGATGGCGTCATGACAACGTCCTTAGAGAGGTGGCTGACTGGTTGGAACAAGAGAGAAAGAAGGAGCGTAGGAGTAACTCGCATCGAATCAACTTTGTGAAAACGGGTGAAACTACACAGCGACAGCTACCACAGAAATCGTCGTCAATCCTCGATGGTACAACAGGTTGGAACATGCTGGTTGACCTAGACAGTAAGCTGGTATTCCCAAGTATAGTACAGACAAACCTTAGGCCTGATATCGTGTTATGGTCTAATACAGGAAAGCGACTCATCGTGATTGAGTTGACAGTACCCTGGGAAACCAGATGTGAAGAGGCCTATGAAAGGAAGAATGCGAAGTACACAGAGCTCCTCGAGTGTAAACAACGAGGATGGCATACATGGCTCTTCCCGATAGAAGTAGGCGCGAGAGGATTCTGTTCTCAATCTGTGTGCCGGCTGATGACAGCAATAGGGTCCACGGGCAGGGATAGGCGGAGGGCTATCCAGAAACTGAGCCAAGCAGCTGAACGTTCCTCTAGCTGGCTGTGGCTGAGACGAGAAGAAAAGAGTTGGAAGAAGTAGAGCTATCGACAATCACACCGTTCCTACGGTGGCCCCACCCTCTATCAGATGTACATGGTTCAGGGGCGAAACATCCATGACGGAGGGATTCCATGCTGAAGATGATTGTTGATTTGCATTCTCAAACCACCTCACTCACAACAGGTGCTTAAGACTGTTTCATACTCAACTATGAATGTCTAGTGCATTATCATGGCGAAAACAACAATGCCAAAAGTGTGTTCTAATTTATACAGAGAGCAATGCGCCAAAAAAAAAATAATTAACCTTACCATGTGCAGTTTAAATTCAAAGCCATTTGCGGGTTCTTTTTTCATATCAAACGACATTTTACAAATCCCCGACCACTTGATCGCAATTAACACTTGACGGACATTTTCGACTTTGATCTTTATTCTTTTCAGTCGGATTGATATCCCCATTACTCTGAGTACCACTGAAGGAAACTTTTACTTCTATTGTTTTCTTTTGGTCTTTGGTATGATAAAGTCAAGGGCGGAATCAACAGCAAAGACACTAGTGTGTTCGAGGACGGATTTCTTGCATTCGTTATTTGTGAAACATAGCGAAACCAGAAGAATTAATCTCCACTCATACTTTGTATACAGCTCATTCATCTATGCAAAGTTTATACAATACACTCCACAATGAAAACTGATTTGTCATCAAAATTTTCGATTTATATAACAGATCTAGAAACATTATGCACAAGAAAATATGAACTTATTAATAATCGTTTTCATATTTGTAATGTTGACCGGAGGACCTTTTCTTTCTAATAACCTTGATTAATTGTGTGGTATTTTTCTGTTGTAACATGTACCGGATCCCTCTCGAAGTAAAGCCATCACGGGTCACCCATCCAGGTACTAACCGCGATGCACGTTGCTTAACTTCGAGAGAGAGCCAACCACTCTACCGATTCACCCTATAAAAGCCGGCTTCTCCCACATTTCTCTTGACTTTGTCCCGAAGTCTCTCATGTCACAAAGACATATGTGGAAAATTACCAACTATTTCCATTAAGTAGGTAACACTGCCACTAATAACACTGCCACATAGCAGAAGTAAGGGTCGAGAACATGTGACAAACTACTAAGGGTACGTTGCTTAACTTCGAGAGAAAGCCATCCACTCTAACGCATCGCCAATTAAAGCCGGCTTCTACAGTGAGACTGCAAAAGTAGTATTTAAACATAAACCCTATTGCTTTCACAGTGTTAATAGCCTGTCTTAATATGTGGTGGACAGACCTGCCTTAAAATAAAGAGAAATTCATCAAATGATACAACTGTTGAGCACACTTGAACATGATACATGGCTATTGACAGGAAACATGCACACCTTTAATGCGGTTTCGATGATGTGCATTTGGTAAAAACAAATGTCTTAGACTTTAAACAGGACAATCCTTGTTCGAATTCCGATGGTATGTAATTAGATCATCATTGAGCGTCTAGCACATCTAGGATTTTAATGAAACATGTACAAGAATGATCTAGTATGAGCCCTGTTTATCTATGGGAGGATGGAAAAAAAGTTTAAAAGGAATCGTAGAAATGGGTTTTTGGTCTTACCATTATAAACCATACCCGTGCTGTTTCCTGGACATACTGTTCTTCCCCATCGTGTGTACGTACCTATAAACAAATTATCAACTATTGTAACGAACCGAGCAATTGAACCTCTATAAGAGACAAACACATCCGATCAGTGAAAAAGACTGTCGTACACTGAGGGGTTTTGTTATATATATATATATATATATATATATATATATATATATATATATATATATATATACCTGCATGTTCTCTCAAACAATGCATTAGGTTCCTAATTTGCATAAACGGTCAACGAACATTACATAACTCCCAGCAGTTCCGAGAAGACTCGTCCCGAGTCTTGGCCCTTGGGAAACACATGGGGAAGGCAACTCCAATAAAAGGAGAAGTCTTAATCCCACCGCTGCCACCAATGTAACGAACCGAGCAAATGAACCTCTCAAAGAGACAAACACATCCGATCAGTGAAAAACACTGTCGTACACTGAGCGATTGTGTCGTCTATATATATACCTGCATGTTCTCTCGAACAATGCATTAGGTTCCTAATTTGCATAAACGTTCAACGAACGTTACACTATGTTACGCACGGAAATCGACAACAGTGTTTTAAAGGATGAATTTGTTTGTGCAAACGTGATTTTAAGAACAGTTGGGTTCTTGTAAACTTATTGACTATCTTTTTCATTATCAAAAATAGTTTTGTTCTTTGGCTACAACAATTTACAGATATTTACAAGATTGTTTTATAGGACGAGTTTCTATGTGCAAAGGGATTTCCTATTCTTAGGTAAAATTTCAGCGATTTCATGAAGTCCCTAATTCACTTAGGGATTTCGTGAAATCCCTAAAAATGTCAGGGATTTCGCGAAATCCCTGAAAATTGAGAGGTCATATTACACAGTTTCACTGACGACCATATGATTAGATTCAGGGAAATAGTGAAATATAATGATACTATATAAATTTTATAGATAATTGTTCATTTTCACTTTTAGACTTATGTAAACTTTTACATTAGCATAAAATATGAAATATTTTATTATCTTTCATATTTTTATTTACTCATTTATTTAAATTTTGAAAGCTAAATATGTATTTTCTTCTTTTTCGTAAGTAAAACATGTGATCAAGTTTAAACAGTAAAGTATCTTAAATATATGAGTTTATTAAAATAAAAATCATTGAAAATGATAATTTGAGATTTTTAAAAATTGAAGTAAAGGGTTTAAGTTACAGAAGAAACAGTCAATGCAGCTAAAGTGATTTTATTTTCATTTGTTTTTACGCCTCTCTTTGAAATTTCTCTTTCAAACTATAAGCATTATCAGTTTGAAATAATTGATTGCTTGATAAGGTTTAATGTCTCTGCAGGCGTATTCTGCCCCCAGACAAGCTGGTTGCAGGCCTACTATGGTGTGAAACTTAATGTAATTAAAAAGTTTGAAATGTGACAGTAATCAACCAATTTATAGTACCCTTTACATTATTCATTTGTTTTCACACTTTAAAATATCCTAAATTGCATTAAGACATGAATTAGTACAAGTTGTTCACAAGTTGATCATCATCGCTTTTGATGTAGATACTTAATAAGATTATTTGACAAGTTTTATTTTATACATTAATGAAATCCTGAATATCATCCATTCAAACTCTTATTATTAATTTATTCATATTAGATTTCGATGATTTGTGGCAAAAATATTTTAAGTCATTCACTTTATGAAGGACTTACAATAGTTTTGCACCAAGCCCTAGATTTAATTCATTACAATAATTCTTTAGTTTACCTAATATGAAATTATTGGTGTAATACATGAACAACTTAAAGTGGCTGAGTTCATTGATAACCCCCTCCTCATATTTCGTGTATTTACAGCTTTCGACAGTAAATAATAACTTTGCTGTATAAAAGGGTTAGTATCCATACCGTATGGGAGATATAACAGGGTGTTGGTTATAAGCAGGGGACACTTACCTGTCAAGTTATTGCATTGACCCGACAAATGTTAAGAGAAAATCACATCTAAGAGCCTGTGTGTTTCATTAAGCACTTACACTGGTTTTGCACCGAACACGTTTTATTAGAATACAAAATGTATTATTTTGAACTGAATATTTCTTTAAGCATACAATTAGTTTTGATTTAAATCATTCGTGTACTGAACATTTCTATAATAAAATACAATTAGTATTCTTTTAATTCATTTTTGCACTGATCATGTTTTATAAACAAACTTTGTATAATTCAATTCATTTTTGTATTGAATAACTTTATAAAGCCACTGATAAAAGTCATTTGTTTGTGAAAAAAAATGTCTAAAAATATTAAAATGTTTATATTTACTTATTGTTATTCTTATCTTTAATTCCATTAACAATTTCTTCATAAGCAAAATAGTTTGAAACAAAAAAAGTTAAGAATAAGTTTGAAATAATTTTCAGGGATTTGACTTTTTTCAGGGATTTCGTGAAATCCCTGATATTTTTAGGGATTTCACGAAATCCCTAAGTGAATTAGGGATTTCATGAAATCGCTGAAATTGTCAGGGATTTCACGAAATCCCTGATTTCACAGTTTCCCTGTAACATATATAAACTGTATTTTCTTTATCAACATTTTCCCTTCATAAGGCTATAACAATTTACAAAATTAGCACTATCATTTCCATAAGTTTTCTTTGTGAAAAATGGGCTCCTGATGTTTTAGAACAGTTGTATTTTTCTTTATCAGAGATTTGTGCTCAATGAGTAATACACAATATTATATTGGTATGTACAATCATTGTCACTAAAACATATACTGTTTTCAATATCATTTCTTCTAAGCTGCAGAAATCACGTGTTTTCGTCAAATAAAGAAAATATATCGGTAGAAAACGATTGAAGAAAAGGGCCAGTTCACAGATTGGAACCAAGAAAATACAAAAAGATTTGTTGACTAACATACGACTTCATTTTTGTTAGCTTTCCATTACCGTTCATAAACATACAGAAAAAGATATTGTCACTTTGGTCTTCTTAAACGTTTAACCACTTTTCTCACGTGACGCTGGCAAGGTGCGCGAGAAAGACTTCTTCCGTACACGTTTAAATCTGCATTTCTGTAGGATTATCAAACGAAAACACGAAATCTTAGAAACGTAGAAGTTAAAATTCAAAATAGTATTTGCTTTTATGACAATTATTGTAGATATCAAATTATTTACGTGTATTGCTCCGACAGCGCATATTATTGAGTAAGCACCATTAATTCAATGTTTCGCAGAAAAATAACAGTAATACTGATGTTGATTTTGATCTGCTCATGTATTTGGACCAATTACAAATTATGCTCGATTCGGTCTTCAGGACCTTTGAGTTTGAAACCTGACACATGAAACCCGAATATTTGGTGCATCTACATGTACATTGACGACTGTGCTGACCATTCATAGTTGAATACGGTGTTAAAACCCTAAATCGGGGCATCAAATGACAAATTTATATATATATAGGATTGGAAAAGAGCTGTTTGGCCTCTATATTTCTTCGTGTTGATGGACAATACAAACATATTTGCGATGGCGTTTGTCTATTCCGCAATGAGGACATTATCTGAGGAATACATATATATAGGTGAAGCGTAAGTGTTGAAAACGGAATATTTTAACATACTCGTATAATATAAGCAGACACTCATGGAACCTTTTAAAAAGGGCGCTATTCACAAACAAAAATAGAAAGAGAAATTTACTCATATCTGGTTAATTACTTCATAAATTGAGAATTGTCACTCGACTAATTTGATGGCATCATGGAAAATCATTAGTAGCATGAATAAATTTACACAAACTCTCACAAAAACCCTTCATCAACCCAAAAGGAAGAAACACACAAACAAACAAACAAACAAACAACCCTAAAAACCAACCAACATCAACACCAACAGATTTCCTAAATGAGCCAGGACAGATATCATTGTGACAGTGTGGTAAAAATTCACAGTGACGTCTGACTAAATGATTCGTTTTGTAGCAGCAGATGTGTAAAGTGGGATGATATAGAGTGCTGAGTTGAACGTTAATAAGTAGTGTATGCTTTACCTGCAACTGGGCGACTGGATAACAGATTTACTTGCTGCTTTAAGCTCTCCATCTGGAAGAAAAAAGAAACCAGTTTTTAAGATCAGTTTAACCCATCTCTTGTATTAAAGAGAATACCTTAATGAGTGCCTGTTCTAAGGTTAACATAGATACACGGTGACTTAATCAACCCACGGATATATTTTCATTTAAAAACACGAAACGAGCTGCAATACCTATTTGTGAAATCCATGTGGTAAAAGTATCTTAAGATATCACCACGCATAAAGATCATTGTTGAATCGTTTAATAGATTTACTGTTTTTGCCAAATATCGTTACCACATGCTTATAAAAGGAAATAAGAAGTGTATCACAAATTTAGTTTAATGCAACTCTATAAATATGCTATGTAATTTTTTCTGTTAGAGACATTTTATGTTAAAAGTATTAAATCACAAATCTGTTAGTTTTTTCTGCGAACATCCAAACCAGTTTCCCTTTCCATCAATACCTGGTTTGTGCGAGTGCTGGTGCGTAAGGAACGTTTACAAAGCCTTATGTATCGCTCCTAAACTATACCAAGCGTGAACGCTTATATATAAAGCATACGAGGGTTGGTAGGGAAGTCCGTGGACTGTTATTATAATTTTCTTATTATCTGTCATAAAGTTTTGTCAAGTATTTGCCGAATTATCAGTCCCTATAGTAACGTGGGTCGACGCACCCGGAGCACGTCAAAAACTACATGTTATTCAAACTTTTTCATTTTGACTTATCACTCAATAGAAAATGTTTACGCCTGTGCAAATCACTGCGAATTCGTTTGCTTTGATATTGTACCTCTGACGTCATTACCTAAAAGTGTGATGTAATTCCGGTTTCGCGTTCGAAAGTTACAAGGATTTTCATCACTGCGGTCGTAATTTAAACTAAAGAAACCATGACGTCAACTGGCGATGTTGAATTAAGGTTGGTTGTTAAATTTTGCGTTGGTCTTGATAGGACACCAACTGAGGCGTTCAACATGTTAAAGAGCTCCAGCACTATTAAGAAATGTAGCAGATCACTAGCATTCAAATGGTATAAACAGTTTAAGGACAGATTCAGTAGAAGATGATGAACCATGTGGTCATCCACTGGTACTTAAATGTTCTATAAAGACAAAGTAAAATACTTGGTTTTACAATGAGAGAAGGCACACTTTCAGAAGTTTAGCGTACGGAAGTATACTTGCTAGGTGTTTCACATCCAAGTATACATGAGATTTCAAGTGTTGAATAAGGAATGTAAAACGTGTGCGCACGTTGGGTTCCGCGACTACTGAAGGACCATGAACGGGAAGCAAGGGTTCGTTGCTCGGAAATGTTAACCAAGCGAAACAAACGCGAAGGTGTAGGATTCTTGATCGCATAAAAAACAACGAACGGGACATGACTATGGCATTTCGATTAGGAGACAAAAGCACAGTCCTGCATATGGAAAACCCTAAAAACTCCTCCCCCGAAGAAGGCACAATTGCAGAAAAGTGATTGGAAACATTTGTTTATTAGGTTTTTTTCATGGACCGGAAAACATGATTCTTCAACACCAAATTCCGAATGGGCATAAACTCAAAATCTGGAAAAATCATACAACAGTTACTGGTACCTTGTTGTCTATAATAAATGGGTACAAATACACATAGAATGCATTCAAACACTCGCTGACTACACGGAAAAGGTTTGAAAATACATTTAACTTTATCCTGACGTTATCATGACGTCGCGTTTTGTACGCTGTTGTGCTCCGGGTACGCACTACCGCATTATTGTTTTATATTATATTTGTTTAAATATTAATCACACATTCATGAAATTGATACATTATTGAGATAATAGATCAAATTGTATGATTACATTCTTCTTATACATGAATACTGCTGGGTTTTTTTTCTAGTACCAGTCCACCAACTTCCCTACCAACCCTTGTACATTTGAGTTTATAGAGTTTTTCGATTAAGGACGTTCTCGGTAGTTTCTACTGCGCACTTCATCTGCGCATCCAATGGAGATGATACATCTGTTACCGAAGAGGTATTTGCACAGTAGGCGGATAAACGTGTTTATTCGGATGAAATTTACTGTATGCATTTTTTTTGCAAAGAATAATCATATAATCCATATAACCGTAAAAGGTTTTTTTTACTTCATATACTAATTTTCTTTTTAAAATCTTTGCAATAAAAATATTCTTTATGTAATTTACATATCAATTTTCACTGTTTTTGTCGAATACAGAAATTTGAAAAACTGATGTGGATTACAAAAATTGTTCAAATTGCAATTATTTAATATAACATTGAATTATAAAGCACTGAGTGTATGAATTCATGTTTTTGTGTTAATAAACCTTCCAAAGTTATTTTATTACCTTTGAAGATGGTTTGGTCATTTTGACGTTTTTGCACGAAACAGTTACCATGGTAACTGTCAATTAAAAAAACTAACTCGTCGACTTGCATTTGTCTTTTCATTTTTAAAATCATAATAAATTTTGAATAACATACATATAAAGAATTTAGAAACTTCTATTGAAGGGTCATGTTCTTATAAAACTTTAGAATACGTCCTTAATACATTATCCGTAACCCTTTATCGAACGCTCCCGCCGAAGCTATCTATAATACTGTTAATCTGTAAAAGGGTCTCCTTCAGGACTTTTTTTTCAGCAGGCCACTAGAAAAGTATGGATGAAACATTTATACAATATTGGGTATACTCAATGTGACTAAGGTATGAATGAATTGTTGTCATAAGCATTTCTCATTGAGTCACGGACGCACGTCTGGAGTCGAAATTTTGTTCTAAATGTAGAACAATCGGGAATGATCCGATTGATTTGACGGTTTAAACTGAAACCCTGTTAATGTCCTTGAGGAAAACTTGAAAGTCAAAATAAAATGTCATTGAAACTATGCCGTTTTGTATTCTTGTTTGATGCTAGTATACGAATAAAAGTAGCTATTTGAAGCAGGAAACACCAATTTATCTAAGTACGCACAAGTTATGTACGGTATATTTTAAAAGCAATGTCATGCTTTTGGATTAAACTAAATATCAATTCACTATTTACACGCTTAAAAAATCAAAGCGATATAACTGTTGCATCCAATGACTATTCTTCAATGCTTATCATATAACAGAACTACTGTTGTGCACTTCCAGAGAAATTAGTTTTGAACTTCCAATTTCCTCACATCTGTGAACAAACACCTTAAAGGCGAGTTACGTTAGAAAACGCCCGTTCAACAATTAATTAAGAACCTCTATCTTCATCGCACCTCAACCACTTGTTTAAGCACAAGCAATCCTCTTGGCAATTATTTCTGTTCCGACAGTCCGTTCTAAACAGACAAGCGATTATCAACCCGTCATCAGACCAAACACTTTAAACGCAAATGACGTACTTATAAGTCCATTTAATAATAATTATTAATTATTAACCTCTATCTTCATCGCAGCAACAACCTGGTCCAAATCCTGCTCTGGTTGTTCAAGTACAAGCCTCTCCTGTCTGCGATCATTTCTGTTTCCACAAAGAATTTCAAACGGACAAGCGATTACCAACGCGACAACAAACCACACACAGTTCGCCATAGTTAATGTGTATTATAGAACAAGTTTGGCGTGGACACCGACTGTCGAGGACTGTCTTATCTTGAGGTTCAGTACAGAGGTCAATCCCTGTTTGTTGAATCACGTCACTGGCGTGAGACCATGACGCCTGCTTGAATCTTTACCATTTATCGACAGAACATGTCATCGTCCCATTTATTTCGGGAGGTGCTGAATGATTTGGGATAAAAGAGGAATACAGTTGTTCCATTATCTGTTGATGTTGTTTTGCTTCTGTATACTAATAGATTTGATCCAAGTAATCTTCTTTCACATGGTTGGAGATATATAAACCATAGTTGAATAGAATGTTGTGGCGTATTTATTTATTGCAAGGATATTAAATTCTCATGAAGACTGTATAGTCGCATTCATGTCGCTCTACGTTTGATCTGCTTGAATACAATTTCTTTATATAAAGTTTATATATTCTAGCTAAGATGTAGCTTAGATGTGAGGATTTTCACAAATTTAACTTTACTTCTTATTGATAGTGTACATACATCGCAATTGGCTGGTGATCTATTTAAGAGGAAGACAATTTAGTTTAACGTGTACCAATAATAAAAAAAAAATATTTCAATAAAGTTAATTAGATTTGCATTTATCTCAAAACATAAATCTTGTGTTCACAAAGTCCCATGAATGTAACATCTCGAGCGAAACTAAACCTAGAGAGGCCACTAGGGAGCAGTGCAAGCGATTTATGGATAACTCAATAATCCAACCCCCTTCCGATTTCAAATATAACACAGAAGATAGTTTAAAAATATATCAACAGTTGAAAAACTATCAGAAAGAGGTTAAGATGTATCTTAAGTTGAAAATATTCTTACAGCAAAATGAGATTTGTAATTTCTATGGTAGAAACAGTCGTCACGCAGAATTTCGGACGCACAATCGCCCGGAAATCCGCAGAGATAGTGACTTCTGCTCAACCCACAAGCCACGAGACGCCGAAAAGCCACAGAAATTACACACAGTCACCTCCCAGAGTACCTATCAAACGTTCGTCCTTCTTTTAACACAAGTTTACATGGGTTTAAAACAACAAGCTTTCATTTCGTTACAGGGAGAGTTACAATTACAGAGGCAAAGTAAACACTGCTCTGAACTAGCAAACACTAGCCCTTTATAAACTTAATCTTAATTCATCCCATATGTTATGTTAAATCAAAAAGTGTGTACAGTGAATCAATCTGAACACATCGGGTTTATCCAATAGAAAACACCTCTGAAATGATAGGGATGACGCCATATTGCTTCCCGCGAGAATGACGTCACTTTCTTTCGTTTCTAAAAATAGATCTTGAATGTAAAATCAAAAAAGTCGTTAAATTTGATTGAGGAAACAAATATACATGTCACAACAACAAGTTCGCCATTTGGTATGAGTTACTGGTCAAAAGTGATTAAAAAAGGATGTCCAACGCTTCCAAACACATTGAACTACTTAACGTGCACGCTTAGAAAATATGTTAATTGGCGGATGCCGAATTACCCGAAAAATTGTAACCCTACACTTATATCCGAGGTGTATTTCACAGCTCACGGAAATACCCGAGTAGTTCCGATTGACAGTGAATACGTTTACATTGGTATAAAACAACATATTTTCATTTCATTACAGGGACAGTTACAATTACAGAGGCAAAGTAAACACTGCTCTGAACTAGCAAACACTAGCCCTTTATAAACTTAATCTTAAATTCATCCCACATGTTATGTTAAATCAAAAAGTGTGTACAGTAAATACGTTTACATTGGTATAAAACAACATATTTTCATTTCATTACAGGACAAATTAAAGTTACAGAGGCAAAGTAAACACTGCTCACAACACTAGCCCTTTATGAACGTTATCTTGAATTCATCCCACATGTTATTCTAAATCAATAACTTAATGTGTACAAGTGTATAAGTTTACATAGGTTTAAAACAGCAGATTTTCTTTTACGTTCCAGCAAAAGTAAATATTACAGATGCAAAGTAAACACTGCTCTGAACTAGCAAACACTAGCCCTTTATAAACAATATCTTAAATTCACTTCACTTGTTATGTTAATCACTCAAGTGTTTACAGCGTATAAATTTACATAGGTTTAAAACAGCAGAATTCCTTTATCACACGAGGAAAAGTTAAAATTATAGAGGCAAAGTAAACATCGCTCTTAACGAGCAAACCATAATCATTAACAAACTTAATCTTAAGTTCAGTCCTCGTGTTATGTATAATCTGTAATTTAAGTTTGCGCAGAGTGTTCATCAACTCACAGGGAATATACCTTTGAAGTAGACACCTCATGTATAGAACATTCAATTTTAGGTATAAATAAAGAACAAAGTAGAAGGCAAATATTTTGGAAATTAAGATACAACAGTAAACTATCTGTTGTTCGGAAATCCCCTAATAAATACACCGAACACAATTCAATTCAATTAAATCTCTTTATTGCCTCATTTACAGAAGATAAATCAAAGTACAAATATTTCTTTTACAAAACATAAATATAAATGAGAAGTATATATAAACATGAAAATATGAAAACCAAGTAGGAAAAAACCCACAAGAAATGATTCCTCGTTGCACACACGCACGCTCACACTCCCCCTTCCCACACCCCTACACACACAGACACCCCATCACCCGCATACGCACACACACATACGCTTTGTCCCTGCGCGTTGCCACAAATACAATGACATATTATGTAAGCATAGGACATATATAAGCACAAGAACTTTTACCCATTGGCAGGAAACATGGGCATGACTTAAATGAGAGAAAATGAAAATAATTGTAAAGGAATGACAAAGTGACATAATTATGCAAATAAAAAGTGTCTTATCACATGCTTAGTGGTACTGATTCAGGCCTAATGCACAGCTATAGCCCAAAGAAGGCATAAACTGATACACATAGTATATAATGTAATGTGACAATTATAATTGTAGACATATACCTATGTATTTGAATGTATGAATAAGGAAGGTTTTGTTATCCTTAGATTCCAATAGGGGCGGAAGAGGCGCTCCCAATATGCGTAGTGTCCAAGAGAGAGAGAGCCTTGTGCAATGAGCTCCTCCACAAACGTTTGGGTAAACGTCGAGAAGAGCCCATTGTACAAGTCATTCTTGGCAGGAACAATATATATACACTCGCGAACCTTGTGTATTATTTCATCAGTGTAAAAGTTGCCGCATTTCTCGCATTTTTCGTTTAAAAGAGTGACACGACGAGACCATATCATTGAAATCATATGCATCGTTTTACGGAATGAGCTTGCCGAAGACACTTCGTAAACAATAGATGGCTGAATACTAGGCTGCAGCAGTTGAAAGAACGTAAAGTCCGTATCGTTGGATATACGTTCGATCCACAAGCGCTGTTCGCTTGCATCAATGACATTCTTTATAGTTTTCTTCCAAATTGATCTTGATGGAACAACCTGATTGCAGAAAAAGTCATTTAGAATAGATGAGAGTTTATATTTCTTTACGATGCGACATATATCTGGAATGAATCCTGTGGTAATAGATGTCTCATCGATAAGAAACATGACGTATTTGGTCACAAAGATTTCTTTAGTTAAACAAGTGGTGGGAAGACCAAGACTCTTGTGTAAAAACATCAGCTTTCTTTTGTCAATCTCTGTAATAATTCTATATAGGCCAATCATTGATTCCGCTATGTCAGATCGGGTTCTCATAGGAAAGCCTTGAAGTTTCTTGGAAACAAAATGCTGAAATTTATTGAGATGTTTGATATCAGACGAGAGCATATCATTCCAAAGTTCAGACCCATAAAGTAGGGTAGGAAGTACGATCTTTTTATATAAACCTACCGATACTAGCGGGTTAACACCGAGAGGATGAATACCTTGACCAATCAATGAAAATAGTGAGTTTCGCGCCTTCTGGATGCGGCTATATATTCGGACGCCCTGTTTCAGATTCGAACTATGTGTGATTCCTAAGTGAGTGACTGATTTGACTTGTTCGAGAAACAGTTCACCAAACATAATACCAATTTGGGGTTCATGTCGTTTTCGGCTAAAAACGATAGTGTTTGATTTTCTGACGTTAATATCAAGTCTCCATGTTTGACAGTATATGTAGACTAGATCGACCATTTTCTGTAGATTGAAAGGGGATAAAGCAAGGATCGATATATCATCAGCGAATGTTGGGTTACTGACGTTTATTGACATGACTTTAGTTCCAAGTTTACTATTATGTAATTCAGTTACTAGTTCATTGATGTACACGAGATAGTAAAATGTGGACAGAACGCCTTCCTGACGTACACTACGCACTACATCAAATCGTTCTGTAGTCTGTTGTGCATAGCGTATTGCACGTTTCAACTGAGAATAAGAAGCCTGTATGATTCGGAGAAGTTTACCTACTAGTCCCAGTCGTCCCAGTTTTAATAACATTGATTTGTGCCTTCCAGAGTCAAAAGCACCATTTTGATCAAGTGATGCGACGTAAACGTCACTGTGACGTTCGGTATTAAAAATGATAGTCTCCTGTACGTTGAACGCAGTTGTAATGCAGCTAAGACCTTTTTGGAAACCATTCTGTTTGGGACAAGGAAAGTCAACCTTTGCTGATGCTATATAAGTGTTAATGCGATTGAGGAGACTTTTTTCAAAAATCTTGCTAAAGCAAGGTATTAAAGACACTGGGCGATAGCTAGATGGATCAGACTTATCTTTTCCTTTACCCTTGTAGATAAGTATGAGAATACTCGTTTGCCATTTCTTTGGAATCTGCTCGGTTTTAACGATGGTATTGAACAATAATACCATTTCTTCAACTACGCTTTGACCTGCTGTTAGTATGTGTTCGTTAAGAATACCATCATTACCTGGGGATTTGCGTTTGGGAAGAGTTGAAATGACTTTTTCTACTTCGTTTGCGTCAAAATCGCTGGTTATCGTTCCTAATATGGGTTTCTCGTGGGCGTTAAGTTACTCTGACAGCTCGTTAAGTAAAGATGGTTTAAGCGTATCATCATGGCAAGGGTTGTCAAACACTTTCATAAAATATTCTTTAAAGCCATTTGGGACTTGACTATGATCGTAGATATTATTGTCAACTATGAGTTTTGAACAGGTTTCAAAGTTTCGTCCGCTTGTTTTTCGTAACAATTTCCAGAATACTCGGTAATCGAGCTCTGCCGCCTGATTGAGCTCATCGTAAATCGCATTTTCATGTTTTTCTCGAGAGCGTCGTTCTGTGCGCCTAAATGTGGTTTTCACCTACTTGTACGCTAAAAACGAAGGCGATATTCCTCTAGGTTTACCTTCACCGAACCAAATTTTGCGTGAGTTCCTTGCCTCTGCGTAGGAATCTTTTACATCTGTGTGTCATCAAAATTAAGAATAAGTTGCAATACCCAATTCACAAACAAAATCATGGATTTCTATCATACGGCATTAAACATAATGTGTCTTTTACAGAATTGCATATTGTGGAAAATGTGTTAAGTGGCCATTCACAATTTTTTTTAGAATGATTGAATATTTAATTGGACGAGTACGTATTCGCTACAGCTTTTTAGTTTGTTTACAATGGATGGCGCATTGTGGATGGAGAAAAGGCTTGATAAAATAACTGTTCTTAAGAAATGATCAAGTCGAGTTAAACCATCAGTTCACTACAATTAGTATATGTGTTTGTCTGTAAACACACGACAACACACAGTTGACTATTGCCCTAGGTAAAAATATGAATACATTGTAATTGGATTGACCTTGAAAAAAATAATGAGGACAGCGTGAGAGCTACTTTCAAGAAAATCAAGATATAAAACATTTCTACTGCATTCCCTCTTATTGAGAAGTGATGATTGAAGTAAGAAAAGAAGAATCAACATTAATACTTCAATTACTAAGGGGTAATAAGAATAACAATCTTTAGACGGAAAGAAAAACTCCTCATTCTGAGAATAAAGACACACATTGTCCATTTAGTTATGCTGTTTGTACATAAACCATGTGTGTATTTAGGAAGTGTTGACAATAACTCAAAAATAAATCATTCATCTAGGTAGAACACAACCTTAATAAAAGAAGTCATCATAATATCATTTACAAAAAGAAAAGTCAGTTATGGGTGTACCAAGTCTTACGCACCGAGCAAATGAACCTCTCAAAGACACAAACACATCCGATCAGTGAAAAACACTGTCGTTCACTGGGCGGTTGTTTTGTCTATATACTCGCATGTTCTCTCAAAAGATGCATTAGGTTCCTAATAACTCCCACTTCCGAGAAGACTCGTCCCGAGTCTTGGCCCTTGGGAAACACGTGGGGAAGGCAACTCCGATAGAAGTCAGTATGACACATTACTCTTTTAAAGATCAGCAGTAACGTTGAAGCGAGACAGACTTTCGTTAGGGTGAACAATCCCACAGGTGTACTCAATTCTCCATCCTTGAAAAAGATTCGTCCATTTCTCGAGCAGAAAGAGTGGATTTTTCCTCCTTTTTGAGCGAACGGAAAGTTCTCATGGCGCGATAGTTTTGCCGTGTGAGGTCCTCGTTGATGTAGATGGATCTTTTCTCAGGTTGGCCTTTGATACAAGGACGTGTTTCTTGGATGCGTAGCTGGAAAACTTGATTATTATCTGGGGAACCTTTCTTGGTGTAGGACGACCGACGGGATGACAACGATCGATGTCTGAAGGTGTGAGCGGGTGCCTGTCTTTAAGGACAGCTCCATGTAAAAACGACACCACTTGTTTAGACAATTCTGCTTCGTTCAACGCGAGGTTCGCCTTGAAATTATCGATCCTGATGGAGTTTCGTCTGCTGTACTGTTGTGACTCGTTCGATTCTATTGGTAAGGACTGTACTGCTGTGTCGAGATGTACTATCTTGCACTCCAACTCGGCAACTTTCTTCGAATTTTCAATTGAGAGCAGCATTTGCTCTTCTAGCGTTTCTCCCTGTTTAGTTAAAGCTGCCGATTGGATGTCCACGGTTTCTTGCAGTTTGGAGTTATAGAGCCAAGGATATCAACTTGGATTCGCTCTACTGCTGCATTGGCCGCGTTTTCAATGGCCTTCATTATCAGGGGGGCTACCATGAAGTTAATAAGTGGTGATAGGACACTCAACACACTGGGGTCATTCATAGCATTAACAAAATCTGGCGATGATTTGTTAGCATTATCTGAACTGCTGTTGCTGGTGGTGCGACCTTCACTTGCTCTCTTTCAGGCCGTTTTAAACAGTAAATTGCATGGTTATACATCATTTGAATTGTCTCTCTAAGACGCTTCCAATTATATGTCACATTACAATATAGTACTTTTATTTAGAATTTCCAAGTATATCAGTTTTGAATCAGCAATTATTTGCCTTAAGTCATTTATTAAAAAAGTAACCTGGTGAATAACAAACTCGAGAAATGTATATCCGCCATTCACATTGAGTTTGGCAAATATTAGATTAAAATGTATTTTGTGACAGACAGGCATATATAAAAGACCGATGTTTGTAAACAAAGAATGAGTGATGCATATGATCGAACAAAAGTGGTGGGCAAAAGAGTGCGGGAAGACAGAGCGTAAATAGATACCGTTAACACAGTCTTCTAATAGATTGTCGTCCAATTTGGAAAAGTTATAAATTCCTATAATTGGGAATGGACAAAAGGGCGAGATGGAAAGAGTAATGGGTGTTTCATTTTCCCAAAAGTTTATTTATAAAACATCTTATTTGAATACCTTTTGTGCCTTATAATGGATGTTATCAAATCAATTTAACATGTACATCATATTTAGAGCAAAAAACCCTTAAAGCCATACTTGCGCTCATTCATACTTAAATTATGAAACTTCAAGATTAATTGAAAATAACTCAGAAGTACTTTAAATCCGCTTTTACAGAGGAATTGAGACTGTAACACGTTCACACGATGCTTCTAAAAGAGTGAATACTAAAAGGTTTGTTTACGACTAGCGATAAAACAAGGTCAGCCAAGAAACGTTGAGAACCAATAAAACCCAAGCAATTCTCCATTATACAAATTATTGTATTAGTTTTTAAAATGCATCTCCTGCCAATCACATACAGTCAATCTTGCCTCAAGCGACCACTCTTTGAACCCTCTTAAAACAGTGCATGATAAGTTATTTCGTCTGGGACAACCTTTATTTCAGTACGAAGGTCATGTTAAAAGCTTTAACTGGAGCAATGTTTAGCTATAATTCATGTCATCCACCATGATTCCGTCTCCCTTTACTATAGTAGCTTAAACAAGAATGACTGTGAACTTATCTCTCTAAATCTGAAATCGTCAATGAAGACATTATTCTGAGCTTCTTGATCTAATATCCAAGTTGTGGGCAAAACAATTTCACAAAAGGTTTGACTGAAAGCGATTAATTCTTTAAAGACTTTATGATTAAGATTCTATTTTCATGAGTTTTCTTTTTCAGACCATTTCCAAAATGTGATATGGTATGTGTTTAATGCCGAGGAAGACCCCGATCTTGATTTCCCTAAAGGGCATGTCAAGCAGGATCACATTATCACTCATGAAAATATAAATGCTGTCACCAGTAATCGACGGTACACTTCTTTAGACAACTTGTATTACTTGTTCTAAAGAGTTACCAGCTACAAAACAAATACGTATATTTCTCTTAATCTGAAAGAGTCCATGAACATATTTATCAGATGTCCGGATGAGATGCATTGTACATCTATAGGCTTTCTTCTTTGTTCTACACTAAGAATTTTGGGCAAGATGATCCAAGGAAGTAGTCACAAAAAGAACTGAACTCAAGTGAAGTATCTCAGCCGCGAACAATCTCGTTAAGTTTGTCAAGGATTGGATAAGAACATACTTTGTGACGGACAGACATGAGTAGCCAAAATCAAATTTCTACTCACCCGCACATAGGGAAAACCAAGGTTGGGGTTGTGTCTTTGCTCGAAAAATGGTGGGGGCAAAAGAGGATTTGAAGATGGAGCTCAAATTGATAAACAAAAATACAACTAGTTTTCCGTCCAAAGTTCTACATAGATGCCGATAATTTCTATAACAATAAGGTATGGCGAAGTATCATAAAGTTTCTCAGTTGTCACGCAATTGGTTTATATCAAAAACTCGTTTTCAAGCATATCAAACTTAAGTCGACATGCATGCGAATGTACAGTCGTTGTGAAAATTTATAATCATTGCAATAAAATATACGCCACAACATTCTATTCAACTATGGTTGCATGAAGACATTAACAGATAATGGAACAACTGTATTCCTCTTTTATCCCAAATCTTCCAACCCCTCTCGAAATATATGGGACGATGACATGTTCTGTCGATAAATGGTAAAGATTCAAGCAGGCATCATTGGTCTCACGCCAGTGACGTGATTCAACAAACAGGGATTGACCTCTGTACTGAACCTCAAGATAAGACAGTCCTCGACAGTCGGTGTCCACGCCAAACTTGTTCTATAATACACATTTACTATGGGGAACTGTGTGTGGTTTGTTGTCGCGTTCGTAATCACTAGTCCGTTTAGAACGGACTGTAAGGATAGACATGAATACCGGAACGGCAGACTTGTACTCGACCAACCCAACCAGCAGTGGGAACATGTTGTCGGAGCCTTGCAGAAAGAGGTAGGGCAAATTGTCTGGTATGGATTCATGTTTAACTGGAATCATCAAAAGGCATGCAATGACAAATCAATAAAAAAGTACTGCCGTTTGGTGTCTATTATCATAAGGACCAATGCAGCACAAGGAGGAATATCCGTTACAGCTAAACAACGGAAATGGCCCAAATCAGTCTGCAGATATGACATTTATCTGTGAAATAAAACATTACATATGGTAAATCTTAATGCTATAATTATTCAGGATAGTAAATAAGTATAAAAGTATAAAATATGAGTAAAGTATAAAATATCATTCTTAGGTATACTTTTGAAGAAATGTGATACTTTGTTGCTGTTTAAGTAGATACTTTACAGCGGACCATATCCGCGTATAAAGATATCGGTCTGCGGAATATTGGCAAAAGACGCATCAAGGAAGATGATTTAGACTATAGATAGTCGAGTAAATGAGAGGGATATAAATCAGAAACATCGCTTCTATGGGGAAGCCCTTTTATAAATAAACGCAAGGATTCTTTCTCGCACACTTTGCTAGCGCCACCTGACATGAGCGGTTAAACATTAACAAAGACCAGTGTGCCAATAACATCTAAAACTACCAACTACCTCTTACTCTAATTTTAGACCATTGTTTACGAAATAAAAACGCGTTTAAGGACGTTCTCTGTAGTTTTTTCTGCGCTTTTCATCTGCGCTTCCAGGGGAGATAATAATATATGTTACCGAAGAGATACTTGCATAGTAGTCGGATAAACGTTTTTATTCGGATGCAATTTACTGTATGCAATGTTTTTCAAAGAATAATCATATTATCCATAAAACTATAAAAGGTTATCAACATAATTACATATTTCTAATGCATATTAAGCCCCCAGCTCCTATTTTTTAAAGTTATTTTAACCGTTTTTAAAAAGTATTTTCAAATACGGTTACCTTGAAAACTGTCATTTTACAGAAAAACTAACTTGTCAACATATACTTTATTTTTGTATTTTGTATTTCAAGATTAAATTTTACTTCACATACTGAAAAATTAAAATTTTCTATGAAAGGAATTTTTAAATATCTTCACTTATTTGTAATAAACATATTGATTTTCATTGTTTATTGTCGAATACAAAAATTTGAAAAACTGATTTGGATTGCAAAAAATGTTCAGATTTTAATGATTTGAAATAGCATTGAATTATAAAGTATTGAATGTAGGAATTCATGTTTTTATGTTAATGAACCTTCCAGAAATAATTCTATTACCTTTGAAGATGGTATGGTAATTTTGACATTTTTGCCCCAAACGGTTACCATGGAAACTGTCATTTTACGAAAAAGCTAACTCGTCGACCTGTATATTTCATTTCATTTTTGAATTCACAATAAAATTTGAAAAAAACATATCAAAATTTAGAAAATTCTATAAAAGGATTATTTTTTTTATAAAACTGTAGAACATGTTCTTAAACGGTTTGCAACCTATGCAATACCAATGTTCTATTTCCTTTCTGTGGGTTATGAACAGGTTTCGAAAGCTGCCCATAATCTAGTCTTATCTTGCATTAGATATCTATGTTGTCATTTTATCGGTAGAAGACCATTCATTTCAAATTGTTTAAATTCATATCTGTGATAAAATCCTTTTACATCCAGGTAGACCATTTCGGCTATTTTTGAAATTCCATTAGAAGGAACAAGTATGAATACCGACCGGTATTATGAAAATGATATCTTTTACCGTACCGACTGAGGTTTTCATGGAAATCGTCCCACTTAATGCTTTACCCACGGGGATTGGTAACCGGTCCAGAATTGAATGCACCAGTAAACACCACAAATCGTTTTCTTTATTTAATAAACCAGACACCTCGTTAGTGCAAAAGCACATCTACTCAGTGAAAAGACACTGTCGTCCACTGGTCAGTAGTGAAGGCTATCCATACACATACCTGCATTTATTCTATAACAATGCATCAGGTACAATAATATACATAAACCGTGCACGTTACAGTATTCTCACCTCCGAGAAGACTCGCACCGAGTCTTGGGCCTTGGGAAATACGTGGGTAAGGCAACTCCGATATTTGGAAACATCTTTATCCCTACGCTGCCACCAATATAACATACCGAACAAATAAACCTCTAAAGGACACAGTCACATCAAATCTCTGAATAATACTTTTGTTCATTGATCAGTTGTGTTGTCCATTCATGTACCCACGTGTTCTGTAAAAGAATTCTTTAGGTTTCCTTACTTGCATAAACGTTCCTAAAACGTTTTACTTATGATATTTGTTTAAAAATGATAAGTTACTCGTGTAACGTTCGTTGAACGTTTATGTAAATAAGGGATATACTGCACTAGATGCAAATATAAATAGAATCTCAAGTACTGTGACGTATAAAATTAGAGCAATCTGATTGGTCAATTGTGACAAAACAAGCTGCGTTCTTTTAGTGTGATACAGTAACCGGAACAAACAGAACCCTTAATCGAACACTCCCAATCCATAAAGTATTTTATGTTTGCATAAAATCTCACTTATGTATTGCTCATGTAAGAGCCAAGGGGGAAGGGGTTCGAACTAGGATGGCAGATGTGAATAACAAGACTTATGTTGAGAGAAAAGGACATTTATTCAAAATGTCTTAAACAAAAGGTAACTTATCTAACTCTAATCCAAAAGCCGTCAACTTGATCAATAAAACATTTAAGCATTGAACTTAAATATAGTGGATATACCATTAACCACAAACCTATCAAGTAGACAGTATAGGACATAACCCATGTCCTGAAGTATAAGATATTAGTTACCAAAACCAATTATTCACATCTACCATACTGGGCGGCCAACCAAACCGCCAAGAGTACAGAGTACACGACGCCCAGAGAGAAGCCCTAGGGTCATAATATTTTAAATGGCTGCTATGCAGTGAAGCTAAGCCAAAGGTATGATCTAAAAAATCTCCCTGTTTTACATTTATTTGTAGCAAATATGTCAATAACAATGAAAGCTTACAAATAATACAATTGAATGAAAAGTATAGTAGTGACACTTTAATAAGTCAAACTTAACACATGGCTTTCTGAAACATCACTATTTTAATTCAAGCCAAAATCTAAACTTTAACTGTTTTTATATATATGAAGTTTTAAGCAGCTAAACCAGAATGCAGCTTTTAACTGTCATTCATTGCCAAATTAACTTTCCTAAAGAAACATACACTATAAATAGCAAAGGCTGAAGAAAATATAATGTACATAATGCAAAGGCATTGTGCAGTCCATTCCAAATGCTGCTTTATCACAGTCATTTAGACAGGACTTCCCAATACCATTGCCAAACTGCTGTTTTTACTAATAGAGAAATACAACAAATTTAACTTTAAGGATGACATGCATACAAACAATATTTCCTTAAAATTGATCTAAATAAAACACAATACAATGTAACTATTTCATATAAATCAATGCCCCTGCTTTGTCACAGAAGGCATAAAAATGACTATTTTTAATAGAAACCTCCAGGCAATGGCACGCCAAGTGAGTCCAGAATGAAAGGAAGCAGCTTTGTCAGTTATCAGAAATGGCTAGAGGTTGAGGTCTAATGTATTTCAGATAAGCATTTGATTTCCAGCAGCCTAGCTGTTGAATTTCCGATGTTGGCATGGCTAAAGAATGTGCATGAGTTGCTCCCCCTATACGTAGCGAATGTCCTGTGAACCTTTGAGGGTCCAGCCCACACTTAATAACGCATTTGCGAAGGACCTTGCGGAAATCAGAGGCGGTTACAGGCTGATTATTTACATAGGTGAACAAGGGCCCTTAACTTGGATGAGACATTTTTAAATATTGTACAAGAGCTCTGACTGGACACAGAAGCTTATTCGGTTGACGAGCCAATGGAATTCTAGCAATGCGACCTGCTGAATGTTTGAATGACTTAAGCTCAATTTTGATGACAGATACTTTGTTATTTTCATAATTAAAATGCAAATGCTGCCTTTGAACCAAATTAGCTTGGCCTAGACGCGACATAGCAAGTTCCCCAATGCGAAATAAGCCAAAAAAGGCGACAAGGATCATAGCCCTAAAAAGAATCCTATCAAATGCATTAACACAGACTGTATTTAAGGCAGAAATTACTCTGGTGATTTCGTGAAGATTGAAGGGGGAGCGTTTGTCTGAGGATGATTCACAGCGGAGATAATACAGCAGTTTTTAATCATAAATAAATCTGCCGGATTTGGAAGATTTTGTATTTTGTGAATGTAAGCTAATGCAGATACACATGATGTAACTGTTGAAGGACTTAGTGCGCATTGTTGGCAATATGCTATAAATTGAGCTAAATGATGGACTGACACTGGGAAAGGAGTCAAATGCTGATAATGACAATTATGGAATTTCAAGTAGCGCTTCCAAGCATTCTTATAGGCTGCTTGGGTTGACGGAGCAAGAGATTTGTTCAAAAGAGTAAAAACATGATATTTTAGAGCTTTTTCAGTTGGTGAGGAACGTCTGTTGGTATAATGTCCATGTTGGTTGCCAAATGCTGGAACTTTTGAATCTGAAGTCGAGAAAGAAGATCAGGTAACACATTGTATTTTCCAGGAATGTGTTCTGATTTCACCAAGATGTTGTGTTTCATGCAGGCTAGGACGAGCCTTCTGACTAGACACATGATGTTTGGAATTCTTGAGGTCTGTCGATTTATAATATGCATGACTGAGATATTATCGGTGTGCAGTATTATGCATTTATTCTCGAAATGAGAGCCCCATGTCTCAATCGCTAAAACAATTGGAAATAATTCTTTCAGTGTAATGTTTTCAGCTTGCAAGGCTTCTGGCCATTTGCCATGAAACCAATGTGATTTAAATATTGCCCCATAACCTAACGAGCCGGATGCATCAGTTTGAAGATGCAGGGAGTCCGCTTTCAACCAACGCTGATTGAGTAAGAGAGCCTTACCATTGAAGTTATCCACAAAGATTAACCATGCCGAGATATCTCTTCTATGTTCCTTGTTTAAAGTGATAAAGTGATTGGGTCGTGAGTGCCCTTTTGTGAGATCGGTTAATCGACGTAAGAAACAGCGACCAGGTAAAACAACTTGACAGCAAAAGTTGAGATAACCCAGCAATGACTGCAAATCCTTTAACCGAATTGTCCGTTTTACTGATGAAAGAAGGGCCCGAAGCTTCTTAAGTTTATCTTGTGGTAGACGTGCCTCCATTTTTAACGTATCTAGTTCAAGACCCATGAAGGTAATAACAGACCTGGCTGATTCTGTTTTTTCTTGTTTAATGGGAACCCCTATATAAGAGCAAAACTTTAGAAAATTTTCCATGTCCTCTTGACATGCAGGTGAATTTGGTGGACCAAGAATTAAGAAATCATCCAAGATATGAATCATGTGCTTTATGCCTAAATGTGATCGAGAAATCCATTGCAGGGCACAACTGAACCGTTAAAATATAGCAGGAGCTGAGGAGCTCCCCATCGGGAGACAGGAATCATAATAAAAGTGACCGTTAAACTTGAACCCCAATAAATCATGGTCGTCTGGATGAACCGGGATTATTCGAAAGGCGGAGTCGATATCGGTTTTTGCTAACAAAGTACCCCTACCAAGGATGATAACTTTTTGAACAGCATCATCAAAAGATGAATAAGACACAGAGGCAAGGTTCTTGTCAATGTAAGTGTTAACTGAGTTCCCTTCAGGAAAACTCAAATGATGTATCAGACGAAATTGTCCAGGTTCCTTTTTAGGAACCAAACCTATAGGGCTTAAATGAAGATTTGGAAATGGTTTAAGCTCAAAAGGGCCTTTAATACGACCATATGCCATTTCTTTCTCAAGTTTTAGGGATACTAATGTAGGACTTTCAACACAAGATTTAAGGTTTGCACAAGATGTACTAGCATGTGCACCTGTGAAACCTAATTTAAACCCATTTGTGAAACCCTGAATGATGTAGTTTGCTAGTGGGTAACCTTTCAAGTAAGGTCTCAATCTATCGACCTTAACTGGTGTGGTTGGAGTTTGGACGTCTTGTTTGGAAGCTCTGACCACTCTGGGGCCTTGAGGGGGCTTGACCTCTGCTAGAACAGTTGAATGCGCAATGGTTGCCTTTACAGTATCCACAGACATGAGGTTGGGAACAGTTGTTGGAATTGCAACCTGACTTTCTATTGAAATTCCAGCATGTGTTGGAGAGAAACCGTTTGTATCTGCCATTAGATGGCTTTTGCCCACGAAAGGGCGGGGTCTGATTTATAGCCGGTGTAAATGCGGTACAAGCCTTTAACCAGAACTCTGTATGTAGTGTATCCCACGGCATCGGCTGGGACACCCTAGCAGAGCGAAACTGTGTGTCGTAGAACAAAAAGGCGAGTCCTGGACGACGGGAAGCAATATCCCGAACAATTTCCATGTATTTCAACAGACTTGCCGTCTCAAAGGGAAATTTTTGGGTGTAAACTGCAATAAACCTAATAAATGCCGAGGTCCATGCTTCGATGTCATTTATTTTCCTCGACTTTGCGTTTGGTGTAATTGACAAATTGGACTGAGTATCCATACGCAAAGAGAAGGAATTTTGGCTATGTGAAGGTTGCGTGGAAGATGGAAGAAGTTGTGCTATGTCTACAAACTGATTATTCCATATCAACTTTTTAACTGATTTGGAAATTTGTACCAAAATTGGAGTTGATATAGAAGAGCTGTGTTGCATAGGAGTGCCATTACCTGTTAAGAAGTTCACGTGATTAGTTTCAGGAGAAAGAGAGTCCTCACTGTCCGAATCAGTCAATTGAAGGGCGCTTGACGACGACGTTGACGGTTGGGCATCTACAGTAGGCGGAATGTTAATGCTATTCATCTTTGACCTCTGTAACTTGGGATGACCTCCGTATGAAGTAGGTGAAACCGATTCCAAGTCGCTCTCATCTGAGCTCTCGTGTCTCAACTCGACCACATGGGTATTCGTGGCCAGGCCAAGTCTTGCCACTGTTTGTTTCCCTTTTTTGGGATTGGCCCCAGACGCTCCTTTTCGTAACGGCGGACGTGCTGTATTCGATTTAGTAATAGCAGGTCTTGACTTGACTTTGCTAGTCTCGCCATTACTTCCGGACTTTCCTTTTGTTTGACCTCTTGCTTTAGTCTTCATTGTGTCTGCAATTTAAAGAGGAAAGAAGTAGAATCCCAAACCAGTAGACCGGCACGCTGACTCCCACCAATGTGTATACTATACCAAGTATGCCACACAAGCGTGAGACATCTAACAAGGGTAACCAACTTTAACCCTAAGAAAACATGTGCATCAGAGCATAGACGTAGTCATGTGTCTGATGAACAACCTGTATCAACATAAAGATTTAAAGGGTGAATCTTTCAACCCAAAAACCAAACTGTAAAACATTACAGAGCAAAGGGTGAAAACCTTCAACCCATTAACTCAAGAGCACAACACTTGTTAATAACAAAACCTGCAAAGGGTGAAAACCTTCGACCCCACTAATTAAAGAATCATCATCAACTAGTGATAATTGCGTAAAGGGTGAAAACCTTCGACCCCTCATTAAATAATCCTCATCAACTAGTGATGATTGTGTAAAGGGTGAAAACCTTCGACCCCTCATCAACTAGTGATAATTGTGTAACGGGTGAAACCTTCGACCCGCTTATTAAAAAAAAGCATCACCGGCTCGAAATAATTTGAGGAAAGGGTGAAAACCTTCGACCCTCTACCACAAAGCACAGTAAAACCATAACAGTGCAAAGGGTGAAAACCTTCAACCAACTTTCTCAAATGCATTGCATTACGACCACGACAGTGCAAAGGGTGAAAACCTTCGACCCTCTCAATAAAACAGCAGTTTATGATTGTTAATATGAAAGGTTAAAAATATTTGCCTGTTTAGTTAAAAGTACTTACTAATCATATAATAATAATGATGCAAAGGGTTGAACCATCAAACGGATCAGATGCAAAGCCCTCAATAACAATCAAATGACAATTGATAAAAGTTTGATCCATCCCCCCCCTCCAGCAGATAACATGAAATATGTTTAAGCACCAAGCAAATATTGAGTGCACAGTCTACAAATTTAAGGAGAGGGGGGGGGGGGTATCTTGGAATACACGTATTTGCATGAGGAAATCAACTGATTGGTAAAGAAATCTATTATCCAAATCAGGAAGTGTACATCTAGCAAAAGAATTACGATTCAACAATTAATTTGTAAAGCTGAATCAAGGAAGACAAGGGACACTTCTCGACTTCAATGCATGAGGTTCATAGACCATTTTTACAACGACCACTGTGCCTCTTTTAAATTGTTTTGACACTAAGGCTCTAGAAAAACAGACAACCAAATGGAATATTTACATAACTTTCACTTCATTGTGGCCCGGAAGGCAGACACAATAGCTGCTCGAAGGTTGGACAGAAGTTTGAACTGTCCGTCTTTGGATAGGTGGCAACCGTCTACAGAAAAATTCCTCGCCTTGCTTTCCGGTGTCCAAAACCCTTTCATGCGCCATAAACATGCCTCATTAGGAAACCGTGTCTTGAGGGCATCAGAGAGTAAAATGTTCAATTCGTCGACTCTGGCGTTGTACAATGGAATGTCTACAGGATATCGTGTACGTATTGATGGCGTACAACGATGTAAGACCGGACACACTATAACTGTAGATACACCAAGTCGTCTAACGCAACACTCCACAATGTCACAAATTCCTTCGATAATGCTGTCCAAGGAACAAGATCGTCTATATACGTCGTTAGTTCCAATCATTAGAATAACCAAGTTTGGAGAAAAATCCTCGACAAACTCTAATTTCTTTCGTAACGAAGGTATGGATGCACCAGGAAATCCCGTGTACTGTATTAATGGCGAACCATATAGTCCCATATCAAATCGTAGGCCTGGCTCCTCGGAGACGAATTTTTTCAGACGCGAAACAAAAGAATGCCCGAACAGCTGTACTTTCATGGGCGCCGCCATTATTGTTGTCAAAGTTTACGAACTAGGTCAAACACGAACAATCACTTCATGGGCGCCGCCATTATTGTTGTCAAAGTTTACAAACTAGGTCAAACACGAACAATCACAAACGAATTAAATTGCACCCTTTCACACCGGTTGCCACCTCCAAAGTGAGCATTAAAATATGAGAAATATGTTTTTCGTCACTAATGCGTAAAATTTGTACCTTTAAGACAAGCGAAAAATGCTCTTAACCAAAGTTAACAAGTCAGAATAAATTTTGTGCAGCTAGATGCAAATATAAATAGAATCTCAAGTACTGTGACGTATAAAATTAGAGCAATCTGATTGGTCAATTGTGACAAAACAAGCTGCATTCTTTTAGTGTGATACAGTAACCGGAACAAACAGAACCCTTAATCGAACACTCCCAATCCATAAAGTATTTTATGTTTGCATAAAATCTCATATATATATAGACAACACAGCCGCTCAGTGTACGATAGTGTTTTCCACTGATCGGATGTGTTTGTGTCTTTGAGAGGTTCATTTGCTCAGTTCGTTACATTGGTGGCAGCGGTGGGATTAAGACTTCACCTTCTATCGGAGATGCCTTTCCCATGTGTTTCCCAAGGGCCACTTCTCGGAGGTGGGAGTTATGTAACGTTCGTTAAACGTTATGCAAATTAGGGACCTAATGCGTTGTTTGAGAGAACATGCTGATATATATATATAGAGAGAGACAACACCCGCTGAGTGTGCGACAGTGCTTTTTACTGATCGGATGTGTTTGTGTCTTTGAGAGGTTCGTTACACGCGTTAGGAACAATTTACAATTTAGTCTTACTAGGTTATGAAGGAGTCTGCAACATATGTATCAAAGCAATATATTTTAGAGTAATATACCATCAAAAGTGTAACTGCACTAGGCTACAAAAACAATACGCTTTGTCCGTTTATAGCGACTTCATGAACTGTTTCAGTTGGCTTGACAATGCCGGGAAAGGGTTAGAAGTATATCTAAGCATATACCTTTTGTTTCAGGTGGAGAGTTTGAAACAGCAAGTTAACCAGCAGCCATGTCGCCCAGTTACAGGTTGAGTATACCGTGGTTGCTGATATCTGTCCAATAATTGGCCTTATAAGTAGAATGCTTATAGTCCGCCACTATGAAGAACATTCTTTCGTCCGGTTACTTCGGTCGTTCTCGGTATGCATCGGTCGGGGCCGAAACCATTTGAACCAAACCGAATCCCCACCATTGTATACCGAGAATAATCGAAGAAATTAGACGAAGAAAATAGTTGGAAAATAGTGGATTGTTGGTATTCAATTTTCAATCCGAGGAGAAATCTGCATTGCACTATTATTGGAATTCGTTTAGCAAAATAACTCAATTAATCCTGATTCAAAAGAAATACTCTGCAACCTACATGTGTGGCGTACTTATTTATCCCCCAGTATGTACGGATATGAGCACTGTCACATCGTTATTTATCACCCAGTATGTACGGATATGAGCACTGTCACATCGTTATTTATCCCCCAGTATGTACGGATATGAGCACTGTCACATCGTTATTTATCCCCCAGTATGTACGGATATGAGCACTGTCACATCGTTATTTATCCCCCAGTATGTATGGATATGAGCACTGTCACATCGTTATTTATCCCCCAGTATGTATGGATACGAGCACTGTCACATCGTTATTTATCCCCCAGTATGTACGGATATGAGCACTGTCACATCGTTATTTATCCCCCAGTATGTACGGATATGAGCACTGTCACATCGTTATTTATCCCCCAGTATGTACGGATATGAGCACTGTCACATCGTTATTTATCCCCCAGTATGTACGGATATGAGCACTGTCACATCGTTATTTATCCCCCAGGATGTACGGATATGAGCACTGTCACATCGTTATAACTTATTTATCACCCAGGATGTACGGATATGAGCACTGTCACATCGTTATAACTTATTTATCCCCAAGTATGTACGGATATGAGCACTGTCACATCGTTATAACTTATTTATCCCCCAGTATGTACGGATATGAGCACTGTCACATCGTTATAACTTATTTATCCCCAAGTATGTACGGATATGAGCACTGTCACATCGTTATAACTTATTTATCCCCCAGTATGTACGGATATGAGCACTGTCACATTGTTTTAACTTATTTATCCCCCAGTATGTACGGATATGAGCACTGTCACATCGTTATAACTTATTTATCCCCCAGTATGTACGGATATGAGCACTGTCACATCGTTATAACTTATTTATCCCCAGTATGTACGGATATGAACACTGTCACATCGTTATAACTATTTATCACATCGTTATACACTATTTATCACCCAGTATGTACGGATATGAACACTGTCACATCGTTATAACTATTTATCACCCAGTATGCACGGATATGAACACTGTCACATCGTTATAACTATTTATCACCCAGTATGTACGGATATGAGCACTGTCACATCGTTATAACTTATTTATCCCCCAGTATGTACAGATATGAGCACTGTCACATCGTTATAACTTATTTATCCCCCAGTATGTACGGATATGAGCACTGTCACATCGTTATAACTTATTTATCCCCCAGGATGTACGGATATGAGCATTGTCACATCGTTATAACTATTTATCACCCAGTATGTACGGATATGAACACTGTCACATCGTTATAACTATTTATCACCCAGTATGCACGGATATGAACACTGTCACATCGTTATAACTATTGATCACCCAGTATGTACGGATATGAACACTGTCACATCGTTATAACTATTTATCACCCAGTATGCACGGATATGAACACTGTCACATCGTTATAACTATTTATCACCCAGTATGTACGGATGTGAACACTGTCACATCGTTATAACTATTTTTCACCGAGTATGTACGGATATGAACACTGTCACATCGTTATAACTATTTATCACCCAGAATGCACGAATATGAACACTGTCACATCGTTATAACTATTTATCACCCAGTATGTACGGATATGAGCACTGTCACATCGTTATAACTATTTATCACTCAGTATGCACGGATATGAACACTGTCACATCGTTATAACTATTTATCACCCAGTATGTACGGATATGAACACTGTCACATCGTTATAACTATTTATCACCCAGTATGCACGGCTATGAACACTGTCACATCGTTATGACTTATTTATCACCCAGGATGCACGGATATGAGCACTGTCACATCGTTATAACTTATTTATCACCCAGTATGTACGGATATGAGCACTGTCACATCGTTATTTATCCCCTAGGATGTACGGATATGAGCACTGTCACATCGTTATAACTAAAGAGGAAAGATCAAATCAGTGATAAGGAATGACGCCAAGAACTTGTTGGGTGTTAGAGGATAAGAAAGGGATATCAATGTCAAATAATGGTCTATAAGCCATTGTCGGATCCTAGAGGACAGGACTTTCTGAACGGTTGTTAGCATGTGACTGAATAAGTATTGATAACGGCTAAACACTATGAAGATCAACTGACTGTAATGAAACATGTAACATTTCTTTCCATAGGTACATACATACGATGGGGAAGGACTACCTGCCCTCGGAACAGCACGGATCTTGTATACTTTGGTAAATGTGCATATTCTGTTTTTGATTGGGTCCATAGTGATAAATCTAACCAATGAATTTAACCAGTGAAGGGAGTAAGATAGTATCCGATTAGCACTCTAGATAATTGTCAAATGCCCTTTTCAACAGTTTCTTAGGTATAGTGACGAACCATGCAAATGAATCTCTCAAAGACACAAACACATCCGGTCAGTGAAAAACACTGTCGTCCACTTAGCGGTTGTGTTTTTAATATATACCAGCATGCTCTCTACAACAATGTATAACATACCTTGATTTTAATGAACGTTCACCGAACATTACATAACTTCCATCTCCGAGAAAACTCGCCCAGAGTCTTGACGCGTGGGAAATACCTGGTAAAGGCAACTCCGATGGAAGGAAAAGTCTTCATCCCACCGCTGCCACCAATGTAACGAACCGAGCAAATTAACCCCTCAAAGACACAAACACATCCGATCAGTAAAAAACACTGGCGTACATACCAGCTTGATCTCTAAAAAAAACCATTAGGTTCCCTCATTTGCATAAACGTTGAACGAACGTTACCGTTTGAATCAGATTCTTATATAACTGACAGTTCAGGATGGCGGAATTATGTCTCGCACAAGCAGTTGATTAATCAGTATCAATCACAGGTGAACAAAGTTATACAAAACTAGATTATAGATATACTTCTCATCATCTTTTATAACTGTGAGATGAAACTATAGCATTTTTATGCTGCACATATGGCAAACCGTATACAATTTTGTTTTTATGGATAAAGATGAACAATGGTATGAATTCGAATTATACATAGGTAAAAAGTGTTAACTCTAGATTACATCATTAAGTTTGTCTAACTAACATTTGACAGCATATGCGCATTATTTCCGTCTTGCGAAAAGCTTAAATTGGCCAGAGATTATCATCAAATTTGTTCAGAAACTTTAGAATAAAGAAATACGGAATGGTCTTTTGTTTTGTGACCTAGATAGTTTAAATCTCGATGTTAACGTTTCCAACACGTCCCTTTTGTGTAGCGCGTGCATCTGTCGTTTTTTTCTAAATGACTGGGCATCCTTCTGAAGGCGTCAGTTGGCACCCACATTAGTTTTAGGTTAGTTATTCAATGCCTTCCATGAAGAATCTAAAATCCAGTTCACCGACAAATTATCTGCCACATTCGTGGAGATCAATTCTTATCTTTTTCACTCGACTAAATGTGTTTTAATTAATACAAGTCCTTTTTCCTTTCTTTTTGTATTTTTTTTTTTTTTACAGTTTTTGACATTCTCTTCCCTCACATGTGTTAGCTGCTGTAGTTTTATATGTATACACAAATACACGCACATACACTACCATTGTTGAAATGTATGTATATATGTATATATTTGCAATTGTTGGTACGATGAACATCGCCTTGTTAGACTCGCTAATCGATACATAAAAATATGTAAGCAATTTCAATTTCAATTTCTTTATTGGTAATCATCGACAAAGTTTGTCTATGGCCATTTACAATAACATAGAAAATGGCATATACAAAAAAAGATGATCAACAAACATTGAGCACAATATACAAAAAATGAAATTTCAAGAATGGTGATACTATAAGAATTGACAAAGTCCGTGGTTGAGGAATAACAATAGTGTTAAAAGTTTCATCACGAATCGCAAATCTCTCCGAAAGATATCTTCAAATGCTAAGTAAAGTCTTTCTTTTTTTGACGACGACATTAACTGTATAAAAATATTGGAATTAGTCAATAGTACGCTACAAAGATGATTTCTATGTATTTTAGTGTACTTGGAATAAGCAGGGGAGTATGTTAATGTCGAAGTAAGTTCCATTTCTGAGTTCAAGCTCTAAGATGTCTCATCATGGTACGTGTATACAATCCATTTGCTTTTCAAAATTGTCACTTGATTGAAAAACTACACCAGAACAGGCACCTGAAATAGTCTCTCCTATGCAGGGTTTGCGGCCGGTAACTATTATACGAAAGCAGGTGGTGCTGCGGACTTTCTTTGTCTCCCGACGGAACCGAAATGGGGAGTGTACGATGACAAGGATAATCCGTATGCCGGGCCTATCTTCGGAGCAGAATACGAATTCAGCTGGAATTACAACAACGGAGGGACCCGGTTCTTTAGCCAGGATCTATACCAACACGACGCACCATGCGCCGTATGTCACGCTTCCGGCTCGACTACTCTCATGATTCCTGGCAGAAATGTTTGCTATCCCGGATGGAAACTGGAATACCACGGATACCTCATGTCCGGAAGGAATGATGTAAATGACCCATCAGCGACCAATTACATCTGCTTGGATGTACAGGCAGAGACAGAAATCGGGGACAGAAATAGCGAAAATGGAAAGCTTATTAACTTTGTTGAAGTTGCGTGTGGTACCCTGAAATGTCCCCCATACGTAGAAAACAGAGAACTTACGTGTGTTGTTTGTTCAAAGTAATATATATTTCTTAAACCGGATCACTCGTTTCTTCTAACTTTGTTTACATCGCATGAACGATATTTCATTAACATCGAGATGCCTGTGGACCACCCAATGGAGGAACCCAGATGAAGAGTGTTTGATGACCCCCTCCTCCTCACATCAAACTGCACTTTAACACCATTACCTGCTTCCAATCTTTCTTTTAAAAAGTAAAATATGTTAAAGGTACTTGCTCCCAATGCCTATTTATCAGTGCATATAATTTAACAGTATACCTGATAGAAATGAATTTCTAACTTTAAAATCTTCCCATCTCTGTGAACAAGCTCCTTTGTCACCACCCGTACATACCGAACGAAGACACTGTCCACTGGCTAAAGTTTATGGCTATCGTATCTATATAGTCATATCTTACGAACACCTGACATTGTTGATTAAACGTTTCCATATCCATCCATATGGTTTTGTTTTAGACATGTGCAATCAAGAGCATTGGCAGAGGGCAATTACCAAAAATAACTCAACCCTATTAGTATACCGAAGGAGGCATTGTCATAAACGGGAGACTACATGTATTCACCATCTGTATTTCCTCCATTTTGTCGTATTGCTTCCATTACAATATTATAATTCACTCAATATTAAACAATAAGCAATGTGATAAATAAATGTGTTAGGAAGTCCTATAGTAAGCAAATCCGGTGCAATAGACGTAAATTCTTTCAAACAGAAGAATAAAATCACCATAACTAACGAACAAGAGCCATTTGGTTGGAGACGTAGGTTGTTTCAAAAATCGCCAACATAGGTGTTATAGAGTCGTATATGACACTAAGCGATTGAAAGGGCCGTATAGGGAAGTGCTATATCGAACCAGTCCGGATTATCCAGACGTAAATTGTTCCGAACAAAAGAAGACCCATGCCCACAGGTGTACCATCGTTATTTGACGTGTAGTGATTGGCTAGGGAATGTGTTAAGCAGTTCAAAATCAAACTTAGACCGGATGACCCAGAATTAGAAAGCAAACGCCAACATGCGAACCAAAATATTCATAAGGCATGTCATAGTTATTCGACACAAAGCGATATGTTTAGGTATTATGTAAGGAAGTCCAACATGGCCTTGATGATTCAGTCGTGAATTGGCTCGTAAAGAACAATACAAACGGCAACAGGTCCACCACGGTTATTTGACACAAAGCGAGATGCTGGAAGAATGTTTTCAAGAGTCCTACATAAAACAAGTCCGGATGTTCCAGACTTATATTGTTCGTAACAAAAGAATACAAACACCGACATACAATGTATGTGTCAGAGTTATTCGTCACGAAGTGGTTCGTTAAAGGAATGTATTAGAGAGTCCCACTTTAAACTAGTCCTGATGTTTCTGACTGAGATTATTTCAATTATAGAATAAATAGCCAACATGCGTGTTAGAGTGATTCGACACGAACCAACTGGTTAACTCATTACCAAACAATAACGACATTTAAAACCGTTTTGTTGCATACAACTCTGAAAAACATAGTTGGAAAAGGAGAAATTGCTCTTAACGAGCAATATCAACCTTTTCAAACAATGTTTTCTGTCCTATCAGAAAATTGTTTATCAATTTCATCACATTTTGAAATGTCGTTTGCAATGTCTTTCAGTTTGGAACAGTCGAAAATTTGGCGTTTGGGTAAGGATTAAAGGAACTCAGTTTTGCAAGTCCCGCATCAAACTTGTCAGAATTATCCAGACGTATACTGTTTCCAACATAAGAATACAAACACCAACATGTGAGGCAATACATTTATCTTTAATTTCACACTATTACATTTATATTTCATCAAGTGTTCACTGATTACCTCCTCTCCCGGCTATAATGTTACTCACACCAGAAGACATATGTAACATAATGGGAAAATGAGAATTTATTCATCACGAACAAATTCTATTTTAAGTCAAAACGTTTTTAAAGTTTTCAATTGCCAGGTATCTTAAGTTCGTTTGTTTGAGGGAGAGGGTCGCACATCTTGTACAATATCTCCTCCTAGCCTACGTGGGCCAGAACTTCGATCTGGCTGAAAAGCTGAAACGATATGAAAACAGATAACTCCATGAACTTAACGATTTACTAGGAAGCAACCGTTTCCATAAGTTCTTATGCAAATAAAAACAATTGAACTAGTATATGTATTAGGGGAAATAAACACAAAACAGTTGTAACAGTGATTCATATTATTACGTAAACATTGAGACTAATCAATATTTTCTTTGTTGAACAAGCGACATGTTCCTGCCTCCAAAAATGGTCACGCAGAATCCCTAGCCATCATATAAAAGGTGTGTAGGCACCACGTGACCGTTTAGAGACCATATTCGTGTTAAATAACAGGGGGGTACAATAGGCACATTCCAAATTGGATTTCTTTAAAGTCATGCAGTTTTATCAAGGTTTCCAAGTCATAGCAGCTTTTTGGTTTCCCGATTCACCAACTTCAGCGATAAAACTTCCCAAATTCAACAAGCCTGGACATCTTCCCAATTGAATGAAAACAAAGCCCTGGTAGTGTCGTGACTTATACACGCAAATATAGAATACAAGAATGTTGACTAACCTCTATGGGCACTAGCATGTATGAAACACAAGAACATTTCTTAAAGGCACATAAAAGGATATAAGTACAAACAAATTACTGTAAACATATATGGACTTCTTTTATTATGTTCATAAAAGTCATCAGAAATAATCTACAAATGCCTTTATACCCTATTAAAAAGACTCCTTTAACATAAGTTATTTTGTGCTAGAAATATACTTGTCTCCAATTCAATCATGTTTATCAACAACCTGTTTATTTACATATTCAGAATTACGAATTCTGATTGGTCAGTTCAAATATTTGTGTATCAACTGCCAAGGTCAGAGGTGAAGAACAAGGCAATCTGAATTATTAAACATGCTAAATTGGGTTATTTCTGATTGACTTTCACGTTCAAGTTTTGCTGATGGGGTTTAATGGTGATAACTAATTTAATCTGATCAAAAGGTTACCAAATAAAATAGTTTGAACAAGCAATAATCTCCTTGTATGTGCCTTTAAACAGCATGATTTATTTGTTTGTAAATGCTATGCTCTAACACAAAAACTTTGCCTAGTACAGCAAATTGCATTTGTTTGTGCACGCAAAAATCAACTAGTTCCAAGAAGGTATTAGTCCCTAAAGTGAAGGCCGATGTTTAATGCGTATTCGGGGTCAGATCCATGTTTGTATATCGATAAAGTGCTGGCCCTCAAAAAGTGGTATGTAAATTCAATTGAATAACGTGCTGACGAACTTTAGTCCAAAAAGAACGTTGACTTTGACAGTGTGTTTCATTTGTTTTATGCACGTATGTTGACTTCGACAGTGTATTTCTTTTGTTTGTGCACGCAAGTTGACTTTGACAGTGTTTTTCATTTTTTGTGCACGCAAAGAAAGAACAGAAAAACGTTGACTTCGACAGTGTATTTCATTTGTTTGTGCACGTCAGTTGACCTCGACAGTGTATTTCATTTGTGAAGGTAAGTTGACTTCGACAGTGTATTTCTTTTTTTTTTGTGCACACAAAGAAAGAACAGGACAATGTTGACTTCGACAGTGTATTTCATTTGTGATGGTAAGTTGACTTCGACAGCGTATTTCATTTTTTTGTGCACACAAAGAAAGAACAGGACAATGTTGACTTCGACAGTGTATTTCATTTGTGAAGGTAAGTTGACTTCGACAGTGTATTTCAATTTTTTGTGCACGCAAAGAAAGAACAGGAAAATGTTGACTTCGACAGTTTATTTCATTTGTGATGGTAAGTTGACTTCGACAGTGTATTTCTTTTTTTTGTGCACGCAAAGAAAGAACAGGAAAATGTTGACTTCGACAGTGTATTTCATTTGTGAAGGTAAGTTGACTTCGACAGTGTATTTCATTTGTGAAGGTAAGTTGACTTCGACAGTGTATTTCATTTTTTTGTGCACGCAAAGAAAGAACAGGAAAATGTTGACTTCGACAGTGTATTTCATTCAGCTATTGAACGCAAAAACGTTTCAAACTGTGTCAATACATATATTGTTATGTACAAAGGATATTCGATTGATTTTAGAACAGTTACAACGCTTTTATATCTGATTACACAGTTAGTAATTCTATACAAGCTCTGAATAGTTAGATACGAACCTTTCTTTTTAAAATAGCTTTTTTACAGTACGTCTCATGCAATAATATAGCTGCTATATAGTTAAAAAGAATTAACCAAGTTTCCTCATATCTGTGAACAACCAGCTTTGTATCATGGTACGCATATACTATAGAATCGTCAGCTGTTGTCCGTATTAAAGATTTTAAGGTTTATATAGCTATAATGCTATTACTTCATTGTGACACTTGTGTGATACAAACCTTCAAAAAGAATGCCTTGAATTCCTCTTGTGTGACTTGCCCATCCGCTATTGAAAAGAAAGAAGACATGAAAATGAGATACCTCTACTTATTAAAGGCACATACAAGCATATAAGTACAAATAAATTAGTGAAAAAAATGTATGGAGTTCTTCTATTATGCTTATAAAAGTCATGAAATATTAATTTAGATTGAATTAATGCTCTGAATTTCTATCTAATAACTTCCCCTTACATAAGTTATTTTTGTGCTTGAAATATAGCTGTCTCCAATTCAACCATGTTTAACAACAATCTGTTTATTCACATATTTAGAATAACGAATCCTGATTGGTCGGTTAAATATGTGTGTATCACATGGCCATATCAGAGGTGAAGAATCCAGCAATCTTAATTACTAAACTTGCTTATGTGGGTTATTTCGCGTTGGCTTTCACGTCTTAGTTGTGGTAATGGGATTCTTGGTTCCCTAAACTCCGAGTATATACTCTCGATTTTGATTCCTTGACCAGTACCCGCGCCAAACCTCAAATAGCCAAAGGTGTTAAAGAGGAACCCGCTTTTTACGGTATTAGAACACTGCGACCCTTGTGTCCCACGAATGATTATATACCCCTCTACCTCTGTCAATAAGAATACAGGGATACTTTCAATAGCTCAATGCTGATCACGTTTCGTAAGGTAGATGTTTTCTTTCCATGGAAGGAAGACAACACCAATGTCTCTATCAAGGGATATTTATAAGTGTACTTTAACATACCTGACATAACGACGTATTTTGTAAACAATAATCCGACAATCGCAACTGTGCAATAGTAATCAGTTAATAAGACGACGCTTAAAAAGCAGAAATATCTTTGAGGCCATGATAGAATTAATGATAAGGCTATGAAAATCGACAGCCAATCAAAAGTCGCCTTTGCTAATTAACTTAACATTTATCAAGTTATTGAGCAAATTTTTCTCCGGAAGTTTAATCTATGAACTTTGTTTAAACACCCATGTACAGTTAAAGCACTGGTTCATTTTGTTTACGCAATACCATCCTGGTTGCTTGCAGAAGGACACACCATGGCACCAATGATTCCTGTAGGAATCGAACCTTGGACCTCCGTAACAAACGTTCCGCACTTTAAAGTCATGGTCATGCAATACCAACTCTTCTCTTCTAAGCCGTTAAGTGGAGGTAATTATCTAAAGAAAATTAAATTTAACCCTTTCCCAAACAGCAAATGTTCGATCGTCCCAAATTGAAAGAGTTTGCAGACGACATTTCAAAATGTGATGGAATTGAAAAAATATTCTTCAGAAAGAGTAGAAGACTTTGTGGGAAAAGGAAAAAATTGCTTGTTACGAGCAATTATTCCTTTTCCCATAATGTTTTATAATGTCGGCTGCAACAAAGTAGTCAAATGTCGTTATTGCTTGGGAAAGGGTTAGATAAAACGTGCATATTACCATCTCTATCCATGAACTCGAATTCTCTGTCAAGTTGTGTGGTTGATATGCAGTCGGTGTGGGACTTATCCACGATGTTAAAGATCGCTGTAGCGATATCCAGCTGGCTACCAGTAGCGGTCACAAACTCTTGGAGTGTCATACATCCGTCACCTTAGTGATGTATAGAACGATTAGATTAGTACATACATCCGTCACCTTAGTAATGTATAGAACGATTAGATTAGTACATACATCCGTCACCTTAGTGATGTATAGAACGATTAGATTAGTACATACATCCGTCACCTTAGTAATGTATAGAACGATTAGATTAGTACATACATCCGTCACCTTAGTAATGTATAGAACGATTAGATTAGTACATACATCCGTCACCTTAGTAATGTATAGAACGATTAGACTAGTACATACATCCGTCACCTTAGTAATGTATAGAACGATTAGATTAGTTCTTAAATCCGATACCTTAGTAATGTATAGAACGATTAGATAAGTTCTTAAATCCGATACCTTAGTAATGTATAGAACGATTAGATTAGTTCTTAAATCCGATACCTTAGTAATGTATAGAACGATTAGATTAGTTCTTAAATCCGATACCTTAGTAATGTATAGAACGATTAGATTAGTTCTTAAATCCGATACCTTAGTAATGTATAGAACTATTAGATTAGTTCTTAAATCCGATACCTTAGTAATGTATAGAACGATTAGATTAGTTCTTAAATCCGATACCTTAGTAATGTATAGAACGATTAGATTAGTTCTTAAATCCGATACCTTAGTGATGTATAGAACGATTAGATTAGTTCTTAAATCCGATACCTTAGTAATGTATAGAACGATTAGATTAGTTCTTAAATCCGATACCTTAGTAATGTATAGAACGATTAGATTAGTTCTTAAATCCGATACCTTAGTAATGTATAGAACGATTAGATTAGTTCTTAAATCCGATACCTTAGTAATGTATAGAACGATTAGATTAGTTCTTAAATCCGATACCTTAGTAATGTATAGAACGATTAGATTAGTTCTTAAATCCGATACCTTAGTAATGTATAGAACGATTAGATTAGTTCTTAAATCCGATACCTTAGTAATGTATAGAACGATTAGATTAGTTCTTAAATCCGATACCTTAGTAATGTATAGAACGATTAGATTAGTTCTTAAATCCGATACCTTAGTAATGTATAGAACGATTAGATTAGTTCTTAAATCCGATACCTTAGTAATGTGTAAAACGATTGGAATAGAACACATATACATTGCCTTAGTGATTTAAAGAATGATTAGATTGTTTAATTCACCATTTGCCTTACACATGTAAAGAACGATCAGATCGGCTCATGCATCCGTTGCCTTGGTGAATTATAAAACGCTGTGATAGTTTCATCCACTTGCTATGTGTACCATTTTGGTGTATAGATCGATTCAATTTGTTCATGAATCCGTTACCACAGTATTGTATAGAAAAGTCAGATCGGTTGATGCGTCTGTTACCTTTGTAATGTATAAAAAGATTAGCATCCGTTACCATAGTGATGTATATAACATTTCAAATAGATCTTCTCGTTTTTCCGCAAAACAATCTGATTGTAAACCTGGTTCTCTGTTACATGCTGTTCGCTAACGAACCCGTTTGTCAGGGAATAAGGTTACAGAATGCAACACATGTCAAGTGGGGCTTCCAGATCAAGTTGGCTTGCTAAAATACAATACTTACGAACACGATTGGTATGGTAATGACCGACTGAGCTCTTGTATTGTTGATTATGTTACGAACCTTTATTACAGTTAAAAACTCACCGTTACACCAAAGTGAAAAAAAAGCCGGCAGCGTCTTTAGATGCCGAGTGCAATATGTCTGCCCGGTGAAACATTAAGGTACAATGCTGCTTAATTATAAAGAACCATTTGAAGTCCGCTTAGTTTGCCTCAATTATACAGAGCTGATATCATGTAGTCGTATTTTCCCAATAAAGTATACATTTAGCATGTTGACAAAATCAAACTTTTTGATTGTTTGACAACACATATTTGACCGCCAAAAGATCTATACATATGCAGGTAGTATGTTGGCTGAGAAAACCTTTATTATCTCACCACTGATATCGACAGCTGTTTCGAACGTATGCCACTCCATCTGTGACATGACGCCATCTTTGTCTAAATCCAGAGCCTGGAAGTTGCCAATCGCCAGCCTCGTTATTTCACTTCCGGTTGGTAAAGCGCCATCTACAGCGGTGCTACGATAGAGAATCGTGATTTGTGGTCACCAATTTACGCCACATTGATTTTTGCAACGGGTACAAAAACAATAGCTTAAGCAGAAGGCGAAAGTTTTTGATAATTGATTGACTTATGAAAGCATGCTGTATGGAGTATTTACCCTCCGTATGCATGGTTGCGTGCTGAGCGTAAATTGTTCTGTAAAAAATTGACTTTGTTTATAATGTTTACATTTGTATATTTTGCCATTGGATTATTATATAGTTCAAAGCATTGTAAACATGGAACAAGATAAATAAATAAAAAGCATTTCAGAAATCCCACTCTGTTAGCCATCTTCAAATTGGCTCATCAAGACGATTCTAAAAAGTACCTACCTCTTAGATTTCCTTTCATTTAAAATATTTTATTAAGCTGCGTTTACATCGACCACACTTCGAGTTCGTGAAATGCTTATATGCTTGTTTTTTTTATAACTGTTGTTTTGATGCCGTTTCTATTCAATAAATCGTTGGTTAGTTAGTGAAGTCGTTGTGGGCAAATTGTTTTTATCATACCTGCATAAAAGGCCAAAGCAAATCACACCGAGCAAAACTGCAGGTCTCATTCTAAAATATAAAAAGGTAATGTAAAGACGACTCCTATCATGGTGAAAAGTTAGTTGTTTTGCTATTGTGGCACAAATAGATCAAGTACGAATACATGTACATATTTTTTACCGCCTAGATTCCCTTCAACTTCATAGAGCAACTCAATAGCTTGACAGAAACTCGACAGCTTATTTGTATTTTCACAAATAATACCTTTTGTGATTAAGAAACGAAATCGTTAGGAGTTTTTGAAAGTCATCTTTTAATTCTTTATCAACCGAGTCTTGTATTGGTCAAATAATAAATAAAGACGATTTGAGTCCAGACCATTCGATTGTCGATAGAGAGTGATTATTTTACGTGGAGTGTTGTGTCTAAAAGCAAGACACTGTAATTAAGCCAAGTACTGACTAATCTGGGGTCCAGGGTACCGTTTTACTAAACAGTTTAAGCTTAAGATTTGCGTAAGTCTAAAGAAACAATTCTTCGTATTTCAATATTGGACGAAGCAATATTGCAAAGTAACACATCATTGGAATCGTCTCTCCGAGACGCTTCCAGTGACGTGTCGAATTGCAACACTGTACTTTCATTGAAGATACCATTCACGTGTATCAGTTATGACTCACGGAAATATTTTCCTTACGTTGTTTAGTTAAACGATACCCTGGTCTGTGCATATACCCCTCATTAGGTTTGGTGTATGCGCATAGACTAGGACCCCAGGCTAAGTAACAACAGATTTTCCAGAGAAAGTGTGCAATGTAAACAAAATGAAGAATAAGAATACCAAAAGGAAAAGGAGAAGTAGAAAAGGCGATCGAAAAAAGAATTGTCAATTGCTTACGTGTAACAGTTTAGTTGACGTCCTCGTGTTTAAATGAATCAAATTGTCTACAGATAACCATATATATATATATATATATACATATTTAGAAGAGTAACGGCGAGCAAGAGAAAAACAAAGCATGGTATTACTTCGGTTGACATTGTAGCGCTGACATGATTCTCTTCCAGATGGCAATTATGAAATCATCTTCCAGATGGCAATTATGAAATCATCTTCCAGATGGTAATTATGAAATCATTGTTAATCGAACCTATATAAACCTTGTGTTAGCTTGACATTTTTTGAATGCAAAAAAAGTTCTCCCGGCTAAGACTGTGCACATTGCGCAGACTAATCCAAAGGAGGGATGGACACTTTCCGAAAAATGTGATGGAGTTGTTTTATGCATCACGATTTCAGGAAAGATAAGACCTGCATAAACAAGTTCGTTTCTCTCTCTGTAAACAGTCAGTTCTGGCGTTACATAGGTCGTTTCTCTCTCTGTAAACAGGTAGTTCTGGCGTTGCATAGGTCGTTGAACTTTCCATTGTCAACACTGATCATGAGTAAGTGCAAGCGCTATGTATCGAAAGGTCAATCGTCGTATAGGTGTCCAATAGGGAACCTGTGTAGGTTTGCTGTCTGGCACACAAATATATCCCCTATAACTACGCAAAACACACAACCCTTTCCCAAACAATAATGACATTTGACCACTTTGTTATAGACGGCTTTAAAACATTGTGGGACGAGCAATGTTTCCTTATCCCACTATGTTTTCTGTCCTATCAGATTATTTTCAAATTTCATCAAATTTTGAAATGTTGTCTGCAAATTCTTTCAATTTGGGACAGTCGAAAATTTGCTGTTTGGTTAAGGGTTAAAAAACATTTTTAGCGATGTGAAATCAAATGATTAAATGAATTAATAAAATAAGAAGATGGTTCATGAAGAGATATATAAACAAATAAATGATTAAAAATTTCAGAACAGATGAAATAATGATATCAATATAAATATCAACCAATTCGTCCGTCTATTTATCAATCAATTCATCTGTCTTTTTATCAATCAAATAATCAATGTATTAATCAACTTGTTGATGGTGAAATTCTGTTTGTATAGTCATAATCTTGAAATGTAGATTATATGTAAGACCAAATCCAGGCCTGTTAGACTCCGTGGCTTCTACACTTAATGAAACTTGGCCCATGCCACATTAACAAACAAGGACTGGCCCATAGAAAATGTTATCATTAATATATGTTAACTTTTTTCTCCAACAGAAAAACGATCTTGAATGATTCGGTAAAGATGGCTTAAAAAATGACATGTAAGCGTGACTATACTCACATTCACTTTACTCTTATTCTGCCATGATTAATTCAATGTTCCTATTAATGATGTTAATTGGATAATTATCATACTAGTAAGTAATAACCGTCTTTAACAACATTTGATACAATTTCCGATAAGCAGTTGAATGCTTGAACAAGTTAGTGGCTATCCGTGTGGTTAATATCTCCATATGCAGCCTCGGTGTTCGGTCAGTAGCAAGTCCGACTTGACAAACAAGGGTAATTAGTTCGAGACTCCGGCTAAACCAATAGTCTTTACGGCGTTAAAGGGACAGAACCTAAGCATGCACTGTTCGACTCTCATTACTGATAAACCTTAATACGGAAAAGCACTCGATTGCTCCTTATCTAACTTTTAATAAAGTACTTATACATATACAACTAGCACGGAAAGGTACATTGACCCCACGATATGACTTAAAATGACTGCAATTCTCAATCTGATTTATTCAAGCCTTTTCATTGGACGATAAACAGTTTACTATCTATTTTTATCTAAGCCTGGCGATAGAGTCCCGTATTTTGTACTACCGTGTAGGGTTTTCCTGGGAACGATTCCAACTGTTAACCAAAACGTCACAAAAAGTCACACTTAATCATTTCTACTCGTTCTATTCTGTCATTGGTGACGGAAGCTTAAACCATTAACCCAAATTCCCTCTCGAAGACTGTTTCCTAGATACATAATCAATACTCGCCAATTTGTGAGATAGTCCCGGCATTTTCCATATGGGATCGACCCCAGGACTGTCGGTACGAAGGCCGACGCTCTACCACTGAACCAATGTCGTCATATTTAAGTAATAAGGTATCTAACATAACGTCTAGTTGGTTGCCACTTATTTGTGGGTTAGCTTAGATTTAGTTTAGAATACCTTATTTTACATCGATTGCGACGGAATCGTGAAGCTTATTGCATTCACTCTCTGTGAATGCTTCCTGGATACTAAACCAGTACTCGCACCGATGTGTGTCTATGTCCCGTCAATTTTCATCTCGGATAACGGAGATCGAACGCGGGACCCTCGGTAGAAAATGCCGACACTCTACCTCTGCATCTACCTTGCCCACTTTGTTCATATTTGAATGTGGGTTTTTTCTTTATAGCATTATCTTAAATCTAAAATTAGTGTCCTAGTTTTTATAGCCTTCCAATCCCTGTGTGGCCAAAAAATTAATGTGGTGCTTAAATAACTTAGGGATCCTAACTCGAACCACACCGTCTGTCTATGAAGCAGACCCCGGGTCGAAACAATTGCCGGGAATGAAACATTGAGCGTGAGATCTAAAATCCCGATGATAAGCACCATGCTACACATGGAGGACATGGGTAGAACTTCGGCTTCTGGACACAAGGGTCGTGGGTTCGAATCCCGTGAGTGCGGGATCTGCCTTGCGACCTTTCATTAACCCACATTTGGCGCCAGTACTGGTAATATATCCAGGAAGCAGAATGGAGAGTGATGAATCTCAGTTGTAAGCACTTGTTTCACAATCGATGTAAAATAAATAAGTCGAACTTATATGTATGGTTAGTTGTTATTTTCTGAAAAACATGCCCTGGAAAAACAGGGTAACGAGTTCAAACACTGCTGGTCCCGATGTTATAAACTCTTTCTTTATTGCAGTACTTAACTGTATGTCATGAAAGAGACTTGAGTGAGCACGTTGTCAAAATAATTAGTTGCAGGCAGTTACTTAAGGGCAGTGTGTCGGTCCCTGGACACCGGGTTATTGGTTCGAATTCCCTGGTAGAGGGTTACCAATTGTGACATTTCTTTATTGCACATTCGGCTCGAGTACTGTTTAAATATCCAGGTAACAAAAACGAGAAGATGTAAGGACCTGCTTCAGAATCGATGTAAAACAAATAAGTATAAATCAATTGGCTGCCTTTAATTGTGAGCCTGAAGCCGTTGTACCATAATACAATCAATCTATACAGTCGATTCGGAAGCCAGAACAATTAAATCCATACCAAGGATGCTTAATGTATATCAAACTCGATGTCTGGTCCCAGTTTATGTGACAGGCAACGTTTTGTTATCACATTACCCTTTTACGCCACTTTTTTACTTTTTGCAGTGGACGACTTCCAAAAAGCATTGTGACAAAATATTAACTACTTGTTAGAAGTGCACTACTGTGAATGATGTGTTTGTTTGTTTGTTAGAGCTGTACATAGCATCAACAAGATTTCAGTTATCGGAATATTTCAAACACGGCTGATTCAACCCTTTGTCTTCGGTCATTAACTCTACATGTACAGTATTTTTATACATATTCAATAAGTAGTTATGCGTTTGTGATGTTTTTAGTGTCAATAAACTAGAATAAAGTAAAGTAGAACACAGTTTTAACCGTAAGGCTGGATTTCTTTTTATTTCTTTGCAATATGCCATGCTAAGGTTGATGACCACGAGGACATTGGCTTATCTAAAGTTATATAATGATAACGAGGGGCGTAGAACCCAAATCCAGAACATTGTATACAAGCATACTAACTAAAGATAACCTTCAAGACAATTGCTCTTTCCAAGTGTATTAACAAAGGCGACCAAATAAATGATTTTCAAAGTGCCAGATTGCATTCTACTTTGTTAAGTTAACCTTTAAGACGTTCACCATTTTAGTTTTACGGACAGAAACAGCAAACGAATCCGATCCAAAGTCCAATAACGTGCAACGTCAAGTTTACTGTACAAGTATTTATGTACCTAAACAATTGTATTGAATATCCAATCATAATTGTCGTGGTTACAATGATCAATACAAGTATTTTTGTACAAGTAACACTGCGCAAACTCCTACTTTCTGTACTTTATGCTATATACGTAGTATTTGACAATGCAGATTCTGTCCTACGTTCAATTACTCGTATAGCATATCTTGAGCCTTTCCCAAAAAACAAATTTTCGACTGTCCCAAATTGAAAGAGTTTGCAGACGACATTTCAAAATGTGATGAAATTGGAAAATAACATTCTGATAGGGCAGAAAACATTTTGGGAAAAGGAAAAATTGCTCGTTACGAGCAATTTCTCCTTTTCCCACAATGTTTTCTAAAGTCTTCTGCAACAAAGTGGTCAAATGTCGTTATTGTTTGGGAAAGGGTTAAGCTATTTCAAGAAAAGTGTTATTTGAAGATGCATAAATCGACATTAAAAGAATATTTAGAATCTCTGATGACGAAAAGAAATCAAAAGACACCATGATTACTGGATACACCTAGGTTCACTTGGCCCCATATTACAACCAATGATTAGTTCGGTGCATTGAATAGTACGACCTTTACCTATCTACTTATCTGGTGTTAGTTCTATTGAATAAAAGGCGTCTTCAAAGAAATATGTCATTTATTTTTGAATGAATATTCAGATCAAGTGGTCAGATCAAGTCCAGAATCGTTTTTCTTAAAAGCATATTGAAGTCAAATTAACCAACGGCAGCAGGGTTTCCGAACAGCTCTTGCAGCAACTGAAAATAAAAGGAAATGTGAATATCATTCACACATAGTGTATATATGATATTGTACTACAATACGTTTGGCTTAAACCTAAGAATACTGGAACATTTTCTAAAGATATATGTTTGTGTCGTCTACCAACCCAAACCTTAAATATCCGCTTAACTTTTGTTGAAAGATATTCAGAGTATCATACAGGTTGGATCACAGGCCAGCCGCCAATTTACTTAGCGACTGGCCTGGATGAAACCTGTTTGCATAAAGTCGGTTCCAGCACTATAAGGGTTTAGTTCTCCAAACTCATTACCCTAACATGGGGAATTTGAAAACAACATCGAAACAATCGAAAGTAGTGATAGCAAACGGTCAACAAAAACTGGCATGAGATGAAGACTTTGCAAACGATCGATTACATCATTAGGATACACGGGTTTACTGTTATAGGATGCAGACAATATGTATCATTCTTCATTATTAAATAACATGTAAATCGAAACACAAGTTAAAGAGAGAATCTATCAAATCGTACTCTGTGAGTATTCTTTTTCTTAAGAATACCAAATTGATAAATCGTCATCACTCAACAAATGACCACCACCAATTCCTTTTATTCTTAAGCTTATCAAAACCTGTGTTTCATTAAAATGATGAAAGCATAAATATATTGCAGTGCTGTGCTTGGAAACTCGCTTTTATAGTATTTGGATTACTCTTACATCGTGATAAGGGTGTCGACCAATTTTGTAGTTAATTTTTGTCACTAACAGTTTTGTTTTGCTATATAATATGTCATGTTTATCATGTACTCAACTATAGATAGTTTGTTTGTTTGGCTCCCAATTTTGATGAGATAACAAGACGAAATTAATAGATAATTGTGTACAACAATTTTAACATTTATTTCAACATTTGTATAATTAACATGTTGTATCTTTTCCAAATTATTTTGGACGGAATTGAGAAGTTAATCAATCTCAGATATCTGTGTTCTTATTTCATCCGTAAAGAATATTCATTTTTGTTAAAAAAAAAGTTGAAATCTCAATCTTTGAAATGCATGTAGTCCCTTTGGAAAATCAAAACGTAAGTAACGCCGAAAAATAAATCAAGAAAAATAGCAATCGCTCTAAAGTCGATGAACACACCAATTAAAACTTTTCAACAATTGGTAACTATGCTGTTTCATATCCAAGCATTAATTAACCCTTTCCCAAACAATAAAGACATTTGACCACTTTGTTAGAGACGACTTTAGAAAACCTTGTGGGAAAACGAGAAATTGCTCGTGACGAGCAATTTCTCCTTTTCCCACAAGGTTTTCTGCTATATCTGAAGATTAGTTTTCAATTTCATCACATTTGAAAATTCCTTCAATTTGGGACAGTCGAAAATGTGTTGTTTGGAAAAGGGTTAACGGTCATTTCATTTCTAAGGTAAATTTTCCTTCGTCACGGAATAATCCTAGTCGTTGATGATTAACGTCCCTCAGTCTCTCACTTCATGGGCCAATGTAACAAAGTTACTTACATTATTGTAGTACTGTTCAAACTCTTGGATGGTGACCTTGTTATCTTCTGTAAGGAGAAATGTGAGTCGGTTATAATATGACAGAAGTAAAGGCATATCAAATCTTATGTTGCATTTTAATGACCCGAACGATGATGATTTCAACGTTTATCGATGTCCAGGCGCCATGACATCTAAATAAAACGGCCATTAACAATGCCAAAGGTTAATGATGTCAATGCGCATTGGTATATAATCATAACGGCCATTGTCGTTTCCAACGTTTCATGAAGGCAATTGCCCATGGCATCTAAATACAAACGGCCGTAAACCCGTGTTTGTTGTGTCGTTTGCAAGGACAACACGGTGGTAGCAGATCTAGACCCCGGTACAGCCTTAAAAACTCAAACCCCTTAACCCTTTCCTAAACAATAACGACATTTGACCACTTTGTTGCAGACGACTGTGGAAAACAATGTGGGAAAAGGAGAAATTGCTCATTACAAGTAATTTCTCCTTTTCCCACAATGTTTACCGCCCTATCAGAACATTGTTTTTCAATTTCATCACATTTTGAAATGTCGTCTGCAAACTCTTTCAATTTTGGACAATCGTAAATTTGGTGTTTGGGAAAGGGTTAAGCCTACGAAAGCTCCAATGGCTCAATTGAAAACAACTACAGATCACGCAACCTTACATTTCAGTACATCTCGTTTTAATTTACCATCCCCTCTACCTCATATAACCTGGATAACTGGTCCAAGATTCAAATAGATATCATAATGAAAAGAAGAATAGATGAAAGTTAAGATGAAAATGTTAATAGCTAAGTAAGGAAATAAATAACAAAATACTGAATATATGTATAAAGGAACAAATAAATAATTCAATGTATGAATAAATAGACAAACATGTAAATAGATTATATTTTTTTTCATGGGCACCTTTTAAAAAGTCAAAGGTGTGGTCCAGATGTGGATGGGATGAACAAATAGATATATGAATGATTCATAAAAAAACCCCTATACATACTCTGTAGAGAGCAATCGATCTTTGTACATTTGTCTTAATTATTTTCCATGGACGATTGGAGTTGATTGGGTTGAAATGAATAGATAAATGAATAAATAAATGAATAGATGCATGATGTAAACATTGATAAATCGATAGATAAATAAGTAATTAAATGAATGAATCAATAGATACATAAATGAATAGATAGATACATTATCAAATAAATATAAAATGGAAATATTAATAAATAAACAGATAATGTACAAATATTGATGAATGAATGAATGAATGAGTGAATGAATGAATTAACGATTAAAGGAATAGATAGATAAGCCCATCCGTACTTGGTACAGAGCTGTCCATTTTGGTGTATTCATCATAAACCTTATCGACGGTGATACAGTTAGAGTTGGTGGGGTCGAAGCGATGGAAGATTTTCGTAGCGATGGCCGGCCCTCCCGCAGAAAACCCCTGGTACTCTGTCAGGTCCATACAACCGTCGTCTGGAAAAAGTTGTCAACACTTTACTTTACCACTAGCAGCATTCTGAACACCTCGGCCATTTCTTAAAATAACCTCGGAGGTAATGGGGAGCCATTTTTGAAAGTAGGTCAGCAACGAAGGGCATGTCCGTTTGCAATCGTATCTACTCGGAAATCCCTGGCACAAGCCGGGGATTACCGAAAAGAGCCGATTGAAAAAATTTGAAACAAAAATGTGTTGATATGATTATCTTTAATGAAAAGGGTAAAAAATATACAATTGTGATATATAACCAATTTGTGTGTATTTAAAAACATATTTAGTGCATGTGTGCATTTTGCGTTATCCGCCGGAAATAAGGCGAATTACCCCAGGATTTCTGGTGTATTCATGTCCTGCCTACGAGGTATATCTACCGACTTGTTGCGGGGATTGCCGAGTAGATACGATTGCACTAGAGAGGGCATTTTTCTTTTACTTGAAGCAGACGACTTTAGAAAAGCTTTGTAAGCATGTGAAATAATCTTTCAGTTCTGCTGTTGCGATATGTGAACAGATTGAAAAGGCATTGTGGCAAAAAGGAACTTGCTTGTGACAAGCAATTTCCCCTTTTGCCGCAATGCTTCTTTTGAAAGTCGTCTGCTGCAAGACGCACATATGTGGCGTTAGGTGGTAATGTGTTAATGCCATTGAAAAGGTGCGTAAGTTTCATTTTTACATAATCAACTTCCGGATACATATTTGATATGGGAACTGTTCTTGTGCTTGGTCCAAAGGAAACGCAATGTCTGATGACAGATACAGCAAAGAAAATGAAAGGATACTTTCACTCATATATTGAATAGAAACCGGTATCTCTTACAACGACTATAAGTAGGCTTTTTCAAGTCAACAGGTGGATGATTCAAAACAAGACTGAAGCACTTATCATAGTCTTGCAATGAATCCTCGCCGTTCGCATGTTACACCATGAACCTTCGCTGGGCAAGATTTACTTATGTTTATGCAATGAATTCAACAAACAGGTTATATAGGGATATGGTTAGTGTCTTGAATCGGAAATGTTATCGGACAAGGCGTAGATATGTTATCCGGTGAGCAGAAGGCGAATGGGACAATAATCTGAGCCCGATAACCTTTCCTATTCAAACCCACCAACCATCGATTCTATTCATCCTGCTACCTGCATTAGTTCAACTAAACAACACAAATATTGACAATATAATGCATAAAAGGTGAGACAACACGTTGTACGGCACCCTGTTATCGGTCCGAAAATTGCCCTGGTAACCGGATCCATTTCATCTCAAGTTGTTTTATCATCAGTTATGTCTAATTCCGAATAAAGGACTCCTTTCAACTTCCTGCCTTTGTTTTGAAACAAGACCTTCAGAATTCGAATATTCCCGAATGAAAAGAGACACAAACGTGACATGCCTAACATGTGTACTTACTGTTCGTATCGGCAGCAATGATAAAAGAATCGAATTCCCATCTCTCAACGAACCCATCTCCATTTGTGTCAATATTTGCGAAACTACCATTTATAACCTTTTCTAGCTCCATTCCTGTCGGCAGAACGAATGTGCTGTAAGAAGATATAGTGTGATAGCGTTATGGGTTATGTGTCGATATTTGCGAAACTACCATTTATTACTTTTTTTAGCTCCACTCCTGTCGGCAGGACGAATATGCGGTAAAGAGATATATTGTGATAGTGTTATGAATTAGATGTCGATATTTGCGAATCGGCCATACCGCCTTATGGTGATTGAATCGACTTCATACTAAGGCAAACAGGTGAATTGGCGGCTTGCCTGTGATCTAACCCGTTTGCTACTCTGAGTATCTTTCTGCATAAAAGTTAAGCAGATATTAAAGGTTTTGGAAAGCAGTCGACACAAATATCTATTTTTAGAAAACTATCCTGCATTCTTAGAGTTTTAACCTTTTCTAGCTCAATTCATTTCGGAAGGATGAAAGTGTTGTAAAGATATCTATTGTAATAGTTTGGACACGCTACAGTTGGAAGAACCTCTTGGTCATACTTCCGGGGAGTTATCTTTTTTATTTAATTTTAACATCGCATCTTACATAATGCATGGTACTATACAATTAAATTCGTATTACATTTATATAGCCGAAGACAAGTGCTTAATATGTGACATTTGATTTTTTAAGTGTTGCACATCATTTAATACCAATACAATACAATACAATATGTTTATTCAGTCAAAGGCCTCTGGCCCATAATACAATTTACATGTTAAAATATACAAATGTGTAAGAGTTGTTTATAATACCAAAGACTAAACATCTTCGTGTTTCATACTTTCTAAGTGTTTGAGATTAAACAATTGTTCCTGGATTCTTGAACAGTTTGCGCATTGTTTCATTATCATAAAAACATACAAAGCTATTTTTCGTATTTGGACTTCATTTTCTGTTCTGAGGAGGCTATAAAAATTTTCTTCACCATCATTTCCGTGATACCAATTGTAGAGATATGAATTACGTTGTTGTACATATTTTTCGCAATGAAAGAAAGCATGGTATTACCCAATCTGCACACATGTTTTTTTTTTAAAGGAAATAGAAAAAGGACAAACAAATTTGCATTTTTCAGAAGAATTGAGACTGTAACATGTGCACAAGATGCTTTTAAAAGGGTGATCACTATATGGTTTGTTTACAATTAGCGATAAATCAAGGTCAGTCGGGAAATGTTGGGAACCAATGAAACCCAAGAAATTCTCCCATTTAAATGGTTACGTTGTTAATGTAAGATGTTTTTTTCTAACCAGGTGTTCGCCACTCATTAAATCGAGCGCTCCTTGCTATTTTAGGTGTTACTCGAATGCAAACAATGAAGTTAAATTGGTGGGCACCAAATTTATGAAATAGCACTTTGAAAATGGAAGATAAATAGTGCAGGCGTTATATTGTTATATATGTTTCAGCATGTTCTTTCATAATTTGTAACTCATATTACCCAGTTTTGCAGCTTTTCTAAGCGCTAGTATGCTTTTAAACAAACTTGATCCATTTTCTGTTATATAGATGAAATTGGTTTTTCATCAACGCTACTCATTTATCTGTTTTCAATTGTTTATTAAGATGCTCGATGACCTTTTCAAAAAAAGATGTTCCTTTAATTTTAGGTATTCTAGAATGGCTCAGATTGTGACCATATGCTGCAATAACAATGTAGATTGGCTTTCTAAGTAAACATCTGTATTCCAAACAAGAGTTGGTGACACTCTAAATGCATTCCCTTTTTGTTCCGAGGACTATTTGGCGTATCGATAGATCGGACCATAAACGAATAGCCTTTCGGAAATCAACGTTTTACATGGTGACTGTAGATAACTTTTTTTGTAGATGATTTATACTGCATTTAACAGGTTGCCAGGAACTACGCCCTCTGAATAAATGTTTTGGAGAAAAGTGGCCAGCAATTAAGCCAAACTTACGGAATCTTACACCGAGAAGTTGCGTAGCCTCAGAGTCGTACGTATGAAACATTTTGGGAATAGACTCGCTCGCGGAAAATGCAGAGGTCTCATAGAATTATTAAGAATATTTATAAAGAACCTCGATAGTTCTCGATGAACCGTTACTCGGAAAACAACTTCAGATAGTTAGCAAATATAGCGGCTGATACTGTGGAAACGTTAGTTGTTTTTCCCCTAATTTATATTTTAGTTTTTGTTTAACACTGCGTGCATAAGAAGCAACTTTCAAGCTAACACAACAACCTTTAAAAGAAAAACTCTACAAACCTTGCTGTAGTCCCATCTTGTCTGAAAAGATGAATAAATTACCGTTAAATAAATGCAACTGTTGCTTAATATAGTGGACAATATCATAGCCATTTCTTAATGTAATAGAATGGCTTTTATTCACCAAGGTCTTCAGTCTAATCTTGGAAATGTATCACTTAGTTTTTATAAGTTTTTAACTATGCCTTTATTGTCAATTTGTCTGAGCCTCTTACTTCACAAAACGTCATCTTACCACAACTGTTATCTATTAATCAAGAAACCAATGGGTTAATAGTATATTACCGACCGACCGACCGACCGACCGACCGACCGACCGACCGACCGACCGACCGACCGACCGACCGACCCGACCGACCGACCGACCGACCGACCGACCGACCGACCGACCGACCGACCGACCGACCGACCGACCGACCGACCGACCGACCGACCGACCGACCCGACCGACCGACCGACCGACCGACCGACCGACCGACCGACCGACCGACCGACCGACCGACCGACCGACCGACCGACCGACCGACCGACCGACCGACCGACCGACCGACCGACCGACCGACCGACCGACCGACCGACCGACCGACCGACCGACCGACCGACCGACCGACCGACCGACCGACCGACCGACCGACCGACCGACCGACCGACCGACCGACCGACCGACCGACCGACCGACCGACCGACTGACCGACCGACCGACCGACCGACCGACCGACCGACCGACCGACCGACCGACCGACCGACCGACCGACCGACCGACCGACCGACCGACCGACCGACCGACCGATCGACCGACCGACCGACCGACCGACCGACCGACCGACCGACCGACCGACCGACCGACCGACAGACAGACAGACAGACAGACAGACAGACAGACAGACAGACAGACAGAAAGACAGAGACAGACAGACAGACAGACAGACAGACAGACAGACAGACAGACAGACAGACAGACAGACAGACAGACAAGACAGACAGACAGACAGGACAGACAGATAGGACAGACAAGACAGACAGACAGACAGGACAGACAGATAGGACAGACAGGACAGACAGACAGACAGACAGACAGACAGACAGACAGACAGACAGACAGACAGACAGACAGACAGACAGACAGACAGACATTTACCCACTACACACTGCGGTCCAGGTTAGAAGCCCGACAAGTGTTAACACAAACATGCCGTTTTTTTGTTGTTGTCAATCAACTGAAAATCAAATAAACGTTATAAGAAATAGCACAATGTTATTGTTCAATTTGTATTTTCTTTCCTTGTTAAGATTTTAACAGAAGCCACACTGTTTAACAAACAAGGTGAATTTCTCATAAATCAAATTCAAATTCAAATCAACAGTTTAATTTTAAATCAATATTCTCTTAGTCGTATAACGGTACTGATGGCAGCAGGAAATCATACTTTCAGTGAAATCTTCATCACCCATATATTGGAACATGTTATGCGAAGAGTAAAGCATACTTTCAGTGAAGTCTTCATCACCCATATATTGGAACATGTTATGCGAAGAGTAAAACATACTTTCAGTGAAGTCTTCATCACCCATATATTGGAACATGTTATGCAAAGAGTAAAACATACTTTCAGTGAAGTCTTCATCACCCATATATTGGAACATGTTATGCGAAGAGTAAAACATACTTTCAGTGAAGTCTTCATCACCCTTATATTGGAACATGTTATGCGAAGAGTAGAACATACTTTCAGTGAAGTCTTCATCACCCATATATTGGAACATGTTATGCGAAGAGTAAAACATACTTTCAGTGAAGTCTTCATCACCCTTATATTGGATCATGTTATGCGAAGAGTAAAACATACTTTCAGTGAAGTCTTCATCACCCTTATATTGGAACATGTTATGCGAAGAGTAAAACATACTTTTAGCGAAGTCTTCATCACCCTTATATTGGAACATGTTATGCGAAGAGTAAAACATACTTTTAGCGAAGTCTTCATCACCCTTATATTGGAACATGTTATGCGAAGAGTAAAACATACTTTCAGTGAAGTCTTCATCGCCCTTATATTGGAACATGTTATGCGAAGAGTAAAACATACTTTTAGTGAAGTCTTCATCACCCTTATATTGGAACATGTTATGCGAAGAGTAAAACATACTTTCAGTGAAGTCTTCATCACCCTTGTATTGGAACATGTTATGCGAAGAGTAAAACATACTTTAAGTGAAGTCTTCATCGCCCTTATATTGGAACATGTTATGCGAAGAGTAAACCATACTTTCAGTGAAGTCTTCATCACCCTTATATTGGAACATGTTATGCGAAGAGTAAAACATACTTTCAGTGAAGTCTTCATCACCCTTATATTGGAACATGTTATGCGAAGAGTAAAACATACTTTAAGTGAAGTCTTCATCACCCTTATATTGGAACATGTTATGCGAAGAGTAAAACATACTTTCAGTGAAGTCTTTGAACATGTTATGCGAAGAGTAAAACATACTTTCAGTGAAGTCTTCATCACCCTTATATTGGAACATGTTATGCGAAGAGTAAAACATACTTTCAGTGAAGTCTTCATCGTGGAACATGTTATGCGAGTAAAACATACAGTCTTCACTTATATTGGAACATGTTATGCGAAGAGTAAACATACTTTCAGTGAAGTCTTCATCACCTTATATTGGAACATGTTATGCGAAGAGTAAAACATACTTTCAGTGAAGTCTTCATCACCCTTATATTGGAACATGTTATGCGAAGAGTAAAACATACTTTTAGCGAAGTCTTCATCACCCTTATATTGGAACATGTTATGCGAAGAGTAAAACATACTTTCAGTGAAGTCTTCATCACCCTTATATTGGAACATGTTATGCGAAGAGTAAAACATACTTTTAGTGAAGTCTTCATCACCCTTATATTGGAACATGTTATGCGAAGAGTAAAACATACTTTCAGTGAAGTCTTCATCACCCTTGTATTGGAACATGTTATGCGAAGAGTAAAACATACTTTAAGTGAAGTCTTCATCGCCCTTATATTGGAACATGTTATGCGAAGAGTAAACCATACTTTCAGTGAAGTCTTCATCACCCTTATATTGGAACATGTTATGCGAAGAGTAAAACATACTTTCAGTGAAGTCTTCATCACCCTTATATTGGAACATGTTATGCGAAGAGTAAAACATACTTTAGTGAAGTCTTCATCACCCTTATATTGGAACATGTTATGCGAAGAGTAAAACATACTTTCTTATGCGAAGAGTAAAACATACTTTCAGTGAAGTCTTCATCACCCTTATATTGGAACATGTTATGCGAAGAGTAAAACATACTTTTAGTGAAGTCTTCATCACCCTTATATTGGAACATGTTATGCGAAGAGTAAAACATACTTTTAGTGAAGTCTTCATCACCCTTATATAACTGGAACATGTTATGCGAAGAGTAAAACATACTTTAGGTAAGTGTACATCACCCTTATATTGGAACATGTTATGCGAAAGGTAAAACTTATACTTTCAGTAGTCTTCATCACCCTTATAATGGAACACATTATACGAAGAGTAAAACATACTTTTAGTAGAAGTCTTCATCCCACGCCTTATATTTGGAACATGTTATGCGAAGTAAAACATACTTTTAGTGAAGTCTTCATCACCCTTATATTGGAACATGTTATGCGAAGAGTAAAACATACTTTCAGTGAAGTCTTCATCACCCATATATTGGAACATGTTATGCGAAGAGTAAAACATACTTTCAGTGATGTCTTCATCACCCTTATATTGGAACATGTTATGCGAAGAGTAAAACATACTTTCAGTGAAGTCTTCATCGCCCTTATATTGGAACATGTTATGCGAAGAGTAAAACATACTTTTAGTGAAGTCTTCATCACCCTTATATTGGAACATGTTATGCGAAGAGTAAAACATACTTTTAGCGAAGTCTTCATCACCCTTATATTGGAACATGTTATGCGAAGAGTAAAACATACTTTTAGCGAAGTCTTCATCACCCTTATATTGGAACATGTTATGCGAAGAGTAAAACATACTTTAGCGAAGTCTTCATCACCCTTATATTGGAACATGTTATGCATATATTGGAACATGTTATGCGAGTAAAAACATACTTTCAGTGAAGTCTTCATCACCCATATATTGGAACATGTTATGCGAAGAGTAAAACATACTTTCAGTGAAGTCTTCATCACCCTTATATTGGAACATGTTATGCAAAGAGTAAAACATACTTTCAGTGAAGTCTTCATCACCCTTATATTGGAACATGTTATGCGAAGAGTAAAACATACTTTCAGTGAAGTCTTCATCACCCTTATATTGGAACATGTTATGCGAAGAGTAAAACATACTTTCAGTGAAGTCTTCATCACCCATATATTGGAACATGTTATGCGAAGAGTAAAACATACTTTCAGTGAAGTCTTCATCACCCTTATATTGGAACATGTTATGCGAAGAGTAAAACATACTTTCAGTGAAGTCTTCATCACCCTTATATTGGAACATGTTATGCGAAGAGTAAAACATACTTTCAGTGAAGTCTTCATCACCCATTGGAACATGTTACCCTTATATTGGAACATGTTATGCGAAGAGTAAAACATACTTTCAGTGAAGTCTTCATCACCCTTATATTGGAACATGTTATGCGAAGAGTAAAACATACTTTCAGTGAAGTCTTCATCACCCTTATATTGGAACATGTTATGCAAAGAGTAAAACATACTTTCAGTGAAAACGTCATCACCCTTATATTGGAACATGTTATGCGAAGAGTAAAACATACTTTCAGTGAAGTCTTCATCACCCATATATTGGAACATGTTATGCGAAGAGTAAAACATACTTTCAGTGAAGTCTTCATCACCCTTATATTGGAACATGTTATGCGAAGAGTAAAACATACTTTCAGTGAAGTCTTCATCACCCTTATATTGGAACATGTTATGCGAAGAGTAAAACATACTTTCAGTGAAGTCTTCATCACCCTTATATTGGAACATGTTATGCGAAGAGTAAAACATACTTTAAGTGAAGTCTTCATCACCCTTATATTGGAACATGTTATGCGAAGAGTAAAACATACTTTCAGTGAAGTCTTCATCGCCCTTATATTGGAACATGTTATGCGAAGAGTAAAACATACTTTTAGTGAAGTCTTCATCACCCTTATATTGGAACATGTTATGCGAAGAGTAAAACATACTTTCAGTGAAGTCTTCATCACCCTTATATTGGAACATGTTATGCGAAGAGTAAAACAGAAACAGGAACAACTCTAGCTCTGTCGATTGCGTGTCCCGATTTTGGGTTCAAATATTAGAATACTGTCTATCCAAACTGTTATGTTAGCGCAACCTGATTTCTTTTTGATCTTGAATTTGAGAGTTTGGTCCACCATGGTGTGACTATTACACCGGAAAGCGTTTGGCACCGTAAATCTCAAAGTAACATGCTTTACTTAAACTTTATATTCGTATTATATATTAAAATGCGAATTTATAACAAGGTAGAATATGTTTATCTAAAGTAGCTTTCAAAGATATTATTAAATATTACTATAGATAAGACTAATACATCGCAGGAAAAGGCCACTATCATTATACCACCTGAATTATTGCAAAACCCATTTTATCCATTTGCACATTATACATTGCGATATATACAAAGTATGTTGGAAATGTGTGACCAATCGAAGGTCAGAGCATTACATTACGACACAATACAAATCAGAATATACACTTTCTTTATGCTAATGGGCAGAAGTCATTTTGACAAAAGGATAAAATGCTCGAATGAGCATTTTATCCTTTTGTCAAAGTGATTTCTAAAGTGTTTGACAGGGGATATTGTAACTGTTTGGGGTATGATTGAGTACAAGTTAGTTATTAAACCGTTTTAAAAGATCAATGCCTGCCATTACTCCGCGTATAAACCCGAAACATACCGACGTTGTCAAGGAAAAAAGCGTCTAACTCACCTCGATATTGTAATCTTTATCGCCCGACCTCCTACTCCTAACTGATCTAACAGAACTACATACGGGGACTTTCGTACACGTCATTGCTGATAACGCAACGTTTTGTTGAACAAGATTATTACGCTGTATGAATGAACAGTCCAACTTGTGTTAAGCAACCACCATTTTAAGCAGCCAACCTGCCTTAAACAACCACTACAGAAAGTCCCGTTGTTTGATTTATAGTGTACATCAACTTGTGTTAAGCAGCCAACCTGCCTTGAATAGCCATTTTTATCAGTTCCATAGACTGGCCTCTTAACACAAGTTTGACTGTATGTCCTTCATTGGTGTCTTGTCTTACGCTCTATAGGGAAAACCGTTCGCGGAAAGCAATTTGGCCAACAGAAATCACTAATGAACGTAAAAAGTCTTCGCAATTTGAATTCCCTCCCCTTGTGGAACTCGATAAACCATCACTTCCTTTTAAGTTAAAAATAACAACAACAACAACATAACTGAAATAAGATACGAATATATATGTGTACGAATAATTAGCTGAATTAACAGCATTTTCAAAAGAATCCGTTTTTTTTATAAGTGAAAAATAATAACTCACATTTCTCATGGTGTAAATTAAAGCTAAAACAACCGTTGTAGTTTTATTTCATTCTTATTATTCATTTTATTGTATTCATTACAAAATCAATGCAAACACTTCAATAAACAGTGAAAGAAACTTAAGTCCATCATTCTGTTTGCGAGTTTAAAACAACAACAACAACATGATTGAACTTAGGTACTGCCTGTGTGCGAAAAAGTATCACGAAACTTCATCTTTGTCAAAATTATCAATATTAGGATTAACAACACCTATCTCAGATTGCTTGAGGTGCAAAACGAAAATAAAACAACTGATTCCATTCATTTAAACTTTATTATGAGTAACATTGTATTCATTGCAAAATCAATGCAAATATGTCAACAAGGAGTGAAAAAATCCCAAGTCCTCGATTTTAGTTCGCCTGTTCGCCACTCGTGAGTCAAACTCCATTTCCGTTTGTCAAATCCACGAACAGATTATGGGAATTCTACCTTAAGCCAATAAGCAAAATCCATTGGTCCTTCACTTGCATTTGTTCAAATGAAAGAACAGTGGATGGCTTTGAAAAATTAGTGTGCAGTGTTGTTAAAAAAAAGAAAAATACTGTTGAAAATGGCCTTAGACAACAGCTAAAAATGAACAGGTTTAAAACTGCATGTCTGCAAACCCCTTTTATTATTACTAATCGATGTAACGATACGTATGTTATGTCCGCAATGATTAACTTGTTTACAGATAAGCGCATTGAACACACGTCTAGTATGAGTCAGTGCGTGGTTCGAATTAGTCCGAAAGATCCAGACGTAGATGTTTCATTCTACACAGTTACAACTTGGATCATTCGAGTTAGGTTGGAACACATGATTTATTTACTCCATACCAGACTTGCTAAAGACGTTACTATCGAGAATATCAAAATAAGGCAGGACCTTAGCGGTCGGGAAGGTTGTGTCTTTGTTCACATTACTCAATTTAAGTTTGAGTCATCTTCCTGAAGAAACATTGTAACCAAAGGGACCTTCTGCTCTTTGTGAACAACACATAGATTCATCTTAATCGGTTTCTTCATTCATATGAATACGTAATTTTTCGAGTGATATAATTTCGTCCGTATTTGTTTTTTTTTATTTCATTTTGATCAGTCACAAATGCCTAAATGGATGGTTCATGGCTAAACGAAGATGTCATAAACGAAAAACAACTCTGCTCAAACTATGAGTGTTAGGTATCACGTAGGGATGGGAACGAATAGTGAAATCACTATTCGAATATTCGACTAGAACTATTCGAATATATTCGAATATTCGATTTTAGAATTCGTTTTGATGTCCGAATGTCTGCATGTCCGAATACTAGCCGATATCTGTATACAGGTCGCCTTCGACTTGTCGGCAGAACGAGTAAAGTAATTCCAGACATGTGATGGAGACATTATCGAATAGATGTAGAAATTAGAATGAAGATAAGTTTGACAAATTATTCTGAAGAAAAATATACTTTCTAACACATTATTTGATAGGTCTTCGTGCATATACAATCATGATTACGATTGGTTTTTGAAAGAGTAATTGTTTAATTTCACGACAAACAAGTTACGTGATTGGTTGACACTGACAATTGTCAATTAGCGTGATTGACTTGTTTTGGATAATAAGGAGCAAGTGCAGATCATTAAGGTGTTAGATTTAGCGGCTTGAAATCGACTATTTTCACACTTAGGAATTAATTGTTTTGCAAACTGTGAAAAGATGTGATAATTTGTCACAGTTGTTTTACTGTGTGACATACGTTGTAAAAACATCGTAACTGCACCTGGGAGCTAGGCACGTTCTTCGATATTTGGGATCGGTTTAGAGGAAGAAAATGAAAATAAAACAACATTATTTTTGAATAAAATTTATGGTAAACATACAGTAATATGGGTTCATTAAAATCGAATATTCGAATACTATTTTGCTATTCGAATATTCGACCCGCTATTCGAATATTCGAATATTCGAATATTCGTTCCCATCCCTAGTATCACGTCATTGTCTCCCTTTACTTAATTGCAGACTTTTCGTAATGCTACATCGAGTGGCTTTTTTGTATACTCTCTTTAATGATTGTGTCCTGACTTTCGGAGAGCAGATAGTTCTAACCGGCTTGACTAGCCCGTGTCGGCAGTTGAGTAAGGATCTTCCTACAATATTAAGATTAGATATGGGAACATAACAGAATAATAGCATGCGATGTAAAACCCATATCCATGTAGATAAATATATAAATAAGAGACAAATACATCATTGTTCAAAGGCTACATGTAACACCGAGATGAAAATTGTGCACGCTGGGTTTCCAACCTATGATTTTCATTGGGATAGGGAAGAAATAACTTCTTACGATGACCATTAAGCCATGAAAACGTCGTGCCCCACCAGTTTTGTGAATCCTTTAACCGCCGGTAGTTTTCATCAACTTACAAGTCTCTCATTCGCAAGCAACTTTTGTTACAAATGCTTCTGGTGAACATATGTCAATGTCTATTTGAAAATGCAGCGTTCATGATCAGGTGCACTGACCGTCGCAATACTATTGCAAACGATAAAAAAGTATATTCTACTATCGTCTGATGGTGATTTTATTGTACTCAAACGTTAACGATTCAAGAATGATAATATAATAATGAATTACATTAAGTTGATTGGAGTTGAACTGTGTTTCAACAGTATCTCAGGTACAGTATACCGATCTATTGCTGGTTGACATAGGCTGTGTACCTACAAATCGACCAAAACAGGTAAAGATGCAGTAAAGAAGAAACACATCAACATACATTTTACTCCATCCCTTATACGAACTCATTTATTAACAGTTGTGAGCTAAATGTATTATGAAGCAACACATGCAGTGAATAATGTCCGAGGCGGGTCTAGCTCGAATGATCCATGTTATAATGTAGAATGGAAATATCTACGTCTGGATCATCCGGACTTAGTCATTGGGTCTATTTTAGTATCGAAATAGCTTTATTCGCTGTGTCACAAAAACAGCAACAAACAGATCCATATACAGGACGCAGATAAGCTATAAAGACTTATTTTAGATAATGCTGCTGGTGTTGGATAACATACAAAACTTGTGTGCAGAACCTTCCCTTACATTGTTACAGCCGCCGTATTTTGTAGCTTTACTCTGAATAACCCTCGTATCAAAGATGCCCATTGCATGAACAATTTTTTACCGATATCGAAATAAGTGACTGATTCAAATTGAAAGCAACACAACTGAAGATGGAACGAAAACTGAAAAATACACTTGTATGGTGACATATGAGTAAGACACTCCCTTGATAAATGGATAAATCGCTTAACGTGACTTATGGTTGATAAATACG
>OX401418.1:3688194-4048194 GCA_947846245.1 Cerastoderma edule | reverse complement strand
TCTGTTAACAAGCGTCTTTAAAAGAACTGCCATACAAATGGAGGATATAATGCCTTTAGAATAATGTGTCTTCTACGGATAAACTGGCACCACATATCTTCTGAGATACATTAAACTAGATTAGTATCACCTTCTTTTATATGTTTCTGTCGGAGATATTGCATATTTGTGTTGCAGATGCAGTCAAGCGTTCAAACGAGTTATTTCGTAAGCAATGGTATAAATATGAATAACCAAAGTAATTGGAGATATTCTTAGAATGTTTCATCGTGTGCGTATTACAAATGTTTAAAATATTAACTAATCTTTTTTTTCAAAGAGCTATTCTCCAATGCTATCATACAACAGCTCAGTTGTTATAAATTTGGAACACAGATAAGGATCCCGTTTTAGCTTTGTAATTTTTTTCTAAATCGTACTCTTATCCGAGGTGGAAAATCTTTATGCTTCAATGCACAGAGTGTATCAAATAACGACTGGATTATTGACCTTGTTTGTAAATCCGGATTATAATGCTCACGTGATAATTCCCACAGGTTCAAGGTCGGGTAGAATACGTTTATATAATTAGAGGCATGGGTAAATGGGTATCGTGAGACAAACAAAAACCATCGCGTTCCATGCTTCTCTAAAATGAAGATAATTCCCACAGGTTCAAGGTCGGGTAGAATACGTTTATATAACTAGAGGCATGGGTAAATGAGTATCGTGAAACAAACAAAAACCATCGCGTTCCATGCTTCTCTTAAATGAAGATTATTTGTTGTCCTTTTATCCTTTTCTAATGGTTTTTATGAGAGGTAGTCTCGACTGACTTACGGAATATCGGTGATTCTACAAGGCTTGGCCAGCCCGAATGGGTAGTTGAGTATGGTCTCTACCTCCGCCATTAAGAGTCGGATACCGCAACATAACGGAAATAAGGTTGCCGCGACGTTAAATCATATATGTATATAAAATACCTCAATATTCATTATTTCTCCATCGTAGGTGAACAACCTTGAAATAGAAAAGAAAACTTCTTTGTATTTTAGGGTTATCCGAGCACGCGCGTATACATGTGACGGCATACCCTTTACTGTTAAGATCGGGTCAAGGACTTACATGTATTAAGTGAGGAGGGAATAAACACCTTGTTTTTCGTCCTAGTTTGCCACTAAAAAGGGCATGACTAGTTGTGTGTGGCCATGACATGGAATAACACATACCGAAACTCTGACCCTTCACCCGTTAAGCGTCCAGGGATAGGGTGTCGGCCCGTTAAGCGTCCAGAGATAGGTGTGTCGGCTTCAGACCACGAAGGTCGGGTTCAAATCCCGTGAGTTTCAAAGAAAATATTTCTAAATTTGCACAAATCTGTGAACAAGCACATTTTAAGGCCCATGAAAGTAGATTAACGTTATATCAAAGTATATGTATATCATTTTGTAAACTTTTGGTCAGATTCAAATAGTAATTACCAAAAGAAAAACCACCAGCACGATTTAAATGTGAAAGCCAGCGAGAAATAACCCAGATCAGCCGGTTATAAATTCAGATTGCCTGATTCTTCACCTTCGACCTGGTCACGTGATAATCAATATTTTCAACGGATAAATCATAATTCGTGAATTTAAACGTGTGAACAAACACATTGACGATAAACATTAATGAATTAGAGACAACTATATTTTAAGCACAAAATAACTTATGCTAAAGGAGTTTATTAAGTATGGTCACACAGCACTTATAAACTAATTATCATGACTTTTATTAACATGATAAAAGAACTCCATATGCTTTTTCCAATATTTTATATGTACTCGTATCCGTTCATGTGCCTTTAAAGATTGTCTTTTGTTTAAAACCCACATTTAAACAATTACTTACACATCAACGTCGTGAAATAAATAACCGTATTTACTTTCATTATCCTAAATATGCTGAAATGTATTTTCCTGAAATAATTAAGAAACAATCATTTGATCCTATCATTACTTTGATATAAAAAAAGTTGTCTATACACATGTAATTTCAAAAGATTGCTCTTTAATGCAATATTACAAGCTTTTTATGTCAAAAGTGTTGATTCATTTCATAGGCTTGGTCCAAGATACTCGAACTCATCGGGATAACTTACTTGGACAGGCGTTTATCCCTTTCCCAAACAATAACGACATTTGACGACTTTGTTGCAGACGACTTTAGAAAACATTGTGGGAAAAGGATAAATTGCTCGTAACGAGCAATTATTCCTTTTCCCACAAGATTTTCTGCTCTTTCTGAAGAATAGTGTTTAATTCCATCACATTTTAAAATGTCGTCTGCAAACTCTCTCAATTTGGGACAGTCGAAAAATTGTTGTTTGGGAAAGGGTTATAGATCGTTGTTTTCAACATAAACCGCTAAAGCAGTGTGAATAATTGAATTATAAAAGCAATTTATCCTCAACAGATGGTTATGGAAGGATGAGAAAGGTGTACACATGCGTACAAATGATCGAGTTGTATGCAACGTTATAATATTTGTTGTCATTCTATCCATAGAAGAAATTTTATTATAAAACAGATTCTCCATATGTGAGTCACTTTAGTCTCTTTATCAGAGGAAGTGCTTAGTTTTCTATGTTAGATGATTATTTCTTTGTCCAAGACTGGCTCAATATCTACCAATGGAGTACGACTTTCATTTAAATTGTCCATGCTAGAAATTAACAAAAATGTTGCAAACCGGTCCAACACATTCGTAAGAGAGGAAAACGAGGATTAGTATCAACCAAAGAACAACTGTTGACTCATATAATAGGTCCTCACTGGATTCGAACCCCCAAATGCACAATGTATTCTTGGACCGAAACTCTACCCTAGGATTATTTACTGTTCTTAACATCATTCCCAGTATCAGTATTTACAATGTTCCACTAAATCAACACGAAAAGCACTAGGTAGTACCAACAGCACCAAAGGCATACATACAACACATACAGCACATAAACAAGTTACAACCCCCCTCGACACCAAATATGATGCAAAATATAGATTTTCCTTAAAGAAATAGTGTCTGCATGGAACAAAAACAACTTATAACATAAAAAAAGGAATATATAGATACTTTTAAAATTGAATCAAAAGGAAACCCCTTTTTCATAAGGAATGGTGTGAAAATGGAATTAAGTTTTTAGAGCACCTATTTAGTTTTCGAACATCAACATATTATGACTTTGAATTGAAACATTTAGATTTATCTATAGTATAAGGAAATATGATTTTCTTAAATATTGTTGCATTACAGGACATATTCCCAAAGGCATGCAGATATTAATACAAATGTACCAATGATACAGATAATGACCAGCTTGTTAAGGGATTAAGGAAATAAAATAAAAATCAATAAGTTTTTGTATTAAACAAAACTACAGGGTAAAAAAGTATTCAAAAGAGTAGAACGTAAATGGCAAAACATGTTTAACGAAGATCTTAACTAAAAGTCCATGTATGTTTTGCCATATGAAACAACCTCAAATAAAGTTTTAACAACTTTCTAAAATATCAAGATCATAACAATAATTTTACCAACAAATTCATATTAATATAAATGCAAAATAAAACAATCAAATACATGTGAATTTTGTTCAAGCTATGTAGACACAATAAAACATACGTTTTTGGAATGTAACCATGTGCAAAATATATGAAACATTATCACTCTTTTAAAAAGATGTTCAAATAAGTTTAACCTTTCGATTGATAGAAGTATGATCATATTATTATACTTTTGAAGCAGTATATTCAAAATGAAGAATAAATTAACATCTGTTATTTTTGAAAATTTTATCAAGCATCTTAATAATCAATTAGAAATAGAAAAAAAATTAGCATGGATGAAGGACAAATTACATCTATATGACAAGAATTGGAACAAGTTTGTTTAAGCAATATATTAGATTGAATAGATAGAAGTTCATTTAAAATACAGAGCCATAGCAAACACTTGTCTTTTTGTTTTTGTTTCGTATGTCTTATTTCTATATCCTTTAAAACATGCGTGCAGAATGGGTGATACAATCCAATGTCACATGTTAGACCCTTGTCTTTGCTTATATAATTGTAGTATTAATTTAATTGTAAACCACCATGCATTATGTAAGATATATTGTTTAAATTATATAAAAAGAAAAGAAAGAAGCGCATACACACGGCATATAAAACGTCATCGACCCCCTTGACGTCAAGATAAAAAAACACATAAGCTTGACCTTCCATATGTCCTCAAAGGGACATTCTCAAGAATTGTGCTCTGTAGATAACTGACATTGAAATGACCTTGACATGATAGTTTAATAAATCCTCGTCACTGAACAAGTTGCTGAATTGAAAAAATGTGAAATGAGCTATACGTCTTTCAACACTTTTATGGCAAAGCCTTACCCATTTTGATGATTGGATGATTTTGCATGACGGAAATAAGGTACAGTCTAACTTGTGTTAAGCAGCCACCCTTTTAAGCAGACAACCTGCCTTAAACAGCCACTACAGAAAGTCCCATTGTTAGATTTATAGTGTACATCAATTTGTGTTAAGCAGCCAACCTGTCTTAAACAGCCAATTTACTCTGTCCCATAGGCTGGCCTCTTAACACAAGTTTGACTGTACTAGTATACATATACACAGTTCAACATTTGTGAGACCCAAATGGTGATGTTTTATGATGTAATATTACAGGAGTTTACCAATGGAAGTTCGTATTTAGATCATTGTTTACACAACTGTGATAAATCCTGTTCAAACGATTAATAAAAAGGGCTGGAACCTGTACAAATAATCTCGTTTTGTGTAACTCTATAGGTCTGCAATGTCATTTTATTCTTTGAAGACATTTTACCTTCAAAAGAAATAAATGCTCAATTTGTGAGAAACTCCTTTTAAAGTAGCCTTTCGTCCAGTCCTCTGGTATCATTTATGCTAATTAAGAAATTCGCCAACTAAAAAACAGTATTTTGTCACAACGCGAATAATTCTATTGAAATCTGTGATTTCCTTTCGATATTTTACTTCTCTTCGTTGATCTGTAACTTTAGTCCAATTAAAGGTGTTGTGTACGTTCCTACATTTCATTTACATGTTTTACAATTAAGTTTGATGACTACTGTGTTTTCAATGAAAAAAAGACCTGTGAAAGGAGCATCGACACCTATCAATAATTTGATGGAGAAACTTGGTTTGAAAAGACTCGTGAATTTCTCTTTGTCACACCTTACATGTGATACGTGGTAAGACTGTAAACCCAATTTGGAGTCTATGTTGAAGAATCTCTTATACACATTGGTGTAACTTGATTATTTTATATCGATAGTGAAAGAAATTCCCACAACTTAAATACATCACTTCCGATTCTATTTCCTCGATACATAACCAATACTCGCACCGAGACTTATTTTATGATTATACAGAAAAAAGCATAAATATGTATCACATAAACCGTTTGAATAGTTTACCACACCACAAGAAAAATGTAGTAGATAGTTTTAGAATTGTTATGAACAAGGATAAGAATAGTATCAACAATCTAGCTGTATGTAACACTATATATTTCTGATGTCATTTTATCCATAAAAAAATCTTTTTATCTAAAAATAAGTTGGACTCTCAATCGGTGATCAAGGCCCTTTAATAAAACGTCGTATGTTGAATATATCAGAAAGAGAGCTCTCCTCTTTACATGACTAGTTATCTCGAAGATATCTATGGAAGATCACGAACCCATCATGTGACCTAGTCCGAATGATCCAGACGTACAAATTTCATTCTACACAGTCACAGCTTGGATCATCCGAGTTACACGTGACCAGGCGGTTGTATGGTCGTGATCTTTCGTCACGTGACATTTAGAGCTATTAAGGGGCGAGTTCAATAAACGAATCGAACGGGGCATGGCCTTAAATAGCGAGAGTAATAGAGTCAACCATGTAGAGTGAGCTGGGAAGTTGTTCTAATCATGTCGAAGTGTGATTTAGTTACTTCGCGATAGCGATATGGTGTCCTATAAATTCGAAATGGAATTTTATATAGAATACTGTACATACAGAGCGAGATATACACAAGTTTATTCGCTCACATAGGTTATTGGTACATCCATCTTTGCAATGGTTTATGATTGCCATTAAATCGATATGTAATATGGCTTTTGTAACATGCATGTGATATACTCTTTTTCAGGTTTTTTATCGTTTTTTGCTGAAAATTAGATAGTATTTTGTAACCGAGTCCTAATTTTAAAAGGTAAATGTTACCGTTTTTCTAAACATTTCGTGCTAAAACTGCGTAAATTAAAGCAACACTCACTCTTATTGCAATATTTGGCTAATTAATGAGACTGCGTCATATTGCAATATCGTATTTTTATTTAAGATACTATCAATGTTATCAGTTTTGAGTTTCGCAAATACTTTTATTAAGTTGCTTAGTTAAACGGTTCACTGGAGTGCATTTCCAGCAGAATAGTCCGTACATTTTCTTCATTTGACTATAGCACTAAACTGTCTTGCTGGAATATTTTGCCTTCATGTATACCTTAACTACTCTTGTGCGCTCTACCCTGTGCCAAGTTAGAGACCTCTGAAAGGAACCATGATATCTTTTTCCTAATTTTGGATACAAGGGGATTAGTACAGGTAAATTATCCATGCGAACATATGAATAGATGAACTGTTGACGTGATGAAACGTGTGTAACAGCCTAATACAGGTAAATTATCCATGCGAACATATGAATAGATGAACTGTTGACGTGATGAAACGTGTGTAACAGCCTAGTACAGGTAAATTATCCATGCGAACATATGAATAGGTGAACTGTTGACGCGATAAAACTTGTGTAACAGCCTAGTACAGGTAAATTATCCATGCGAACACATGAATAGGTGCACTATTGACGCGATAAAACGTGTGTAACAGCCTAGTACAGGTAAATTATCCATGCGAACATATGAATAGGTGAAATGTCGACGCGATAAAACGTGTGTAACAGCCTAGTACAGGTAAATTATCCATGCGAACATATGAATAGGTGAACTGTTGACGCGATAAAACGTGTGTAACAGCCTAGTACAGGTAAATTATCCATGCGAACATATGAATAGATGAACTGTTGACGTAATAAAACTTGTGTAACAGCCTATTACAGGTAAATTATCCATGCGAACATATGAATAGGTGAACTGTTGACGCCATATAACGTGTGTAACAGCCTAGTACAGGTAAATTATCCATGCGAACATATGAATAGGTGAACTGTTGACGCGATAAAACGTGTGTAATAGCCTAGTACAGGTTAATTATCCATGCGAACATATGAATATGTGAACTATTTACGCGATAAAACGTGTGTAATAGCCTAGTACAGGTAAATTATCCATGCGAACATATGAATAGGTGAACTATTGACGCGATAAAACGTGTGTAACAGCCTAGTACAGGTAAATTATCCATGCGAACATATGAATAGGTGAACTGTTGACGCGATAAAACGTGTGTAATAGCCTAGTACAGGTTAATTATCCATGCGAACATATGAATATGTGAACTATTTACGCGATAAAACGTGTGTAATAGCCTAGTACAGGTAAATTATCCATGCGAACATATGAATAGGTGAACTATTGACGCGATAAAACGTGTGTAACAGCCTAGTACAGGTAAATTATCCATCCGAACATATGAATAGGTGCACTATTGACGCGATAAAACTTGTGTAACAGCCTAGTACAGGTAAATTATCCATGCGAACATATGAATAGGTGAACTGTTGACGTGATAAAACATGTGTAACAGCCTAGTACAGGTAAATTATCCATGCGAACATATGAATAGGTGCACTATTTACGCGATAAAACGTGTGTAACAGCCTAATACAGGTAATTATCCATGCGAACATATGAATAGGTGAACTGTTGACGTAATGTAACGTGTGTTACAGCCTAGTACAGGTAAATTATCCATGCGAACATATGAATAGGTGACCTGTTGACGTGATTAAATGTGTGTAACAGCCTAGTACAGGTAATTATCCATGCGAACATATGAATAGGTGAACTGTTGACGTAATGTAACGTGTGTTACAGCCTAGTACAGGTAAATTATCCATGCGAACATATGAAAAGGTGACCTGTTGACGTGATTAAATGTGTGTAACAGCCTAGTACAGGTAAATTATCCATGCGAACATATGAATAGGTGAACTGTTGACGCGATAAAACGTGTGTAACAGCCTAGTACAGGTAAATTATCCATGCGAACATATGAATAGGTGACCTGTTGACGTGATGTAACGTGTGTAACAGCCTAGTACAGGTAAATTATCCATGCGAACATATGAATAGGTGAACTGTTGACGCGATAAAACTTGTGTAACAGCCTAGTACAGGTAAATTATCCATGCGAACATATGAATAGGTGACCTGTTGACGTGATAAAACGTGTGTAACAGCCTAGTACAGGTAAATTATCCATGCGAACATATGAATAGGTGAACTGTTGACGCGATAAAACTTGTGTAACAGCCTAGTACAGGTAAATTATCCATGCGAACACATGAATAGGTGCACTATTGACGCGATAAAACGTGTGTAACAGCCTAGTACAGGTAATTATCCATGCGAACCTATGAATAGGTGAACTGTTGACGCGATAAAACTTGTGTAACAGCCTAGTACAGGTAAATTATCCATGCGAACATATGAATAGGTGAACTGATGACGTAATGTAACGTGTGTTACAGCCTAGTACAGGTAAATTATCCATGCGAACATATGAATAGGTGACCTGTTGACGTGATAAAACGTGTGTAACAGCCTAGTACAGTTAAATTATCCATGCGAACATATGAATAGGTGAACTGTTGACGTGATGAAACGTGTGTTACAGCCTAGTACAGGTAATTTATCCATGCGAACATATGAATAGGTGAACTGTTGACGTGATTAAATGTGTGTAACAGCCTAGTACAGGTAAATTATCCATGCGAACATATGAATAGGTGAACTGTTGACGTGATGAAACGTGTGTTACAGCCTAGTACAGGTAAATTATCCATGCGAACATATGAATAGGTGAACTGTTGACGCGAACGTGTGTAACAGCCTAGTACAGGTAAATTATCCATGCGAACATATGAATAGGTGAACTATTGAATGTGTGTAACAGCCTAGTACAGGTAAATTATCCATGCGAACATATGAATAGGTGAACTGTTGACGCGATAAAACGTGTGTAACAGCCTAGTACAGGTAAATTATCCATGCGAACATATGAATAGGTGAACTGTTGACGCGATTAAACGTGTGTAACAGCCTAGTACAGGTAAATTATCCATGCGAACATATGAATAGGTGAACTGTTGACGCGATAAAACGTGTGTAACAGCCTAGTACAGGTATCCAGCGTGAAATTATGACCGATAAAACGTGTGCAGCCTAGTACATATGCGAACATATGAATAGGTGAACTGTTGACGCGATAAAACGTGTGTAACAGCCTAGTACAGGTAAATTATCCATGCGAACATATGAATAGATGAACTGTTGACGTAATAAAACTTGTGTAACAGCCTATTACAGGTAAATTATCCATGCGAACATATGAATAGGTGAACTGTTGACGCCATATAACGTGTGTAACAGCCTAGTACAGGTAAATTATCCATGCGAACATATGAATAGGTGAACTGTTGACGCGATAAAACGTGTGTAACAGCCTAGTACAGGTAAATTATCCATGCGAACATATGAATAGGTGAACTGTTGACGCGATAAAACGTGTGTAACAGCCTAGTACAGGTAAATTATCCATGCGAACATATGAATAGGTGAACTGTTGACGTGATAAAACGTGTGTAACAGCCTAGTACAGGTAAATTATCCATGCGAACATATGAATATGTGAACTGTTGACGTAATAAAACGTGTGTAACAGCCTAGTACAGGTAAATTATCCATGCGAACATATGAATAGGTGAACTGTTGACGCGATAAACGTGTGTAACAGCCTAGTACAGGTAAATTATCCATGCGAACATATGAATAGGTGAACTGTTGACGTGATAAAACGTGTGTAACAGCCTAGTACAGGTAAATTATCCATGCGAACATATGAATAGGTGAACTGTTGACGCGATAAAACGTGTGTAACAGCCTAGTACAGGTAAATTATCCATGCGAACATATGAATAGGTGAACTGTTGACGCGATAAAACGTGTGTAACAGCCTAGTACAGGTAAATTATCCATGCGAACATATGAATAGGTGAACTGTTGACGTGATAAAACGTGTGTAACAGCCTAGTACAGGTAAATTATCCATGCGAACATATGAATAGGTGAACTATGTACGCGATAAAACGTGTGTAACAGCCTAGTACAGGTAAATTATCCATGCGAACATATAAATAGGTGCACTATTTATGCGATTAAACGTGTGTAACAGCCTAGTACGGGTAAATTATCCATGCGAACATATGAATAGGTGAACTATTTACGCGATAAAACGTGTGTAACAGCCTAGTACAGGTAAATTATCCATGCGAACATATGAATAGGTGAACTGTTGACGCGATAAAACGTGTGTAACAGCCTAGTACAGGTAAATTATCCATGCGAACATATGAATAGGTGAACTGTTGACGTGATAAAACGTGTGTAACAGCCTAGTACAGGTAAATTATCCATGCGAACATATGAATAGGTGAAATGTCGACGCGATAAAACGTGTGTAACAGCCTAGTTTACAGGTAAATTATCCATGCGAACATATGAATAGGTGAACTGTTGACGTGATAAAACTTGTGTAACAGCCTAGTACAGGTAAATTATCCATGCGAACATATCAATAGGTGAACTGTTGACGCCATATAACGTGTGTAACAGCCTAGTAAAGGTAAATTATCCATGCGAACATATGAATAGGTGAACTGTTGACGCCATATAACGTGTGTAACGGAAAGATTCTTCAGTCTGTCAGGAGGTCATAGAACAAAGCATCAGACAAACCACGTGTTTCTGCTATTCAATTTATACACAAAGAAAGACCCCTAACACATACATTAACGCTTAATATTGCTGGGAGAGTTGTATAAATAGAGATATGAGACTGTAGTAAGTTATTTTCGGAGGGAGTACAACTTGGTCCTTCAATATGATGTCACTCTAAATAAGTCTTTGTCTTATAACTCATTCCCCGACATACCAAAATTGAATGCAACACCAGCCGACCAAAGGCGTTTAACGGAACATATTTTTATTTCAATAAATAGAAACTACTCTAATTTAGAACTAAATGTGTGTTTTCTCTATAATTCACGAGTGTCTCTTAACCCTTTCCCAAACTATAACGACATTTGACCACTTTGTTGCAGACAACTTTAGAAAACATTGTTGGAAAAGGAGCAATTGCTCGTAACGAGCAATTTCTCTTTTTCCCACAATGTTTTCTGCCCTATCAGAAGATTACTTTCCAATTTCATCACATTTTGAAATGTCGTCTGCAAACTCTTTCAATTTGGGACAGTCGAAAATTTGTTGTTTTGGGAAAGGGTAGAGCTTTGCCGACGCTACGTCAAAGCATGTATCCAGGGTAGCTGCTAAAGACTTCTGTAAGTTTGAGACAACATTCCATCTTATTTCTTTAGTGGACTAGCCAATATTGTTTAGTAAGTTTTCAATAGAATCGTCACTCTGAGACGCTTTCTATGACGTGTCACATGCTTATACTGTGCTTTCATTGTAGACACTATCAATGTTTATCAGTTTGTTCGCCGTTTAGTAAACACAGGTACAAATGGATATCATACAAGTCACAAATAACCCACAGAAATGTTAAGACGTATTCATAACATTACGAGTAATTATTGAATTTCCAATGAGAATGAGAAAGATATCTTTCTTTTGAAATGTACGTATCTTTACCCCTTATATTGCTGGAACCGACGTCATGCTTATGCAAACAGGTTAATTGGCGGCTAACATGTGCTCTATTCGCTTTGCTACTATGAGTTTCTTTCCGAAACAAAGTTAACCAGATATTTAAGGTTTTGGAAAGCAGACGACACAAAGTGTATTTCTATAAAATTACCTAGCATTCTAAGGTTTAAGTATGGTGAAACCAACCATTTGCTTGTATAGTATTAACGGTTATTCCACGGGTTCAAACAGACCTATAGAAAACAAGGTGTTTTTCCTAAAAAATATATCTATATGTTTATTCGTATGTAATGATACATTCAATATAAAGCACTTCAGGCAAACAACTTCGTTTGTTTGTTTTTTGTATTGTGTAAAACGCGGTATCAGCATTTTTTTCAGTTATGTAACGGCTATCCTGGATCAACCAGTACACGGCTAGGGCTCCTATGAAACCAAAGGTGTCGGTGGGGCTCGTACTCGGGATCCCTCGACTTCTTACTCCGCCACCTTAACCACCGGGCTTGTCTTTTGTAAGCGCTTTCGTCATTCGGAACACCTCGGCCATTTCTTAAAATAACCTCAGGGGCAATGGGGAGCCATTTTTGAAGGTAGGTCAGCACCGAAGGGCATGTCCGTTTGCAATCGTATCTACTCGGAAATCCCCGGCACAAGGCGGGGATTGCCGAGTAGATACGATTGACAAAATATGAATCAAAGATGTGTTGATATGGTCATCTTTAATGAAAAGAGTAAAAACAAACATTCAATTGTGATATATAACCAATTCGTGTGTATTTAAATACATATTTAGTGCCTGTGTGCATTTTGCGTTAGCCGCCGGAAATAAGGCAAATCAATCACCCCAGGATTTCTGGTGTATTCATGTACTGCCTACGAGGTATATCTACCGACTTGTTACGGGGATTGCCGAGTAGATACGATTGGCGCTTTCGTATCAACATTATTTCGGTTATATTGTGATGTTTCACTCATAACATTATCATATGTTTATCTTATATTTGAATTACAATCATATGGATTTACTATATATGTCTCTGTATAATATCGATATATATATCACGTCTTCTCAAACAAACAATTACTAAAGATAAAATACATCTATAATCAAATTTAAACAACAAACGCTGTGTTGCTCTTTTAATAAGAAAATCATGGAATTGCCCTGAACCATCTTAAATTTCAATTACATGCATGTGAGCTATATTGATCGAACTCTCTTTGTGCTTCTCCAAGCAACCGATAATGTTATTGGTAGTGTCAAATCAAGTCAAATCTTTTATTCTATGTCTCTTCATATGTACAACATTGCATAGTTACTCTAAGGAATTATAAGAAACAATGTGGTAGTCTTTTCTATACAGTTTCAATGGTAGTGTGAGAATGAATGACATTGCTCAATATGAGCCAGTAGTTTCTCAGCCTGGACAAGTCATGCATCTATGCTATCAAGCCGGACCAACAGCCATTTTTGTAGGCTTCCGAGCTGCATTGACTCATTCGGTCACGTCCTAGGTTCGAGTGCAGGCTTAACCAATAATCCTTCCGACGGTTCATGATGTTAATGTGACATGATTTATCCCTCATCACAACTGATCAATTATCTTTATGTGAGAAAACAAGGGGCGCCTTGAAATGAATGGTGTGAAGTATTCGTTACCAATGTCCAGAGAAGAATAGATATATGCATTGACCGCCCGCCGCTATATAAATAAAATAGTGTTGATAATGGCTTAAAATCCTATCCGACATTGATGAAAACGAGTTGCGATTCGCTGATGTGTTTACAAAGTAAATAACCTGTAATTTAACATCATCAACTCTCTCGAAATATTTATAACTTGTAAATACCCTTCATCGAGCGGTATTGTTCACTGTATTATCTTCACATCAGATGAGTTACATTTTATTCTTATATTTGTTTATAAAGAGGTAAATACTGTGTCAGCAGTCTCAAGTTATGTTACGACGGTCCTGAATTCCCCAGTACAATGCAGGAACTCTGAAGTATTTTGCCAAAAGCACTCTCGTGAAATGAGAGGTACCGATAGAACACTAACACATTTACTTTGTTTTTCACGAGTTAGAGAAAAAAGGTAAAATCTGCTTCCATAAAATGTTGATGAAATGAAGGTACTCCAACTTCCCGTCTATTTACAGACTGGTGTCTCATAACGGAAGAGTCAGTACGATGGTTTCGAAACTTTTCGGACGATGAATAATCGCATGCAAAGTTCGTAGAGATTTCCGAAAATCATTCGGATACCCCAATGAACCTCTTCAGCGATCAGACGTTCAAAATGCAGTGAAACTACCATTTCAAATGTCGTCAGTAAACTCTTAATTTTGGGCAAAACAAAAGTAGACTAAGGTAGGGATATGTTTTAAGATATGGTTTATTTTAATATCATCCTCCTACGAAGATATTTTATGTTTTAAAATACTTGTTTATTATATTGTCTTTGCTTAAATGGTTTATCGCTTTACATTGTACTATATTCTTTGGTATACATTCATTTCAAAGTATATTGTTGCCATTTAAGCCCCATTGACATTCGGCCTCTAAAACCTTGAACCGTGATGAATGGAGAGAAATGATCTCCAATCGAACCGATTGACAAATCTATATAACAGACAAGGTCAACATGGCGCAGAAATACATAAAGGCTTTTGAAAAGCCACAGAACTACAATTGACCCGTGAACTGAGAGGTATATTTCACGTGATGGCGTTATAATAGATAAACAAGTAGGTCATTCATAAAACTACGATTGACCTACAAGTATAATGTCACGTGATTGCGTAGTAAAACATTAATAACTAGGAAAAAATTAAAAACAATACTATATATTTTATGATAATGTGACGTGAAGGCGTAGCAATACAAGATTCAAAACACCATTGATCTATAACGTAAACGTCATGTGATATTGGTGGTAGTCATGATAAGCCTATTTCTACGTCATACAAGTCCATCGCTAATGTCAGTCAATATATTACCGTAAACCCTAAAATGTCGTATTTCCTTTACCAAAAAACGGCGAAAATACTTTTTCCCAAGGTTTAACAGGCACGTCAATCTGTCCATGTCACAACACGCTCTCCTAAGCATCTAAGACGGTGGTTTGTACGAGTATCTCAGTCACAGCGTACGGATCACAATTGGAGGACGGACGTCTATCCTCCAGGTAACCTTGACCCTCTTCCGCCACCTGGCGGGGAATTCGAATACTCGCGCCACGATTGGCCACTCCGGCCGAGAAGTCGTGGATACTTGAAGTCTCGTGTAATCCCGTTAGGCGGCGTGCGTTGTCTTTGCCCTCATGCGGATCGTAGGCCTTAATATGGCGCATGTGTTGGGTGGATAGCTTCTCGATGGCTTTATTGATATGACTGTTGGAGAAAAACATAACATACAAAGTGTTACTCGTTGATAAGGTCGAACAACAGGTCAAAGATTGGAGAGAAGAGGAATACATTTCAAAGTGTTACTCGTTTATAATGTCCAATAACAGGACAAAGAAAATTTTATTAATATGGCGCATGTGTTGGGTGGATAACTTCTCGAAGGCCTTATTGATAAAGCTGGTGGAGAAAAACAGGAATAAGATACAATACATTATTTGTTGATAAGGTCGAACAACAGGTCAAAGATAACTTTATTTATATGGCGCATGTGTTGGGTGGATAACTTCTCGATGGCTTTATTGATATGGCTGTTGAAAAAAAGCAGGAGTAATAAACAATGTGTTACTCGTTTATAATGAATGAATGCATGGTGTTTTAAGGCGCATCGAAAGCTAGGGTCATTTACCACACTTTATTTGTTCATTAAGGTCAAGAATCAGGTAAAAGATAGCTTTATTAATATTGCTGTTTAAGAAAGTAGGGGAAACAAACAGCGGGTGTTTAACTAATGTTTTTAAAACTATTCAGATAAATATCATTTTGACTCGCCATTACAAGTACTAAACCGTCAAAAACTTTGCCTTTTGGTCATAGTCCTGAACCTACAAACACTCAATCTCTCTATCTCTCTGCATTTATCAATACAAGCATTTAGATTTCTATAAAAGTCAGAGTCCTGGCTACATGATAGATTGCTTATGGTTCTACTCAGTTTGACTGATGCTAATAAGCAACCATTTTATGGTTTGTTTGTATAGTGTTTAATACCATACCAATAATTGTTTAGTTATGTAACGGCTTTCCTGGATACTTCAGTACTAAGCTATGGCCATGAATTGACTTGCCAAAGGTCGCTCCAACGAGACCAGGGGTGGCGGCAGGGTTTCAACCCGGCAGCCCCGGATGATAAGTCCGTCACTTTAACAACTGGGCTACGCAGGGCACTGGCTTGTTATGGAAGTCCTTTCATCAATGGCGTCAGATATTGCAGCATAATTGGTTAATTCTTGACGCAATATAAAACCTGATAAAGAAAACAAACTTACGCAATTCCCCCAGCCTGTCGCATAGGAAGCGTACTGTAGTTACAATGGGCTCCAGCCCCGTTCCAATCTCCAACCATGGGCTTGGGGTCAAGGGTCGCATTCACCCCGAAATCCTCGGCTACACGATGGAGAAGGTATCGCCCGACCCAGAGATGATCTCCCATGTCTATACCCTCACAGGGACCCACTTGGAACTCCCACTGTATATAAATATACAATGATGTCATGTATTGTGGAAACAAAAAAAAACAGAATCATGTAATGTGGAAACAAAAAACAGTATCATGTAATGTGGAAACATGAAACAGAATCATGTACTGTGGAAACATAAAACAGAATCATGTACTGTGGAAATATACCATGATATCATTTCTACCTTGTACATTAAACAATCACCCTTAACCAGTCTAGAAATATAAAACAGAATATTGTCGAATTATGACCAAGGGGTTGAAACATATATCCGTATCATGTCTATGAATGGCAAAGCGCTGCAGTTGATGAATGTTGAAGCCAGCCTTGTTTAAACGATCGCTCTCAAATAGTATGTTCATCTTTATTTGGTGTGAGGCTATCATCATACAGGATACACATGGCTATAACCCCACAACCGGCTTTTCCGTGACGTTCCATACATTTAGCATTACTTAAGACCAACACATATAGGCTACTATAAAAGAAATCTTTATCTATATGGATTCTTCACTGCATTACCACATTTTTAGTCATGTAACGATGCTTAACTCATGAATATGAAGGAAAACCCCATACTTAACTTCCATAAGGGCTTCTTAAGCCGGATAAAACCATCGGCACTTAGTGATTCAATCGAGACCATGCTTGTCTTGAAAGTTCTAATACCGTCACCAGGATTGGAACCAAAGAGGACAGGGCCATGCTATTTCATCCGTTAGACCAAGGAGGGACATTTCAAAGGACAGAGAAACACAGGCACAGAATGGTTTTCAATTGGGAGAGAATTGGAGGAATGTTACAATATAAAAAAAAGAGCGTTTCAAATAATAGGAAAGATTGTAAATTTTGTCCATGACTATCAAACGATGTCGTGTTATGAAGAAATGCTTTCGCACAGATTGCTGTAGACGATTTCAGATCGGAATACTCAAATGGAACACAATGGGTGGCCAAGGTAAAGCTCAAAACAGGTTTTTGCCATTAATGAGTCAAATAGCAAGGTAAATGACCTGTTTTGACCCTTAAGGCAGTACCCATCGGGTCTACATTGTATCCAACGTAATGTGTATTTCTCAGGTTACTAAAATGTTCTAGTAGTTGCGAATTGTACTACCCGTGAACTGGTATCCAATAGCGTGTTGAACAGATACTATTAAAGGAAATATTTGGAGCTGCCCAAAACCATAAGGACGACTGTAAACGTTTGCTGAGCAACTCTAAGTCGGACAGTTTGTGGGATATCTATGCTTGTACACGTACATTATCGACGCAAAACTGTCGGAAACACTTTTAAAGCGGTTTGCTCTCAGCTGTAAGGAAATTTCGAAGTTGAGGTTCGATCTTTTAAAACACTCTGTAGCAGCTGTATTGTTTATTGTATAAAAGGTACCAGAGAATAGCCATTAGAAGTAGAATAAGTTCGTATTTAATTTATTAGAGCCTCCATACAATGCATGCATATGTATTCTGATCGAAAAGCGTTTAAACGCGTTTGAAAGCCATCGCATAACTTCTGAATATACTTAGACATATTGACTCGTTTTAAATCAATTTCGGGGTTCAGTCTCTATTTTCCATCAAATATTACCTCGCAATACAAAGACTGTATTGTTTCAACGACGTTTGACTTTGACTTGCAAATTGTCTCATGTGTGAAAAAGCAAATTTAAAGTGTCAATTACTCAAACTGAAAAAAAGTTGATCCCCGATTTGATTTTCTAACGGCGAGACCGTCCAAACGGCAAACGACCTCGCATGACCTTTGTCATTATAAATAAACCGGTAATACAATTCTAGCAACCCTTTACTCACTTAAACTGTAATTTTGTTGCATCGCCATAATGGTTTCAACATTCAAAGAAATGTTATTGAGATATGCATAATAATTCGTAATTGTCCCCTGTCCCCTGTCGTTGCTTTCAATTTGGACCAGACACAACTTTCCAAAAAACTTAAATCAATTCATGAAAACCTTTTACTCACTAATAATTCAATTCTGTCACATCTGCTACAGAAATATTTAAAAACCATTGTGAAAAAAATCTATCATTAGTCACATATATTACATACCATCTTAACCTTTTCCCAAACAATAACGAAATCGACCACTTTGTAGCGGACGATTAGTAAACATTGTGGGGAATATTGCTAGTAACGAGCTTTTTTTCCTTTTCCCACAATGTTTTCTGCCCTATCAGAGGATTATTGTCCAATTTCAACACATTTTGAAAAATCGTCTGCAAACCCTTTGAATTTGGGACAGTCTAAAATTTGGCGTTTGGGAAAGGGTAAAGGTAAATACAGTTTTTAATACTTCATAAGCGCCACCTGAAGTTGCTTTCTATTTGGACTAATCACACGCTCTCAAATGGTTAAATCGGTAAAGGAGTGACCTTTGACTCAAAGCGAGTATAGTGAGGGGACATTGACCGCATTTTATATGATCACTCATTAAACAAAACGCCGTAGTGAGTCAACGGACAAAGCACTGGGATATTATTCTCCTACGTCCAAACACATAAATACACCATGTATAGGGCGACACAGTAGGTTCACATTTCAGTTCATTCAGATAATAAATAAAACCATTCCCTCATGCGAAATGGTGTGACTGGTCTAATTGAGTTCATCCAAAAGAAGACGACAATGTTTGACTTTTGAAAATGTGTTATCGTATCTAGCAATGGGTAAAATTTACAATGACAAAAAGGAAAACGTGCGTTTTGGTCTCTTTATAGCTATGTTTCGAAAGGCAGTTTGTGTTAAGTGTAGTTATATGTATGTATGCAACAGCGGGGCCTCCATGGTCTCTATAACTTGAAATCACATGACCCCATCTTCGGCTATAAAATAGTTTCAAATCCTGGTGACGGCATTTGAACTTTCATGACAGGCAGTGTCCTAGTTGTCTTACAAAACGACAATGGTTCTACCCTGTTTGACAAAAGTATGTTATATCCTGTGTCGGACACGGTATGAGGTCGATGGTACTTATTGTGTTTGTCCAAAATCTCGCAACATGAGACCCAGGTGGCAATACGTCTATCAACGAAGACGAAGGGGTAGGGTATTCTGGTGTCACATGATCAACGTCACGTGATCGGGTAATATTACAAATACTGGTATCGCATGTCAGAATATCGCTTACTCAGCAACTATCTTGTCCTATTTAACAAACGAGTTTACGTCGTAAAATTTAATAGGCTTACAAACAGGTTTGTTTGTTAGACAAGGTTTAAAATTGCTGTAACAGCTTATTCAGTCACATTGATATGTCCGACTTATGGCCAATGATGATAGCTGATAAAGCCGGGTAGTACCATCAGCAGTCAAAAGACCAGACGACAGCCTATCATAGAGTTAAAGTTTACCGCTATCGTGGTTTGAATATTTTACAAGCCAGGCTCAATGAAATACGAGTATGAGCTATTCAACATGTTGTTGACGCGAGATAAGACAATAGAACGCAAAATGTCGTCGTTACAGCCGGCATTTACAAACCCCACTATATCAACACCAACGAGACAATTTGTAATCTACAGCGACTGAGCGCAATGAACACAAGCCCCGTCCATACAAACCTGTCCAGGTATGATATCAGCATTATAGCCTGCAATCCTTATGCCTCCTACTATATACAGCAACAAAATGCTTACTGTAGCACATTTTGTGTAATTTACAGCGATTGAAGGCAATGGGCCCCGCCCTACCCCCATCCGTTATACATTCCTGTCCAGTCCAACCCCCGTAACCTTACCTATACATACCCGACCAGGCATGACAACGGCGTACAGCCTGCATTATTGAAGCTTCCTACTGTTTACAGTATCAAAAGTATTTCTCTTGTACATTTCTTTCCGAAGCCTTCTTTAGGCTTTGTGATGTATGGCGAGTGAACGCAATACGCCCCCGACCCCCTGGCCCCACCACCCATCTCTTACATATACATACCTGACCAGGCATGACCTCGGCGTTACAGCCCGCAATCTTCACCCCCGCGTAAATACACGCCCTGTAGTGAGCCTCTACTATATCCCGACCGTAAACTTTGTTAGCCCCGACACCACAGTAATACGGACCTGGAAAAAAAAAAAGAAAACAAGATTTATAATGAGGTAGACTTACGCAGTTTTCCGGGTGAATAATAAACAATCTCATTTGTAGATGTTTGGAAATAAGTGTCCGAATACCAACACAAACTTCATGTTAGGTAATGGGCCAAGTGCCCTCCTTATATGAATGACAATCGCCTAGATGCAATTACGTTAACACAACGTATAAGAATTGTCAGACATACACAAATCCAGAAACAGTTACCTTGTGGCCCTGGGTATCCGTTTTTGGGCCATCCGAACGGGTAACCGTCGAAGTCGAGAAGTGTGTACTCCTGTTCGATCCCGAACCAGGGCTTGGAAGCTTTGGCTCCATCCATGACCTTCTTGCACGTGTGTCGTTTGTTCGTTTCTATAAATATAAGGTAATCATGCTTTGTATTTATACATTTAAACGACATTTCCTCTTATTTCTAAATTGAATAATGCAATATTGCAAGGAATAATGCAATTTTGCAAGTAACGCATTACTTAAAACCGTCTCTCCGAGACACCTCCAAAATAGCGTCACAGTATAGAAGTATTGTACTTAAAATAAAGAATGGATCCATGCATATCTCTTTAAACTCACGCAAATAGTTTCTTTATGTCATTTGGCAAAAGGCAATAGTGACTTAAAAGATGACTAGTTAAGATCTATAACTCAGCCAAACACCTATCGACAATAACTCAGTATTGTAAGAGCCAATTAAGCAATGATATACCAAGCCTTAATGCCAAAGGACCTTATAGCTATGAAGAAAAGATGCATTAACACAATCTTTCTAGTAACAGGACCAAATTGAAAGTGGTCAGATCTGTGAACAAGCATCTTTAAAGTGCTCTGCAACACATGCACACAGGTACATTGCAATGGAATAAGGGTTAAATCCCAAATAACAATCTAGGAACCAGTCAGAACATCTCGGTTACCATCACTCACCTGCTGGGGTCATGTCGTGTTTAAACACCTCACAGAGAACCAGCTTGTTCTTGCCTCGCCGGAATGGGTCCCGGAATATGGAGACAGGTTTGATGAACATGTCCGAGTTTATTCCCTCCGCTTGGTACGTGCTCGATCCATCGTAGTTCCACAGAGGGCAATCTGTAACAGAGAACAGTGTAAGCCTTTTTTCTTTTGACTTTAAACTGCTATGGAAGGCCACACTATTATGATAAATTAATGGTAACATTTAACAGACACTATCAAACTTTAAAACGACGGTCCAAATGTATCTTTGTTAATTGAAGTAATACGCCTTCAGTCAAACCCTTTATGTGTCACTCAAAATATGACAACACAATGCTTATATGAATTGTATATCTTAAGGAACACTTACCGAAACAGAGCATATAGCCTGTTAAGTCTCATAAATGTCTTATAAAGAGGGATATAAATCTTTCTTTTGAGATAAATAACGGCTTTCCTGGAATCACTAGTGCTAGACTTGGCTCTGAAGTGTATTGCGAAAAGGACATCGGATGTACAGGTTCATGACTAACACGGGAACCTAGAGTTTTAATAACCACCGTCTAAACCGCTTTTCCACGCAGTATCTTAAGGCCTGATTAAACTCGGATTGTGATAAAGAATTGGTAGATTTAAGCAACATTTTCTCACATAAATAAAAATTTGGAACCCCGTGAATATATTGGCAGTATTCCACTTTTAAACCTACGTAATTACTGTAAACATGTGTCACAAAGGTGTCAAAACAGGTCATTGGTCCGCAGGTTAGACAACCCAAGGTCGAACTATTGAAAAGACTCGAACAATAGGTTCAAAAACATTCCTTAACGGACCGACTAAATAGAACAAAACATGCTCTTGCTCTGTTTTGTAGAATGGGTTTATAATTTCATTGAAGATTGTAATGTGTAATCCGGCCTGATAGCTCAGCCGGTCCACTCCGACCGTTTCTGGAAGTTCCATGTCCGAGATGCGGGCTATCTTAATGTTTTTCTCGCCAAAAGTAAATGTTCCTCAATCGTCTTTTCTGTATTTACTAGTACTGTTTAAGGGCTCGTAAACGTCTTGCCAAAGGATATTTTAACGAAACAAGAGGTACTAGTTAGAAACGAATCAGGGACCAAAAAGTTCAAAAACCACCACCTTTGCCACTGGGCCATGCTTATAAAAAAATCATAACTTATAAGATGTCGTTTTACTGTATGATAGCCATAAAACTATACACATGTAAAAATAACCAAGCATTTTGCTTCATATACAAAATAAATACAAGAATCAAAAACCTTAACACAGACACAAGAAACCTGGATTAAAAATGAGGCTTTCCAACTTTGGCGAGTATGGTATATCGTTTTCCAATAGTGTACTGGGCTCTCTTTTTAGCGTTAATGAACTGTTTGCTGGATAACCTAACAGTACTAGGCCAGAAAGCCGACCGGTCTCTTATCAAACAAATCGACCGATAGACAAAGGAATGCCTCGAGCATGGGACCTTACCTTCGGCTGACTTGGGCTCGGACTCTGCCGTCCGGCACTTGGTTCGAATCCCCTCGCCGGTTCCGTCGATCCAGAGATACTCGAGCATGATCATGTCGTCCTTCTGGTCCAACTCCATGTAACGCTTTAGCACCTGTTTGTCCGTGCCCGCGGAAAAACCGCGTAACGAGGACGCAGAAGTCATGGTTGAGCTGTTATCTGAAACGTTCCAGTGTTTGAGTTAGTTTATTTTGAAAATATGTATTTTTCATCATTTTTTGTGAAACAAGTTCTTGCAACTCTTTAATTCTACTGCCTGGGTACATAACCAGTACAAGGCGGATCCCACTTCTCACGGGATTAATACCCACAACCCTCGTGTCTTGAGGTCGACGCTCTACCCTTGGAACACTGTCCTTCATTCGACAGAGTTTGAATTATCATTGCGTCCTGTCCATTCGACTTTTATCTGGGAGTTAAACGTAGAATTCAATCGTATCTACTCGGCAATCCCCATAACAAGTCGGTAGATATACCTCGTAGGCAGTACATGAATACACCAAAAATCCTGGGGTAATTCGCCTTATTTCCGGCGGGTAACTCAAAATGCACGCAGGCACTTAATTTGTATTTTAAATACACACAAATTGGCTATTTATCACAATTGAATGTTTTTTTTTAACCTTTTCATTAAAGATGATCATATCAACACATCTTTGTTTCATATTTTGTCAATCGGCTCTTTTCGGCAATCCCCGGCTTGTGCCGGGGATTTCCGAGTAGATAGGATTGCAAACGGACATGCCCTTCGTTGCTGACCTACTTTCAAAAATGGCTCCCCATTGCCTCCGAGGTTATTTTAAGAAATGGCCGAGGTGTTCCGAATGCGTAGAATCAATAATCCTTCAGTCATATTACACCATTTCAGTTAGGTATGTCACAGCTCTCCTGGAAACACCAGTTCCGGGCTATGACTCTCCCATGTATTGCCAAAAGACTCGCATGAAACTAGAGGTCCAGGTATGGATCGAACCCGGAACTTCGATTTCTTAGACCACTACATAAACCACTTGGCCATGCATGGCCCTATCCAGTCTACTTTTCGGACATTTTGTGACTGGTCCGATCGAAAGCATCCGTGTAGGGAAGCTATAGATAGTAGACCAAAGCTACTCAAATTTTCAAGAGGATAAATAAATCGCCTGGAAGATTCCTGTGACCTTGTTTTTTTTCAGAATCAATGAAGGTTGTTATTTACTTAGCGCTATAAATATCTAATACAGCATTGTAGGGCACATAGCTCTCAAGCGACACTATGGAAATGGAGCGACAAAGGAACCCCGGGGCATTTGCATAATTAATTGCGTTCAGTTACGGCGAATGCTTACACATGCTTGATAACACCTGAAAGGTTGGCCTTTTTGTATTTATTTTGCCTGTAAATAACTCACCAGTCATATTGTGATGCCCGGTGTATCATGGATTGAGAGAAAAAGATTTCCCTTAACCCATTACCAAACAATAATGGCATTTTACCAGTTTGTTGCAGACGACACTGAAAAACATTGTGAGAAATGAAGAAATTGCTGGAGCAATTTCCCCTTTTCCCAAAGTGTTTTCTACCCTATCTGAAGATTATTTTCCAATTTCATCACCTTTTGATGCGTCGTCTGCAAACTCTTTCGATTTGTGACAGTCACTAGTTTGGTGTTTGGTAAAGGGTTTAAGGCATTCGTTCACAGATGCGAGATAACTTGAAAGTTAAGGATACATTTTTTCTAAAACTGGTCATTTAGCGCAAATTTTAACGATGATGCTGATACAAATATATTAAATTATTTACAGGCTTAAACTGCTAACATCTTGTGAGCAATTTATCATTAACTCATAATGATTCCTGCTCAATGTAATATACGAAATGTTCCTTTTTTGCTGTTTCCTTTACATCTGCAATTGCTTTTAACTTGGACCAATCACACATTCGAATACGGGTGAATTGGGTCAGTCTCATATTTCAATGAAGAGGGGGTGTGGTCGTATAGAGAAAACAAGTTGAAGCAGCAGTGCATGCGCATAGCGACCTCTACAAAGAGTGTCCACCTGCTAAGTTATGCATTAAACGTTTTGCAATATTTCAACCCATTACTAAACAGTAAAATCATTTAACCATTTTGTTACAGACGATCCTGGATAGCATTTTGTGTTAGGAAAAGAATGCTCGAGACGATAAAAACATTGTGGGAAAGGAAGAAATTTCTCGTGACGTTAAAAAACATCAGAAGATTAATTTTCAATTTCACCACACTTTGAAATGTCGTCTGAAAAACTCTTTCAATTTGGGACAGTCGAAAACTTAGTTTGTTAAAGGGTTAGAAATTATGTTTTTCTGGTGATTCATGTTTTTTCCTTGAGCAAAACACCTCTAGTTTGCAAGCGATGGAACTCAGATAATAGATTTCCCCGACTATGTCCCAAGACCCTCTAAACCGTGTGTACGACTTGCAAATGCCTTAGCTACGCCCTTGTCATGTGTAGAGTATTCTATATTTAGTATTGGAACTTATTTGAGGCGAGTTTGTATCGCGAGCTGGGAATCGATTCAGGAATATCGATTAGATTGTGCATCACACAGCAGCGTGAATGGAAATTTATCCAGATGTACAATGTACTCTCATTTCAGTTCGTGCAATAACAACAATGTTTAAAACCAAAGTGCGATAACAAATGATATATGTCAGATGCTTAACGAAGAAGAATAAATAGAACATTTACCCAGAAACTATGAGATGGCAGTAAACTTTAATTGAGTGATTGCAATGTGCAATAAACATTAATGAATTTACGCATTATCCCAACCACACTTCTATATCGATCACGTCTAACATATGCATTGGTTAACATACGCTAAGGTTGCAAATGAAAGCTTGCATTTAATCAAGATGTTAGAATACTCCAATTACAAGGTTCCAATTAGAGTCTTTTCGATGAGGGCACCCACAATTTCGAATTAACCCTTTCCCAGACGCAAGTTTTTCGACTGTCCCAAATTTAAAGAGTTTGCAGACGACATTAACAAATGTTGATGTAATTGGAAAAGATTCTTCTGAAAGGGCAGAAAACCTTGTGGGCAAAGGAAAAATTGCCCGTTACGAGCAATTTCTGCTTTTCCCATAATGTTTCCAAATTCGTGTACAACAAAGGGGTGAAATGTCGTTAAGGGATGAAATATTAATATAAACAATACCAAAAACACTTCTTATGCAGAGCTAGACTAAAGGGCTGCATAAGAAGTGTATTACGTGTTGTTTACCTTTTTCGCACAGTTTATCTTTTTCAATGAGAATGCAAGTCAATAAAAACATAGAAATAAATATCTCACCTTAATTAATCCTCCTAAATATTAAAAAATACCCTGATCAGCAAATCGCTCCTTTCACAAGTAACGCGGATGTTAGGTGTGTGTACACTGAATGTTTTATTGACGGAGTGTGATATTTCTACTCGCAATCCAGTAGTTTTCCGTGAAACATGCGAACTGTATCGTCTTTTCATTGGTCTAAGGTCACGTGGTTGACACACCCCTTATTTTGTATTGCTCTCAGCGCACTTAGTTTATAAAAGAATAACATTCACAATGTTATCTACAGTGCGTTTGGACGGACACTATACTATATTTGTAAACAGACCCTCACTGTCGCAGACGACAAAACAGGTCCCATTACCCTAAAATAACGCACTTTGTTATATATGATTGTTTGTTTGTTTATATTGGAATAAACTTCATGTCAACATTATCACATTTATTTTCCAACTTGCTTTAAACTCGCCAGTATTAGACAACCGATGGAAGCTTTCATGAAACCTAAATATACCGCTGGCAGGAGATTGAACAAGGGACCCCCGTGTCACATGTACTACACCTTAAGGAGTGGGCCAAGAAGGACGTTTGCCATTTATGAAGCAGACCAGATAAAGAATCCGATCGAAAACCCCAAACGACTTGATGAAATGTGTTAGAAAAGGAGAAATTGCTGTTTGCAGACAATCTCCCACATATTTTGAGCAACGTCTTCAGACATTTTCAACAAGTATTATGCTGAATTTGCCAAATAAAATAATTGAAAAATTGAAATTGAATTGTTCAATCGTTTTTTTCTTAAACATGGGAGTCCTGTCGGAATAGGTGCATAAGCTACCAATAGTTCACGGCGGCTAAAATATCATGTAGTCAAACACACTAGAATGGTTTCGTCCTAAAGAAGGTACCTAGTTTTATAATCTTGAAGGTATATTACCTAAAACATACTCAGAGGAGGACTCAATTAGCTTAAAGCTTCCGTCCAAACCCAAATGTAAAAACATATTTTACAATAAAAGCTGTTTCAACTGAAACCTGAAAAACACTACCTTTACCTACCTACTTCCGCTGAATAATGAACTCGCCCACTTATCGTGGATAGGTAAAGGTGAGTTGCCCATTCATTGGATCAATGCATACCCAGATACTGTAATTTGAGGGCTTCAAGTTTATCGATAGTTTTTGTTTTGCAATATGCACAACTCAAGCGTCATTACACACGGTGAGCTAAGTGATAACTTCCTTCTACACTTGAAGGCGACCTTTTGAGGACATGGAGCACACACCAATTTCGGCTCACCGAGCAATACTACTACGCCTTGCCCGATAATATTTCCGATTCACGACACCAACCATATATTTTCTATGTTTTAACCCTTTCCCAAACAATGACGACATTTGACCACTTTGTTACAGACGACTTTAGAAAATATTTTTGGAAAAGGAAAAATTGCTCATTACGAGCAATCTCTCCTTTTCCCACAATGTTTTCTACTTCTTCAGAAGATTATTTTCCATTTTCATCACATTTTGAAATGCCGTCTGCAAGCTCTTTCAATTTCCATTATAGGATCCAATGTTTTAATGCAATTATGTTAACGGTTAGTCTGGGTTTCCGTGCCACCGAATGATTAAGATGGCAGTCTGGCAGAATTCGGGGTCCGGGTTCAAGTCCCACCAGCATCTCTGAATTCATTGGAGTGTCCTTTTGAAATACCTTCCAGATACCTAGCCTAGTACTGGAGAATCAAGGAAAGCTATATTATAACTGAAAGATTGTCGATACGATGTTTAACTCAATATAAACAAAAAACGCTGATCTGAAACGGTTGCTAGAAGAGAGAACCGAATGTATCGAAAGGGATATAAGCCCCTGGGTTAAAAGAGTTGTTTAAAATTGCACTTCCTTTTACGATTCTATTTTTGGATATTATCCTAATGCGTGTTCTACCATTGGATGAATACGTCAATATTCGTTTGTAGAGACTCATTATACGAAGTCGACTTGTTGTCTCTGTTAACATCGACACTTCATATTAGGTGTCTTTTGTAAAAATCATCTATGTCCGATATCGAATTTACTGCGACAGTCATTTGACAGACTCCCAATACCTTAGACGATCAATCTCTCATGAAAATAGTGGAGGAGACGGAATACCATTTGAAGGCATCGATAGACTTCGAGAGCCATTTTTTAGTCCGAAATATATGTATATTGATTTGTATGAAGATTACATACGTACTAAATAGTGCAGACAAATTGACCACATTGTATTTTGATATATGTATTGTATTATGAGCCAGAGGCCTTTGCTTACAAAATAAAATCCTATTGGATTGAATTTGAATGCTTCAAGACCATGACAGGGCAGTCCCTTAATAACAAAACGTTGGTTGTTTCGTGCCAAAGAATAACTTAAAACTTGGTGCTTTACAGTGACACATCTTCAACACAAAACCAAGCTTTTTTGGAAAATGTTTCTGGTCCATATTGAAAGCAGCAAAACAATGACGACAGAACAACATGCTAATTGTAAAGTTTCGTTAATGTCCGAACGATTTTAGTTGGATAAATTGCCAAAATGCCATTAATAGCCATTCATTCATTTTTGTCACGCTGTCTTTTATGAGTTCTGCAATTAGGTGTCAATGTTTAATGTATTTTACATGTACATTAAACATTGACACCTAACTCCAGAACTCATAAAAGACAGCGTGACAAAAATGAATGAATGGCTATTAATGGCATTTTGGCAATTCATCCAACTAAAATTAAGTTGGTTAAGGAACTAAATAACGTTTTAATGAACGAATCATTAGAATATTCGCGTAAGCCAAAACTGGTGAAAACGGATAGATTCTCAAATGAAAGTACACTATTGCAATGTAACACGTCATTTGAAGCGATTCCAATGATGTGTTTCTTTGCGATGTTACTTAGCTTAACACTGAAATAAAAGAGAGTGTTTATTTTAACTTACACTGATTTAGCACTTTAGCATAAAATGTTTTGTAAAACAGTACCCTGTTGCCTTCGGTTGCTTTGCAGACGACGTCCTTGTACTCATTGGGCTGATTCATGTAAACGTCTGTAATTATTTCTCAGTAGTCTGGACTTATAGTCGATTAACCAAAATACCAATCTGGACTCATCAGGTTTATCCAATGAAAACACAGCTCACGGAAATACCCGAGTAGTTACGATTACCTCAATGCATTTCAAGGTCGGCAACAAGATATCATAGTTTTTTTTTCTTTGCCTTTGATGTGTTTTATATTTGCTGCAATTAGTTCAACGAGAAGCTGAAATGTTGCATGCATAGTGTGTAAATAGCTGTTTGAATTAGGCCTAAACCCATTAACAAACAATAACAACAAATAACCAGTTTGTGGCAGACGGCTCTGGCAAACATTGTGGGAAAAGGAGAAATTGCTCGTAACGAGCAATTTCTCCTTTCTCCACAATGTTTTCTACTCTATCAGAAGATTACCGTCCAATTTAATCACATTTTGAAATGTCGTCTGCAAACTCTTTCAATTTGAGGAAGGTCGACAATTTTGCGTTTGGTGAAGGGTTGAGAAGACTTTGTTTTACATTATCAACCGGTATATTACACAGTATACGAATGTACATGTTTAATAGATAAGTATGTTTTTGCTACAGGAAGTACATTCGTGTCTTTCGCCTCAGTATTATATAAGATAAAGTAGTCTGCATCATGAAATACATTTTCCATAGATAATTTGACATGTCCTATGACATTTTCTCCACATAAAAAAGCGATAGTCGTTATTTCCACTTGAACAAGCGTAAATGAGCGTTTATCTTTTAATTAGTTTAACCCTTCCCAGACAACAAATGTTTGACAGTCCCAATTTGAAAGAGTTTGCAGACGACATTTCAAAATGTTATGAAATTGGAAAAATACTCTTCTGGTAGGGAAGAACCCATTGTGGGAAAAGGAAAAATTGCTCGTCACGAGCAATTTCTCCTTTTCCCTCAATGTTTTCTAAAGTCGTCTGCAACAAAGATGTCAAATGTCGTTATTGTTTTGGAAAGGGTTAATAGATAAATATTTCTTTGCTACAGGAAGTACATTCGTGTATTTCACCACAGTATTATATAGGATAAAGTAATCTGCAGCATCATATACCTTCTCAATAGATACTTTGACATGTTCTATGACATTTTCTTCACATAAAAGAGCAATACAGACATTGATTCTCATTGAATAAGCGTAGATGAGCGTATATCTTGAAATCAGTTTGAACAAACACATGAAATCGTTTCAGCTGACATTTTTTAATTTTGAATTACCCCCGAAATTATATCGTATGCAATGAAAATACAGATGATAAGTCTGCAATCGAGTTTCGTCAATGAAGGATTTGTAAACACAGCCCTCTGCACATTTGCCAGCTTGCATAAGACGTTAGTTTGGACCGCTTTCGAATCCAACAGTGTTTTTATGACATTTCAGTCAGCCAAGTTATGCAATACATTCCCCCATATGCGAATCCATGAATTGACAAAATTAAAAAAGAACGGCAGACGACAAAAACAAGACTAAACAAAAATCAAACAATAAATACGATTATTCTCTTTATTGTTTTTTGTAGAAAACATTGAGAACAAAGATAATTGTTAGCATTTTTTCTTTTGCCATTATGGTTTCATAAGTTTTCGGTATATGCACATAAACATGCATAATGGAATAAAAAGGGTTTCAAAGGTTTAACACATTTACCACTTGACCTGCTTTCTATTACAACTGTGAGAACACTTAATTCAAAACACGTCTCTTTCAAAAGCATGATAAAACACATCAGAAAAAAGCTTGCTTTAAACCTTTGAGTGCTTGGTTATTCTATAGAAATATGTTTTTTGTGCAGTCTGCTTTCCTAATCCCTGAATATCTGCTTATTTCTCTATGACGAAAGATACTCATAGTAGCCAACAGATCCCAGGTCAGTCGACAATTTACTAGGCGGCTGGCCTTGATCCAATCAGTTTGCATAAGCCCGAAGTCGGTTCCAGCACTATAATGGTTAAATAAGCGTCTTTTAAAACATTAGCATTTATTTATTTTTAACAAACCTGTTTATTTATGAGAGACCATTGCGAACGATTCTCATTTTGAAACAATGATTTTATTCTAATCTCACAAAGAGAGATTTCAAGCTCTTTACAATTGATTCATCAATTTGTATGCTAAATTAGAGGTCAGGGTGAGAAAGATACATGCATATTGCTTCGAAATGATGTGGTTGTTGATCTGAGGTTTAACACAATGTCAACAATTTTCAAAAATATCCCGGCTGGATTCTGAATCCACCATTAGGTCGAAATACAAGAAACTAACGTTTCCTCATTTGACAATACCGATCCTGTACGAAATTTGAATTAGTTCTATTAAAGATGCTTGCTTGCAGAAGAGAACATTTGAAAGGCAAAATAAAAGGTCGTTGAAACAATCCTTTTTTTGTTTGGTATACAAGCAAAAGTACATAAGAAGCATAGTTTATTCAGGAAGCGTAATATTATTTAAGTATGTACAGTTTGTATGCGGTAGCTCTCAAAAGCGAGGTCACGCTTTTGAATGAAAATACATGTTAATTCAGTGTATACACACGTTAATTAAGTGTATAAACACGTTAATTCAGTGTATACACACGTTAAAAATACATGTTAATTCAGTGTATACACACCAAAATTCAGTGTATACACACGTTAATTCAGTGTATACGCACGTTAATTCAGTGTATACATACGTTAATTCAGTATATACACACGTTAAAAATACATGTTAATTCAGTGTATACGCATGTTAATTCAGTGTATTCACACGTTAAAAATACATGTTAATTAAGTGTATACACACGTTAATTCAGTGTATACACACGTTAAAATACATGTTAATTAAGTGTATACACACGTTAATTCAGTGTATACACACGTTAAAAATACATGTTAATTCAGTGTATACACACGTTAATTCAGTGTATACACACGTTAAAAATACATGTTAATTAAGTGTATACAGACGTTAATTCAGTGTATACACACGTTAAAAATACATGTTAATTCAGTGTATACACACGTTAATTCAGTGTATACACACGTTAAAAATACATGTTAATTCAGTGTAAACACACGTTAATTCAGTGTATACACACGTTAATTCAGTGTATACACACGTTAAAAATACATGTTAATTCAGTGTAAACACACGTTAATTCAGTGTATACACACGTTAAAGAATCATAAACGATCTAATTTTGCTCCTAATTACTTTTTTTCAGTGTGTATCTTATAACAGTACACCTCTTGTGCACCTTTAAAGAAATCGATTTTCATCTTCCAAATTTCCCCACAACTGTGAACAAGCATCTTTAACTTCAGTAGAATTTCAAATTAGCACGCGAAGAAAGCATATGTATTCGAAATACATGTGTTCATCTCCGCAAATGTCTTTAGCGATTGTTATGCCGAAATGTGGTTTTTACAGTACTGCAACTTAAAACTTATTAAATTCACTTTTTTCTTACCCCTATTTGATCCAATCTGAGAAGACTAATTCATTGATCATCCATCATTACTAAACCAGGCTCTAGATTATTTGCAAATGTGTTAAAGGCGATACAATAGTTCGAGACGATCCATTCCGGTTCAATTCCATTCAATTTCCTCAATTTAATAAGATATGATAGTGTATGAATACTTATAAACATATACAGATATGCATTTTTCTACTAATTGTGTTTCTAAAGTTACAAAATAAATAATGTTTACGCCTAATTCATGTTGGTAGTGCTTTCAAAATACGCTGTACTTCATATACAGTGAACCCTCGTTTATCCGGACCCCGATTATCCGGATGTCTCGCAATCCGAACAAAATTGTAAGGGAACGGAATTATTGGACCAGTTTATTGCAGACGACTTTTGAAAACATTGTGGGTAAAGGAGAAATTGCTCGTGACGAGCAATTTCTCCTTTTCCCACAATGTTTTCTGCCATATCAAAAGATTATCTTTGAATTTCATCACGTTTTGATATGTCTTCTGCAAACTCTTTCAATTTGGGACGGTCGACAATTTGGCCTTTGCTTAAGAGTTATAAGTATACACCGCTCATACAGACCGTTTATGTCTTAATGTGAATAAGAACATGCTCTGGTTCATTAGTCCGGATTATTCGGTAAGCCGGACATTTTGTTGGGAACGGACGTGTTCGGATAAACGAGGGTTCACTTCATATATCTGACACAATGATAGTTTAAAAAGCATTATTTAAAAGTATAAAACCCCTACCCTCAAGTACCCTGTGTCCAATATATGGGACGGTTGAATTTCTTATGGAGGGCGGGGGGGGCGAGGGGGAGCGGGTTTCACAGTCGTATCCGCTTCCATTCGTGAAGTACTCGATTTTAGTCGTCGTGTTGTCTCAATACATTCGTTGTTTAAACGGGTTAAAATATCAGATATTGCAAAATTTATTGCGGGTGACAACGAATGTCAGAAAATTCTATCCTGAAATCATACGCAATAGATCCGTTTTTCAGTGGAACCAGGCCTTTACAAAAGCGAACTGAATTAATAATATTTCAACTAAAAATGAACCATTTTTGTTTAAGTTATACAGCATTAAATAAAAAAAAACTTTTGAGAGAAAAAATAATAGGCATAAATGGGCTAACGCCTTCTATCGTATGTTTATGAAAAAGACCAAAAATCTAAGTCAGCTAATCTTGTTTTTCTTTTTTGAATATTTAGTGGAGCCATAAAATCTGACGTTTCCCGTATCAGGTGTATAGTGAGTCTCTCTGTAATGGGTCGTCATTGTTAAAGGTCGGATCTTATTTCATGGCAGTACGGTGAACCACAAGTCTCCATGTCAAATTGGGGCATTTATGTATATTACATTCGGGTAAACAACTTTATAGGTCATTTGTGTTTTCAACATGTTTTAGTTTTTGAAGATCACAGTTAACCTTTGGATATGTTGAAATGATTAGAAAAACAGGACGATGGTCCAGGGGTCGAGTGTCGGCCTTGAACCAGGAAGGTCGTGTGTTTGAATCTCGTGTGTAGCTAAATTTTCGTTGCGACTTTTCATTTTTCCACACTTGGCGCGAGGATTGGTTATGTATCAAAGACGTAGGATAGAGAGTGATTTACGTTGTAAGAACTTGTTTCACAATAGATGTGAAATAAACAAGGTTTATCTAAATAAGCTGGGGTTTTTTTTATTTGTGGAATCGATATGCCGCGGACCTATAAACACACCGCAACCGTTAGGCCATAGGCCAATCATTACAAAATTATTTTACAAGAACTCATCCCAGCCGTAGACATTTTGTGCTAAGGGCTAACTTTAGATATTTATATGTTTCAACACAAAAAAAACAATGGATAACGCTTTATTATAAGTAGTCATTGTATTTGTGGAGTTACGTACATAAGATATATCCTTTATAGATGAATTTATATGTGTAATCATATACACACATGAATGTATACATTCACATATATACACTCACATACTTAATATCGGATATATGGAAGCCAAGCCAAAATACGCCCGAAACTTATATTTGATTGATTCGAGAAAAACAATATAAACTTAAACGTTTTTAGAAAATAAGCAATACGTGTTCATGCTCGTCTCAAACATATTGGTTTCAAACTATATGTGAGTTATAGCCCGAATTCTCACCTATAATGTTTTCCCTTAATCCCAACGTAGAAAGAGCAAACACTATCGGTACGTTTGTTCTTAGCTATTGGTCTACGTGACCCAAAATACTGTTTTGAAGAAAAAAATGCCCTCGATTAATCCCGTCATCGAAGAATGAACAAGGCTACTTCGTTGAAATACGATATGGATTTTCGTGAAGATTTCGAATTTGATAACGACACTATGCTACCATTTACGCTTAGCGTATCGCCTGATTCGCAATATAAGACTTTGAACAGTAAGCACTGTACGAAGACTTGCAATCATGACAGTGTTTACACATTTCGTTGTTTATACTTTCTTGTATACAAAGAGTGCTCAAATCTTTAAAGGACTCACATATTGTATTCTGCGTTTTACAAACGTTTTACATGTTGTTTCAACAATCATCGTCACTAAAAATGGACCGTTTGCATTTTCTTTATTTTTAAGATTCTACAAATCTGTGTTTCCATTCCTCTGCTTTTAAATGGAAGTTGAAATTAGCTTGCGCTACTTTCCGGGATTGATAAATCCAAACTCTCCTTCCAATAACAATGATGTCACAGAGCGGAAAACACTGTTTGTGGAATAAACTGTTTAAACAGTTACCTGCCCTTCTGCCTCAGGTAATAAGGGTCACGGGTTCGTTCCTGTAAGCGGTGACGTGCCAATGCCGGTAGAAGCCAAAAGATTGCGGAGCACAGTGGTCCAGGGATATAGCGTCGGATTCTTGATACGAGGGTCGTTGGTTCGAGTCCCGTGAGTAGCGGGATCTGCTTTGCAAACTCATATTAATCTACGTATCAAGGAAGCAAAATCGAGAGTGATTTATCTAAGTCGTAAGAACTTGTTTCACAATCGATGTAAAGTATAATAAATAAGTTATAACTAATCGGCACGAGTATTGGCCATGTATCCAGGTAGCAGACATCGAGAGAGCATCTATCAAGCTTCAAGCGTCCATTACAATCGATGTAAAATAAATGAGTTTGAACGAAATATTGAGATATCAGTTTATGTGAAAGTCTCTATAACCCATAACCATACAATAACAACATTTGACCCGTTTGTTGTAGACAACTTTGGAAAACATTGTGGGAAAAAGGAGAAATTGCTCTTATCCATTTTCCTTTCGAATACTAGTTGAATAGCAGCATGATTCTTTCTTTGTACCCATGTATTCATTCTAGTGAGTACTCTCTATTTGCTCTGTAGGAGTGAAGTACAATGTGTATGAAAGCATGTATTTGATTACGCCCTTTACAAATTGTAAACTGCGGAATTGTAAATAAATAAATAAAAAAAACATATAGAACTTCAAAACACAATAAGGTTATGATTACTCAGCCTTCTTTCGGTTGAGCGACCTTCGTTCCAACACTATCATTAAACTGTCCGCATGAGTCTAAACTATCGCCATATTTTACATGATGCATGTTCCAAATTGAAAGGAACGCCAAAAGACAACATAAAAGTGTAAAATACATTGTTTTCGTTCTAATGCTGAGTAGATACCATTGTGAACAAAAGAGTTTTTGCTCCGTGTGTGTCAGTTATTTTTTATATATTATTCTGTTGTTTTTATAAATGAGCACAAAGCGTATAGAGTTTAATCAACCTAACCTAATTACCTCTAACCCTTCGCTCACTTCTATGGAATAGGATATATTTTTTTTTCTATTTATGCTTTCAAACATATATAGTTATCCTTACTTATTAAAATTTAACATAGATTCACATTTATTTCAGAACGGATGTGAGAAATATGTTTATCAAAATAGGACACACAAAAGAATTACTACAATATGTCACAAATCTTAAGTTAGAAATAAAAACAAATCTGATTTCGAAGGTTTACCTTTTTATTGGTCTTATCAGTTTATTAAAAACGGAAATGACTATATAAAAATATTAGTGGTGATCGAAATTAAATAACTCGTTTACACTGTGCTTAAGATTTTGCGTCAAAAATACTGAATATTGACTAAATGGTCAATGTGGTACGCACAGGCAAACTTCCATTGTTGCTGAATCCCTGTTTTTACTAATCCGTATATACTCGAACAATATACCAAAACATTATTGCACAATCATCATTACCGTGTATCCGCTAACAATGTAGGAAAAACAGACCGACCATTTTGTTCAATTTTGCAAAACCTCACACGACACAGGTATACGGCATTACATTTTAGTTATCCTTGCGATAAGTTGATAAGTTTCTAACTATGAGATATCTATCCTTTAGTAATAGAACAAAGTTTTCTACCCAATGCCGTAAAATACATCTATTTTCCCTCGTGTAAATGTTTGACGTCTTGTGTTCCATTCAATCTGGACAGGTTCCATAAGGGGAATGGAAATCACGACTTCTGGCTAAGGAGTGTGGGAAACATTTAAAAGTACGTGTTCCGAAATTTAGGCCATGCACGCAATAAAATAATAAAAAAAGATACATGATAGCAATACCCTTTACTCTTTATGCATGAAGACATTGTTCATTCGGTCAAGTTAGTTTATATACACTAAATATAATTCAAAGTCCAATCCTGACGTGCTCTGCTTTTGAAAAGGATCACGTTATAGACTTTATCTCCCTGAAATCGCGCACAGTTTTCATTGGTCACGTCATCTAAGAAGGGAAATGGTTGTATACTAGAAATGATTATGTTTATGGACCAGGAAGTGTGATAAATGTCACTCGATGAATGATAGCTTTGAATGGAGATATCGTTTGATCGAACCATCGAGCCGTTTTGCAAGTATTACAAAAAGGACGGGCGGGTATCTATTACGGAAAAATACCCCAAATACGACATTTTAAAACTCATTCTTTCATCGGATTACTTCGGTCGTTCTTGGTGTATTTCGGGCGGGGGCCGGAACTATTTGCATTAGATTAAAAAGTTCCAGGCCTGATCAATGTGTACCAAAAATGACCGAAAGAATGAGTTTCAAAATGGCGGATAATGGGTATGCTACCTTAAAAAATGTCGACTGCAATTATTCTTAATTGGTAATGCATTATGAAAGGCCTATAAACGGGGTCGAAAGTTGAATCTATAACCTAGTTTCTATTCAAACTCCTCACAGCAATTTCTTCTGATACGTTGCCCTAACCACTGCATTCGGATAGGTTATTGTGCTGAATTATAGTCCATTTTCAAACAAGCCCCATACAACGTTGAGTTTCAACGAATGATTCTTTGTTCAGAATGATACATCAACAGTTTTAAGTTAAAGGAATGCAAATGACCTTACGAAAGCCATATGAAAACTTTTTCAATTAAATGATAAACTTGTACTGAGACTCATACCGACACGTTCAACGACACAATGGTCTCCAAGTCTTACCGCTCGGCCAAGGTAGCTCATATTGGTGATAAGCTTATGTTTCGTTTATTCATTTATTACATTTTACATCGATTGTGGCTGAAGTTTGAAGCTTGTAAAATTCACCGTCGATGACTGCTTCTATGATACTAAACCAGTACTCGCGCCGATTTGTACGCTAGTCAAGAACATTTTTACTACGCCTAACGGGGATCGAACCCAGGACCCTCGGTACAAAAGAGCGACGCTCCACCTCTGACCTTTGTCGCCCGGTTATGTTTTATAAGGCGCTATTCATTCTCTTATATGTAAGGTGTATCTTTCTCGTATTCAAAGGATGCAGGTTTCAAATCCCCTCTCTCACCATCTTTTCGGTCCATCTACTCCCATTTCTATTCATTACAGGCTGTAATTTGAAACTTGATATATAGTTCATTACACCGAACGCCATCCTTCATTGAGGGGGATTGCGTTCGGTGTTATGAGAGTTAAGAGAAAGATTCGAGTTAATGTGAATAAGATGCAGTCTTACAGCAATGGCTAGCTAGAATTAGAGGATAAACATAACATTCGAATGATGATTAGGCAGAGAGACCCTTGTGACAAAAGGAAACATTGATAGGGATGGATAGTTATTCAATCTGCCTCGATGGTTTCTTGAACCTTGGTTAAATGTGTGTTAAAATTGGATGCAAAGAGATAAGGTAAGGTTTGTCATTTCCATATACCATACATTAAGTCGACCCTTTCTCTTCAACGGTACATGTGAAATGAAAAAGGACGATATGGATTGTCCGTCCCTGAACTTCTTTTTCTATTTAGATCGGAAGGTTTGTGACAAATGAATTCCGACACGATTTAAAAAGACACTCCAATGTCAGAAAAGTCAAACTAAACATAGCGTAATTAATTTCTCAAGCAATGCAGGGAGGTACGCAAAATCTCGCTTATCTTAATCTTTACCACCTACAGACGACTTTTAATTTCTTGAAGAAGACGACTTAAGAAAAGCTTTGTAAACGTGAGAATATCTGCTGTTATGATTATGTAAGAATTGGATGGAAAAAGCATCGTGGCAAAAGAAGGAAATGCTTGTAAAATACAATGGCTCCTTTTGCAACATTTTCTTTTGAAAGTTGCCTGCTTCAAGACGCAAAAATGTGATGTAAAGTGGTACATGTAATGTGTTGAAACTGCCAAAGGCAAACAACATAAATACAACTTCATGAGTTGATGTTTGCTCATTGGTCATAAGCGAAACTATTTAGGACTGCGATGCAGTAGGTCTCAGTTCACCTAATGCAGCGTAGAACATAAAATCTGCTTTCATCTTTTAACAATGAAAAGTAAACTTGACATGAACACCGCTTTAGGGATTCAAGTTAACAATAAACCCAATTTTAGTGTATTATAATCAGTGATAATGGTGGAGGCGAATACTGTCTGTTTTGAGTAGCGGTCTTACCTGTAAGCAGTTTCTGTCCTAGTTTTGTATGAGCAGGTAAACACACTTATCATTAAAGGTTCCTCTTAACCCTTTCCCAAACCCCAAATTTTGGATTGTTCCAAATTGAAAGAGTTTGCAAACGACATTTCAAAATGTGATGAAATTGGAAAGTGATCTTCTGATAAAGTAGAAAAGATTGTGGGAAAAGAAGAAATTGCTCATCCTTCTCCCACAGTGTTTTCCAAAGTCATCTGCAACAAAGTGGTCAAATGTCGTTATTATTTGGTAATGGGTTAAAAGATGCGGATATTTGGAAGTTGCAAATCCGGTTCTTTAAATCTATACAACAACTGCACTGTTATATGATCCGCAATAGAGAGAAGCCAATGGAAGCAATCTTAAAATTCTTCACATGCATATATACAGTTAATTAACATGTATTCATACCAAAAACGGTAAATACTCTGTACATACTTTGATTGATAGACGTTTTCTGGATTAATCATTCTTTCAATGGCTACTTTAATTGTGAATCTGTTATGCTTACACGAATTTGAATTGCTCTTCTGTAAAAAATGATATGTCTCTTTGTTGAATTGTAATGTTTTGCTATAAACAATATTTATTTGTTTAATGCAATAAATATATTGTATTGTATTGATACAAAAACTGTATTGGTTCTGCGACATTTCATTTTGACTTTTAAATGTTCTTTTTACAGGCACCTTTAAGATATATACAGCGTCTTGTTTTAGGTCTTAAGCTCACCATGTACATGTAACAGTATCTTCTCTATACTTATTATGATGGGCAAGTGTATTGTGATTCGCGTGAACACTGTGTCCTCCCGAGAGTCCCAGATTTGAAAATAAAACATAAAAACTTAATGTGGCTGCGAGAGAAGGGACAAGGAATATCTGTTACGATCAGTTTTAAGACATATACAAAACATTGTTACTAAAGCAAAAATAACTTGTCTCATTTAGAAACACTTAATCTTTAATCGTTTGCTCTCAATGTATGTAAAATAGTCTGGTTCCCGACGCACTATGATATATTAGTACTGTTAAGGGGCAGGTAATCCAGACTAGTATGTAAAACGTACTAGGGAGAAATCGGTAGCAAAGATGTAGGATCCTGTGTGAACCAGTCGTTCAGTTGGCGGACTTTGGACTCGGGGACCAGGGTTCGAGCCCGACCGCTACATCTGGTTTCTTTGGTTTGACATTTGGCAAACCACTTCCTTCAGAGACCTTGCCTTGCACTGCCGGACCGTTAGATAACTGAAACACTTGGGCTGAACCGCGTTCTAAGACCACCAGCTTAGCCCTTTCCCAAACACTCACATCTGACTGCTTTGTTGCAGCCGATTTTAAAAAAAACATTGTGGGAAAAGGAGAAATTTCTCGTGACGAGCAATTTCTCCTTTCCCACAATGCTGTCTGCCCTATCAGAAGATTATTGTCCAATTTCATCACATTTTGAAATGTCGTCTGCAAACTCTTTCAATTTGGGACAGTCGAAAGTGTGTTGGTTGGGAAAGGTTTTTTTTATATATCGGTTTTACATCACATCAACATTATTTCAGTTATGCAGCGATGCCCGACTCTTAGTGAGGGAGGAAGCCCCCATACTCAACTGCCCATAAGGGCTGGTCGAGGCGGGTAGAACCATCGGCATTCCGTAAGTCAGTCGGGAGACTGCCTCTCATGAAAATCCATATCCCTCTCAGGATTTGAACCCACGCGGAGAGGGGCCATGTGATTTCATGTTCTGTACCACTAGGCCACGGAGGCCCCTGGGAAAGGGTTAAACTGTTGATTCGTGATATAACAAAACAAATGTTGAAACTGTACCACAAACTCAGATTGAATCGAGTAAGCGAAAGCGTTGGACCTCAACAAAAATAAGTCAAGACAAGCGTACAACTGATATTAAAAATACAATTTATTTGAATAATAAACTTTCTATAACCATTCAATATGAACACTATATAGACAACAATCGCATTTCGGCTCGTAAATATTTAATTATAATTACCAGCATAATAACCATTATTAATCTTGTCCCGTTGGGTCATTCTATATATAGGTTTTCCCAAACAGGCCAGGAAAAACGACAGTTTTAGTTTAAAGTTGGCAATAAATTACGTCATCATTTCAAGCTTTTGAACCTCGATTGATGATTCATTCAACCGACCGAATGTTTCTATATATTTAAAAGTTGTTAAAATGAATGTTAAAACAATTACATTATAAAAGAATTGAATGAATTAATTGGGAAATGTGTTAGATTCCCCCGATCATAGTGAGCCTGTTTAGGGCCACAAAATGAGACCTTACCTTAAAATTCCAAGCTTTTCCAGTTTGATAGCATGCAATGGGTTATTGAACTTGCCGTGAAACTTCCATGCACAGCTTTTTCATCGTGTTCCATTCAATGTATACGTACAATAGGACACACTGCTTGCAAAAGGCTTTTAATTTTTACCACCAGTCTTTATGCAACACCATAAAATTATATATGAATATATCATTTGTTGTGGATCCTTGAACAAACATGTAAAAGTGAATTGTAAATTTAAGGGTTCCTTGCCATACTATAGTAAGTGCTTCATGTTTATGAAGCACTTACTATAGTCTTGCATTGAACCCTCGAATTTATGTTATGTCGGCGCTGACCAGATATCTTTAAATGATTTTACGCACATATATTTGAACATGTTCTTGATGAAAAGCAAATGTTATGTTATGATAATACGCTTGAACCTTTATGTCGTGAGACAAACTTGTTCAATGAGAATGAGCTAACAAATGGCAACGCGAGGCAATTTTGTAATTCATTAAGCGGATGGCCTGACAGACAAATTATTTGTGAAAGCAGCACCAATAGCTACCTGATCCTGATTAAGATAATGCTTATTCAAAAATATATTATTTGTCTTAAGCTGTCTTACGTTGTAGTATGTGTCAGGAGTATAAACATCTACCCAATGATTATCAAGTGTAATAACATGAATATAAGCTAGTGACTAAAAACGATGCCAGCTGAATATGACATTTATCACGTGACGTTGGAAAATCTGCCTTCCTGTAGCAGTCCGTGCGAGAATCGGTTTTGTTACCTTAGTTTATCTTTCATACAGGATGCAAAATAAACTCTTATTGGCGCTAATACTAAAGGTTCAGTGCAAACCAATATCCAACAGTTTTTGATGAAACACAAACCAAACTCATAATCACATATAGTACAATTGCAAAAGGATCAGATTTTCCAAACAACACCCCAGTTCGAATCATAAGTGTGTTGTTTACTTGTCTTTAAAATAGAAATAAAACCGTGGATGTTTTAAAAAATTCCTAACCCCCGAGTCCTATATGCTCGCCCGCACAGTTTACTTGTCCAACACTGTCGTCTGTACAATCACCTCGGTGACGGAGTACGGATCACAATTTGATGATGGACGTCTATCCTCAAGGTAGCCCATCTTTTCGGCTGCCACCTGGCGGGGAATTCGTATACTGGCGCCACGGTTAGCAACTCCCGCGGAAAAGTCCTCTATACTGGATGTTTCGTGTTTGCCTGTGAGACGACGTTTGTTATCGGCTCCCTTGTTGGGATCGTAAGCCTCGATATGGCGACTGTGGTTTTTACTCAACCTCTGGATCGCGTCCTCGATCACTCTATAAATAGAAATCAAAGATGGCGTAAGTTTAGATTGTGTCTTGAAAACAAATGACGGGTATGAAGATTTTTTACCATAGAAAGAATGGTTTCATTATAGGGGCATTGCGTTATGTTCATATAAATATACAATAACAATTTCCACAACATGCCTGGTCACTCTAGGCCTATAAGTCACTTAAAATTGATAGCACTGATAAAGGTAAGAGTGTACATTAAATGTTCACACAAAAAAAGTGTTCATATGTCTAAGACATCACCTCATATGAATTTACTTTCTGGTAATGGACTACTTCTTTAAATGAGAAAGTTGACTAAATTATTGTAATGAGAGGTAGAACATTTCGGGCGACGAACAGTCGTTAAGTTGCGATTGAATATCAAGACAACAAAGCCAACTTTGTGAATAGTTTAGGAAGAAATCACATCATCAGCCATTTAGAAAGTCATTCTTCCGTCGGATTAATTCGGTTGTTTTCAGTCTTAATCAATGCAGGCCGAACTATTCGAATTAATACGAATTGATCCAGGCGTGTTCGATGTAAACCGAGAACGGCCGAAATACTCCACCGGAAAATTGAATTTCAAAATGGCGGATTATGGGTATTCATCATGAAACGCCCGATATGATGTTCAGGGGCCCGTTTTACTAAACAGTTTACGCTTAAGATTTGCGTAAGTCTAAAACAACAGGTCCTTTTATTTCAATATTTGGCAAAGCAATATTGCAAAGTAACACATCATTGGAATCGTCTCTCCGAGACGCTTCCAATGACGTGTCACATTGCAACAGTGTACTTTCATTGAAGATATTATCCATGTTAATCAATTATGACTTACGCAAATATTTTCCTTAAGTTGTTTAGTAAAACGGGCCCCAGCACTTTACATTTCATTTTAGTTGATATTACACAACGACTTCCGATAAAGAGAAATGCAACTACAATCCATTTCAAATAAATTTGTGCTAAGCATTATATCAATAGTACGGAAATTTTTACATAAACGCAAATTAACAAAGCTACTCAGTTAAGGACATGGCCAAACACGTACCCTTTACGTGTGTGCATTCATGAGAAAGCTCTATTATAAAATAAGCCTATAAATATGACACTCAAGTGAAACACGTGTGAACTAGATTCGCAATAACTGAATGTAACACGTCACAGGTATTTACCGTGTTAATGTCACAGTTGTATGTTTTGTGTGTCAGTCCAAGGTTATGAACGAGGTAGGTCTAAATGACATAGAAAAAAGATAAATATTTTTCAAGCGTGAACTACTTAAATGTCATCCTTAGCACAGTCATTGTATTTACAACTCACAAACTGCATTGAAATGACATGCATACATACTTTCGTGGAAAGATGGGAAATTGGTCTTGTCCTAGGACAATTATCAAAAACCAATACAACTAGCTTGTATAATCAAAATTAACCCATGGAATGAGTGAAATTTGTCTTAGATTTCTGTGTCGTCTGCTTTCCAAAACCTTCAATATGTGCTTAATTTTGACGAGGAAAGATATTCTGGGTAGCAAAAAGGTTAGATCAAAGGCCAGCCGCCAATTTACTAAATGTAATTATCCTTTCATCAAAATGTAATGTTCCTAATGATTGGGGCAGTTTATCTCAAAATGAGTACAGCGTTTCTTGCCATTGTACGGAATGTTTTATAATTGTACAGTGCCTATTCATAACACGCATTATTCCTCTTTTCGACAATTTGAACAGTTTCTAACATGCTCAAATTAGACCAACCCGTCTCCACATTAGAATGTATATTCTTTGTATTTCCTTTGTTTATAAACTTCCGCATCTTTCCCCGTTCGTACCCCCTTTCCCACAACACTCACTTGATACCATTGTAATGTTATCTTTCCTTATATTTCCTTTGCTAATTAACTCCCAACCTTTCCCGTTCGAACCGCCTTTTCCCACAATACTTACTTGATACCGTTGGGTTCTCGCATCTGTTTAGTACTGTAATTCGTGTGAGCCCCAGCCCCATTCCAGTCCCCGTCGATCGGCTTGGGGTCAAGGGTAACGACCACTCCAAAGTCCTCGGCGACCCTCTCTAAGATGTAGCGACCGATCCACAAATGGTCGCCGGCGCTGATCCCCTCACAGGGCCCAACTTGGAATTCCCACTGTAAGGAGAGTAACATCGGTTAATTTATCATCCTGTTTTGATTATTTGTACTTACCTATCAACCTTTAGAATGCTGAATAATTTTCTAAAAACAAACTTATGTGTCATGAAGAAAGATACTTTGGGTAGCAAACAGCTTAGATCACAGGCAAGCCGCCAATTTACTGGATCTAACTTGTTTGCTCAAGCATAAGTTGGCACTATTAGGTTAAAGTGGTGGCATGATAAACCTAGCATTTTTGGCACAAGTCTCATAGACGTAAGCTTATCCCGTGTTTTCAATTTGCACTAACCTATCTAATGTATTGCATGATGATCTTAGCTTTATTCGACACTTACATTTCAAAGAACCAATAACATTGATACAGCTGTGAACAGTCCGTTAGATAGTAAGTAATCATCAGAATGCTCCATATCAATGGTTTCATAAGTATTTGCTTTTCAATAGCATTTCATCATGTTGCGATGCTCCGACTCATATGGATTAAAGAAGATACCATAGTCGGATAGAACCATCGTCATTCCATAACTTAGTTTGAAGACTGCCTCTCATGAAACTCGAAATACAGAGTGGGGTCATACGATTTCATGTTCTGTATTCTAAGCCACAGAGGCCACATGATTGAGGTTTAACGGAGTATTGTTATGATTGTATTTATAGTATTTATATAATATGAACACTACATGCACATTACCCCGTCACGCAGTAATATGAACACTACATGCACATTACACCGTCACGAAGTAACCCTATATACACACCTGGGCTGGCATGACTTCCGCGTTACACCCAGCTATCTTCACCCCGGCATACAAACACGCCCTGTAGTGGGCCTCGACTATATCCCGGCCGTACACCCTGTTGGCCCCTACCCCACAGTAGTAGGGCCCCTGGGGTCCCGGGAACCCGTTTTTGGGCCAGCCGAAGGGGGTTTTGTCGTGAGAGAGCAGCGTGTATTCCTGTTCAATTCCGAACCACGGGGCAGAGCTGGCGGCCGCGTCCATCACCTTCTTACAGGAATTACGCTTGTTCGTCTCTGCAGTAAAGAGAGAAATTATTTTATTTATTTGATATAAGTTTTTACATTTATGTTGCGTTACCTGACTCTAACTGATCAACCCTATACGTAACTTCTCATAAAAGCTGATCTAGCCGGGTAGAATCATCGGCATTCCATAAGTTAGTCGGGAGAATAACTCTAATGAATATGCATTTAGAGAAACTAGTGGGAATAAAACTTCCGATGATGTTATTAATTTATAAGGGACACGCTTTCCATTTTTGAACTAATTTGCATGCTAGCACATCTGTTGAGTGTTATAGTCACACACTAAACTGGTAATCTTGACAAATCTTAAGATGTCTTTTAAAGAGCACCATCTTAGGTTGCCATTTTCATACAATCTGATTAAATTAAAGTAGCCCCTTCCAAAATCGGTTTAAATGCATATAATGTAATACTGAATAAAATGACCGGTTATTCACCTGTTAAGCCTACTAAACCTTTAATGTAGCCCTTAGCGTATGTTAATGCCAAGAGCGACATGTTTTAACCCGTTAACCCTTAAAGTGCTGGAACGGACTTCATGCTTATGTAAACAGGTTGGATCCAGGCCAACCGCCAAGTAAATTGGCGGCTGGCCTGTGATCTAACCTGTTTGCCAATCTGAGTATCTTTCTTCATCAAAATTAATCAGATGTTTAAGATTAAGGAAAGCAGACAAGACAAAAACATATTTTTAGAAATTACCCAGCATTCTAAGGGTTAACCCTTTAAAATCAGTAGTCAGCGTTATTGACCTTCGTATAACAAAACAAGTATTGTCAACGCTTTAAATACGGTTTATAAATAACCTTTATCGATACATAAAACAGTTTTTAGAATGTTTGTTTTCCAATATTTTAACTGATAGGTTCATCCTACCATAAGTATTAATTAACCAATTTCTCCATTATATTTTATTTTTTCAGAAACCCAATGTATGGATATTTAGAGATCATTGTTAGAAAATGATAACATGCTCCATATTTCTCTTAAATCATGAAATATTGTAAATTTTCAATACAATCGCTAATGATTGATGATTTCAGCTTTGTTAAGATATTTCTAAAAAAACTTGCGACACATTGAATCTCTTCCTAGAAAATTGTTTACACATTGAATCTCTTCCTAGAAAATTGTTTTCAATCGGCACCAAACCATTGTGTCCCCATGGTGTCTTTCAAGGTTCATAAAATATTGAACATTATCCCGTCTAATGACGAATCCAACTTTATTTCGTCATGGTTTTAAAATATATTTTGACACTACACTGCATTACTATTCGTTGAATAGTTTTCGAAGATCATTGTGAAAAAATGATAAACTGATCATGAAGTCTCTCAAATATCATTTTTAATCATGTGTGTAATCTAACGTTTCTTTCAACATGAACTTCATGCTCATTTCTACATGCTTAAATACCTTTAAAATGCTAACCTAACCCATATCTTCAAACCAGTTGGGTTCAGGCCAGCCGCCAACTTACTTTATTTAGCCAAGTAAATTGGCGGCAATCATGTGATCTAACCTCTACTCGCAGTATCTTTTGTATCTATTTTAGTATTGAAATCTACATTGTTCTTAGCTTTTAGTATTGGAACCGACTTCATGCCTAAACAAACAGGTTAGATCTAGGCAAGCCATCAAGTTAGTTGGCTGCCAATCTGTGATGTTACCTGTTTCCTACTCTAGCATCTTTCCTCAAATTAAGCAGATATTTAGGATTTGGGAGAGCAAATGACACACAGATATATTTCTTTGTATTGTTTCCCAGTATTTTAAGGGTTGAAAAACTTCGACCTACCAGCAGGTTCATTGTTGTACTTGTGGACCTCGCAGAGGACGAGTTTGTTGTTACCCCGGCGGAAAGGGTCCTTGAACAAGGCCACTGGCGTAAGGTACATGTCAGAGTTCGATCCTTCGGCTTGGTAGGTGCTGGATCCGTCATAGTTCCAGATCGGGCAGTCTGAAAGTGTACGAGGTCGATTATTAATATAATGAAAAGATGAGAAACAGGCTGAAATTATATCAATAGATTTTCAGTTGCCAATGATTGGATCAGGATTTCCACCAGAGCAACGTTAACACTTATTTGTATAAGTCAAATAGAATTATTCTGATTCTGATTATTCTGAGTCTTATACTTCCAAATTGCACAATAAGAAATAATACGAGGTTGATTTTGATAAAAGAAATATATTAGCTGACCTATTCTGTTTGGATAGTTTATCAAATAGTGTTTTAAAGGGATGCGGAAGACCCTGCAAAATTGTGTTTCAAAATTCGGCAATAGTTCCTAAGTTTGTTATTTTGATGGTTCCATTGCACGACAACAAAACATCAGCCACTAACAACTATCCTACTTTTTCACGTCAAATATCTGTTTCATTGTTTTTTAACTTGCTTTATGATTCAGAGTTCCTTAAGGGCGTCCTACAAGAGAAGACGTGTGCTTCCAAAAGTATGGTTGTAGGTAAGCAACGACGTAAACACAATGTCTTCTGTAAAAGGAATTGATTGAATTAAAGATCTTTTTAGCGTGTTATGCGAATCAAGGGAAATAATTAGGATGTGTCATGATCTAAACCAAAGTTATCTCCCTTAGTTTGTTAAACCAACCCGCAGATTTTAGCTGGATTATACGCATGTCCGTCTTTGGGTTGCTTTATCTTAACAACGACACTTCTCGTATTGGTTCATTAACATTTGTTGGGAAATCATCTTCAGAAAAAATCTAATTAAGTTTTCATTGCGAAACATACAAACTGTCTGGAAGGTACCAAAAAAGCAGTGTGGCGACTAAGCAAGTATCTTATCAACGTACACGAGATCAAAATATAGTCTCATTAGTGCAGTATAGAGGATTGCATGGATTTGAAAAACAAAAACCAAAAATCAAAGAATGCGCCAGAAACAGACTATGCTCTAAAGCAATTTACCACTTAGGTGATCCCTTGGGTCAATGTCGCTGCTCGGGCTCGAAAGTGAAAACCGCGAGATACCACAAATCTGACGCGCACGGGCGAAATGGTACATGTATGATAATGTGTATTTTTCTGTCGCAGATACAAAGAAAGTAGACCTACTCACCCTCGGGTTTCTTGGGTTCGAATTCCAGAGTTCGACATTTAGTTCGGAGTCCTTCGCCGGTACCGTCGATCCAGACGTACTCGCATTGTACCTTGCCGTCCTCAACCGGAAGTGACATATAGTTGGCCAAAACGGCCTTGTCTAAACTTCCCGGGTGCTCCATCGTTATGGTCTTTTAGGTGATACTGGGTGGGTTAAAATAAATCTGAAAAAATACAGAGCGGCGTTTTTATGATTTTATCATGAAATCGATGTTACATTTTTTAATGTATATATAATATACTCTTCTAAGAAAATACAGATCCAAATTAGTGGTGTTTATTGAATCATTAAGTTTGTTAATTTTAAAAAATATATTTTTACATGACCCCAACGCTGCTTCATTTACCTGAAAGTCTTTCACACATTACCACCTTACACAACATTTTCTGCGCATTGCAGTAGATGACTACCAAAAAGCATTGTGGCAAAAGGAGAAAATGCTTGTGACAAGCAATTTCCCTTTCTGTCACATTTTTTCAATCTACTCACGTATCACAACAGCAGAACTGAACAGTTTCTTTGAGAAATCTGTAATTGTATCTGATCTATCCAGTCAAGTCTATTAACATTCTTCTAAGAAGAAAACATTTACCTGTACAACACAAATACACAATATGTATTGGAATGCGTCAACGAAAATCAGTTGGCAATACTCGTAACATATTAATATTTTTCTTTCTAAAATCGATTAATAGTATCAGCTAGCACTCTTATTATGCACCAAAAACTTTATAAAAAATATTGCCTAATTATCTTATTAGCTGTACATACTTATTTACATCTACCTGTACCGTATCAATTTAAATTGAAACAAACTAATTCAAAATTGATGTGAAAAATAAATTAAACTATCCCGATTTGAAGTCCTATGCTTTTCATCAAAGTCAAATGTTATCTTATATTTAAAACTGCAAACAAATGCAATTTCAATACACGATAAAAAATGTGTTTACATTTACAACAGTTCCTCTTTCAACTCTCGCATCGAAGTGAATGTTAAGTTGTATCGACCCATGTATTTATATACTAGCTCTCCAACACCGAATTCGGACAGTGACGTAGTTTTGACCCACTTTTGACCAGACTCCATGAAACTCCCATTTTGCAAAGGGAAACGTGAAAACAATGTGAGAAACTCATCCTTATTGTTGGAGTTTCAAATCGCATCACAATTGTCTACTTATGAGTATTTTATGTACATGTAAAGTATCATGTTTTGTTCATATTATTAGGGAGAAAAACTTTACCACCATAAGGACTGGTCAAGCTACATATAACTATTGTTATCCCCTGAATTAGATTGAAAATAGTTGGTAATATACAATCTGAACTATTTCGTCGTGATGGAATATGTAGCTGCCCAAAACGGAATTTGTCCCATTAAAAAATAAGTTCGATGGAATATGTAGCTATCAAAAAAGGAATCCAAAAGAAGAAACAAAATCACAAACGGAAAGGGTAGTCTGAAATAAGGCCGAAGCAAGCCGACGTTTGCAGATCTATTTAATATGCTTACATTATTGTAAATCATATTTTTTGGGGGCTAATGATTTGATTTAAATACGAAATCAATATCCCTGCGTATTGTTGAATAAGCATTGTGGAAAACCAGGTTCGTATGTCATTTTCTCTGAAATTACTTATACCATCTAAGAACGTAAAAGGAATTAGATTAGGCTTAACAAGCAATATTTTAACGATTTATATGTACATATAAGGCGTGGAAATAGATTTACAGTGTACATGTACATGTAATGTCGATGCACCTTTAAGTCTTCAAGTCATGAAATAAAATTCTTATTCGATACACTGATGATAAATTATAATAGATTATAATCTACAATCGATTACGGAATTAATTGATTATAAAGTGCTAAAGTACAAAACATTGAACATTATTCATAAAAGCAGTATCTCAATAATTTTAACAATCCTTAAGCACTAACCTGTAAAAATCCGGGTTTGGAATAGTTTTGTTAACAAATTACATATTCGGCAATTGATCGTAATAAATCATTTATCTCCATTTCATAAAAACAACGACTAAAAGGGAAGTATGTTAAATGACTGAATGTAAATCTATCTGTAGGTACGCATTTACCGTAAGTTGTCAAAAGGCTCGAAACAGGAAGTTTTCGCCTACATACAAACGGATCATATTATGATTTTGTAAAGCGCGTTAATCAAAGAAATGCACAAGGATCGTCTTTCCATGAATTGATAAATAGCGAACGAAGAATGCGTATGTTTTTCTAGATTTAATGAACCAGGCTTGCATTTTACTACACATGATTCGTTCAAAGGTTTAAAAAAACAGATTCCCTTATTTTCCAATATTGAGAAAACCTAAATGGCAAAGTAGCCTACCATTTGAGTCGTCCTTTCACTACCAATATAGATCATTTACAAACTCTTACATATACATAAGAGGAACGAGTTATCTGATGAAGACATCATTAATATAAAACTTGGTATGTTACTGAATGTTATCTCATACTCCTTCATACGTTAAGGACTTTCTTTCGCGGAAAAACAAATCAATGTTCGTTGAGAGTCTTTCGCCAACCAGGAACTCTAAAGATTCCGTCGCATTTATGTCGAATATTTGCCTTTGCAATTCATATGATCAAAAATAGACCGCAATTCATTCTGCGCATTGAAAGTGCCACTAATATAACGCTTGATCGATTGATCAATATTCAGTCGTCTTACGCAATTCTTAAAGCTGACCCCATTTATGGAATTCCTTTAAACAGTGAAAGGAGTGTACGTGTGGCATTCTAAATTAAAACAGAAACTTATGTCAGTTGCCAAATTTTCTCTTTTTGCATTTACTTCCGTATAAGAGACGCAGAGAAATGTAGATCCATATTCGATACAATCAGCGGGTCGATTGTATGTCCTTAGAATGAAGCAATATACTGACAAGTCGGTCAGACCGAACGATTCAATAATAGCCAATTATCAACAAACATTCGGGAAATTTGATCATCCAAACACATGTAGGTGTTTATAATGTCGCCTTGAAATGTTTCTTCTATTCGGCTTGGTATACAAGCTGCATACATTCTTCTTTGTAAAAATTAAACCAAATCAGCGATAGCTTTCTCGCTTTTGGTTTTTGCTGTGAGAAATATCGACTATGGAATTATTTTATAACAAAATTGGTCATCTGAGTAACTAACTCTGAAACCTCATATAAGGACACAAAACTTAATCGAATTAACTATTAATGATCGCCCAATATACAATATATACATTCGATTTTCATTGGGCCGATCAATATTCGAATTGTTCCCCGTCGTTCAAAATGAAATAGGAAATCCAACGACAATATTTCTATTTATACGAAATATGACATAATTCTCGAATGAGGTATTCAACACCTTTCCACAAACGATTTCTTGTTTCGTCAACCGCTTATCAGGAAGCAGATAATGTTTATGATATCAGTCAAGCCGTAATAGAATATAGGGCTTTGGATTACGCAATTCTGTGTTCTTATAATCCTGTACATGCACTAGTTTTCAGAGTTCAAAACAAAATTGGAAATGTTGCCGCACCCATCTTCATTATACGTTATCACGCACGCATGAGATGTTGGGTTTTCCGTTCGTTTTATAAAAAGTTCGCCTTACGCCTTAAACTATTAAACTAATATTCTTAACCCATTAGCAAACAATAACGTCATTTGACCAGTTCGTTACAGGCGACCCTGGAACACAATGTGGGAAAAGGAGTAATTGCTCTTTACAAGCAATTAGTAACACTATAGACATAGGTATATATGTCTCTGGTAACAACAACAACGTATTCCGTGTTCTGAAAAACTTCGACAGACGACTTAAGCCATTTATAAAACTTGTACATATTATCCTATCTACAATCGACCCGAATCCATCGACCCGACACAAATAATTCTCTATTGAATTACTTAAAATTTGTTTTAAATTCAGTTCAATTCAATTCAATTATCTGAAAAAGGGAAATCAAAAACAAGAAGCATAAATCAGCATTCATTATACAGGCGCTATCATATAAGGAACAGAATAAGTCACGTACCTTTACGTAATGGATAAATGAAAGCAAGTCCTATGATTACTTTGTATTTTTCAAAATATCAAACATCTATATACATGTATTCCAGGGATCTTCTAAAATCAAGTTCTTCCTTTCGTACTACCTTGATGTTGTCTAACGTTAAATGCGTGGTATGGGTCTTATATAAATGCAGAAAGTTTCGTAAGATGTGGTGACAAGACGAGATGTTTTCAAAACAATAAAAGAGAAGCTAGCGAGACGAAAAGTGAGCCGTGACAATGGTTTCGCTGATTATCTTGAATATAATCAAAATGGTTTCGCTGATAGCGATTGCTTTCAGCACACTCTCGTTGATTGATCAAAAGGAGACCGATATGTCACGAACTGGCTTCCATGTGTTGACACCTCGAACAAATATGGAGGTGCGAAATATTTTTAATTGACGTATCCTTTGAAATATCCCGCCCTACGTAACAGCATAATTGCAGTAATGAAAAGGACTCCAACTATTACAATAATAGAGAATGACTTTTTGTTCTTTCTTCCATAATGGATAATCAAATGTTTATTGTCACGTATTATTGAGTTGTTGATACTTATATGTAGAAGTTTGTATATGACTAGAAGCCGTGTGCGCTTTCGTCAATAAAATGGTATTTTTTCTTCTATGTGAAATCAAATAACCGCATAACATAATTTTAAAGCAACAGTATCAGTAGTAGATATGAACATTGGCTCTTCCTTTTGTTTACGTGGTCATAAACCGGCCTATGACAATAACAAGATAAACGTTACGATTGCATTTGTTGTGGTGGTGCGATATGCTGTTTGCTTACGATTCATTTAGCCCTTTCCCAAACAATAACGGCATTTTACCAATTTGTTGCAGACGACTTTAGAAAACGTTGTGGGAAAAGGAGAAATTGCTCGTGACGAGCAATTTTTCCTTTTCCCACAATATTTTCTGCCCTATCAGAAGATTATTTTCCAATTTCATCACATTTTGAAATGTCGTCTGCAAATTCATTCAATTTGGGACAGTCGAAAATTTGTTATTTGGGAAAGCTATTCCCAACCCTGTTGGAGAAAAATCATTCAAAGGAATATATCAGAATATAAATGAAACGCAATGTAAAACAATGGTAAAAAAGGGAATATTTAAATTCAACACTAAAATAAATATACCTGCATGGTTTCATAAATACCTCGTTTCATTTGCATATATTCATGACAGACCATCTTGTTTTTGAAGATATTTTTCTGATTATTGAGTACCTACATCACGGTGTTTGCATGACGGAGGTATTCCCAACAGTTCAGGGGAGTTACTGTAACGTTACTTAATTCAAAAGTTTGGTATTTCAAACAGACATAAAGGATTTTCCGCATTCCTTCTAATGATAAATTATATAGATAGTTCTTATCGCAAAGCTATCACACGTAACTTAACGAGACGGATATTTTGAATAAACATATAAATATACAAATGCTAATAAGCTCTTATGTAGTCGAGTTACAGGATATCGCTTTTTGAATTGAAATTCCTTATGAAATATATTCGGTATATACCATAGATTAAAAGACATAAAACAATTTAATGGGATAGCATAGAAAGGCTTTTTCGACCATAATGTTTGTATTTGTGGAATTTTCTCCACTGTCTACATTTCATATAAATGTGTTTGTAGGAACATCTATAGACGTTTGTTTGTATATGTTGTATCTGTTGAATATTCTTGTAATATTTACATTCTTATTTTTCTCATTGTAGATCGTCATGTTGACAATATTTAATTTCATGTATTTCATTCTCGTATTTATGTTCATTGAATTATGTTAACAATATACCTAATGGGCTTATAAGCCTTATGGAATTATGTAAAATAAACCTTATATTGACGTACTTCCAGAGTATAGCATGTCCCATTTCATCTTCAATTTGACCCGTACGCTTTAAGCAAAAACGACTCTGCTTTTTGTACATTTCCTTCGCTGCATGCTAGACAAAAATTCACTTCACCACCTACTTGTACAGGCCCCTTAAGCGACGTATTGTCTTGGTCAAAGTATGGGACAATCTATGGTTGACCGTTCGAGTCTAGAGATAAGCCGTGACCCCCGAACAGCCTATTTCGGCCAAATTTTAAAGTACAGGAAAAGTTATGATTTATTTGAACCCTTACTCCAAATTAACCCGTTTTTACACACTGCTTCGCGAGTCTTCGAGATACCGTTGTGGCATAAGGATAAATTGCTCTTCATGAGCAATTTATCCTTAAGCCACAGCGGTTTCTTCACAATGGCACATAGAAAATAAGATTTATTTCACGTTATTCTTTTCGTCTGCGTGTTGGTTTCGTTTGGGTGGACTGGTGGACTGGTCACGCATTCGTATATCGGGGAATATGTTAGACCTAAGTGACCATAGAACCTTGACCTCGGCTATTGGTCAATAAACAAGACAGCTGACCAACGACTCACATGTTCGTATTATTGTAACTGGCACAGTAACAGTTTATCTGAAAACTCAGCGTTTTTGACATTATAAAACACAAAATTACAAAACCAAATGCATACGTAATCGATGTGTGAGCCCCTTGTTCTAGAAACGTACCTGGGTAGGATATCTTGTTCGACTTTGAGTACATACATATGAAAATCGAAGTTGGCTAGAAATGGTCAGGTATCAACAACTATTGTGCTTAGAAACGTTTTGAGTCATTAGAACCATGTCATCAAGTTCCAAGCTTTATGAAGATGTAGATAAGATATATCTTTTTATTAACGTGACATATGTGTACAGAGTACTTACACTTATATACATGATTACATGTACACCAATTCACCCTACAAAATGTGCCTATGAGTTGGCCAAGATTTTTTTATGGGTTTTACATCACAGCAACATTATTTCAGTTATGTAGCGATGTCCGACTCTTTATGATGGAGGAAGACCCCATACTCAACTGCCCATAAGGGCTAGTGAAGGCGGGAAGAACCATCGGCATTCCGACAAGACTTACAACGGTATCTAAGAGAACAACTCAAACAGACAATGTCGTCAAGACCATGCGGTCTTTCAATAATATTTAGAATACCGGCCAATTCTCTAAAAATATATTTTTGTATCGTCTGCTTTCCAAAACCTTGAATATCTGAAAACTTTTGTTTAGTAAAGATACCCGGAGTACTATGACTGTAAATGATGGAGGAGGACCCCATACTCAACTGCTTATGTCATCTAGTCAAGTCGGATACATGGACTTATTCATTCATTTTCTTTCTTTTTTACATCGCGTCAACTTCATTTCCGTTATGTTGCGATGGCGGGGATTGATGAAGCCGTGTATAACCACAGGCATTCTATAAGTCAGTCGGGGAAAGTACCTCTCATGCAAATTCACATGCCGTCACAGGGAGTTGAGCCCACGCGGAGAGAGGGTCCGGTGAGTCCAATTTACTTGGCGGCTGGCATGGACTAACCTGTTTGCATAAGCATGAAGCCCGTTCCAGCACTATAAGGATTAAAGCATGCTGTAGAATGTTATATAATCCTAAAAGTGACCACACTATAGGGATTTGCATTTTTCTCCCCATTCCACACAGATATCTTATCGATCATTTCTTTCCTTTATTTGTTTTGTTTTAAGGATTGTTTACATTGTCAACGGTAACATCTGCTCAGCACATGGAGTATTCAACCCATTGCTCTATTACATCGAACTGAAACGCATTTGCTACAAAAAAAAACAACTTTTGCAATGTAATTTATATGTTATTTATTTCAAGTTGTGCTGCTCGTCTCACAAAGGTTCATATGTTAGATTCCCTCGTAAACGTAATACTATAGCGAGAAAAAAGTACGTCTTCAGATAAGCGTTAACCTAGACGTGTGCGAAACAAGAGTGCTCACTGTTAAATCTTCATCGTACTTTAAACGAGCGCCTAAGTTTTTATTTAACAAAGTTACCTTTGAGGTTCAGAATTAACCCTTTCCCAAACAATAACGACATTTGACCATTTTGTTGCAGAATACCTTAGAAAACATTGTGGGAAAAAGGAGAATTGCTCGTAACAAGCAATTTTTCCAATTCCCTCAATGTTTTATGCCCTATCTGAAGATTATTTTCCAATTTCATCACATTTTAAAATGTCGTCTGCAAACTCTTTCAATTTGGGACAGTCGAAAATTTGTTGTTTGGGAAAGGGTTTATACGATTTTGTAAGCCTAGACTTAACGTTACGTATCTTTGTAAGACATGTCCCTGAACTCAATCCACCAAACCATGGATGTCCATTCCAAGGGTTCAGTGTAATACTATAGTAAGTGCTTCATGCTTATAAAGTACTTACTATAGTCTTACATTGAACCCTCGATTTGACGAAATATAACAAGGATTTGCCGAAGAGACCTGGAAAGTGGTATCATCTTAACAAGGAAGATTGATTCAGTCCATTTGATCAAAGTCTTGAACTAGGTGTTCGTCATATAGAAATAATCGTTTGAAAGATTAAAAACAACATGACCATAAACAACGTATTTACACAGCATATGGTTTCTGTGTACAGTAAATTTCTTCTAAGAAGCGTTTTGATTCAGTTTTAATTCACACATAAACGAACTCATTGGTAAAGAAACTAATTCTTAAAGCAAATGAGAATTAAAAAGTTTTGATGATGTTTAAAACTATATATCGAGTTCTTTCAAAACACATAAGTATGTTAATATACTGATAAAAGGGTTTCTCCAGTGTTGATCCAAACCACCCTTTCCATGTACAATCTACACGTGATAGGAATTTCAATAGCAACAAAAACTTGGCAGGTAGTGTTGGCCACCGGTATGGGTCAATAAAAGTTTTCCATCACGCACCTTGTATTAAAAAACACCTATTGTACTGTGCAGTTTTAGCCTTGAACTGTGTTGCCTCGTTTACTAGGTCCGAGGCATATTCAACATGGTATCTTGAGACCCTGAGATCGAGACGCGATATTCTTAAATTTCTTTTAATGTTAAACAAGAGTAAACGAGAGGCTTTGATGATTTATGTTTACTTTATCGTTGATAAAGTATGTTTATTTGGAAGAGCAACTACATGTAGATTAGAAACAGTATTGTGAACTAAATGAGAGGAATTACCAGGAACATAGATAAAAGATTACATGTGTATTTCCATAAACGATATATATATATACAGAAATACTGTACATGCGTATTTCCTAAACGATATATATACAGAAATACTGTACATCCGTATTTCCATAAACGATATATATACATAAATATTGTAAATGCGTATTTCCATAAACGATATATATACATAAATACTGTACATGTGTATTTCCATTAACGATATATATACATAAATACTGTACATGCATATTTCCTAAACGATATATATACAGAAATACTGTACATGCGTATTTCCTAAACGATATATATATGCAGAAATATGGTACATGTGTATATCCATAAACGATATATATACAGAAATACTGTACATGCGTATTTCCTAAACGATATATATACAGAAATACTGTACATGCGTATTTCTATAAACGATATATATACACAGAAATACCGTACATGCGTTTGTCTATAAAAGTTGTATACAGAAATACCGTATATGCGTATTTCTATTAACGATATATACAGACTAAATACTGTACATGCGTATTTCCAATAACGATATATATACACATATATATACTGCGCATATATACTATGGCGGTTATATGACTGAAATTCTGCACACGCACAGTGTTAAACTCAACCAAACCAATATCACACTGCAAGATAGTTTGTTTAGCCATCAATGTACATGGCTTAGTATTGTATGTTATAGCACATGTTAAATAGATAACCTACGCATACTAGGCTAGGAAATGTGTCTTGTCAAAGGACACCCTACGGTGAAAAGGTGAAGAGTTCAATCCAAATCGGGAATCGAACCCGAGTTGACCCGTCTCTATTCCCCGATGTTAACCACTTTAACACCGCAGTTATTAAATTAAAATTAATTACTCCATCGGTGAAATATGTATCTTGATTTGGGTAATGATTCTTGAAGTTTGAAATTAACGTTTTCATGCACCATTCTTCGACCAATGCACGGCGAAAATTGATAAAATCTACTATTCCTGGATCTCAAGTTATCAACCAAAAGGTTTGAACCACCACTTTCCAGTTGTAATGCGATCTTTACCACCTCGCTTACAAGGGTGAAAAGTACTACCAGCATAACATGGACCATTGTTCCCTGACACGAAACCATTTGGCGATGATTTAGCTAAGCACCTTATTACCGTGCCAAGGTTATGAAAACAAGTTATTTATCTGGTCGATGGTCAATTTACGTCAAACAATTTGACCCGAGTCCAATAAAAGGCTAGCACAGGTGTAAACCTATAAAAGATTGGGGGGTGGGGTTGTGACCTTGCTCCAAGGCCGTGTTCGATTTACTGACCTAGCTTATAAAGGCCGGGATCCAGGCTCTCTCAACCCTTAGAATGCTGGGTAATTTTCAAAACAATAGATTTCTGTTTCGTCTCTTTTCAAAACATTATATATCTGCTAAATTTTGATGACTTTGATGAGGAAAGGTACTAAAGTAGCAATCAGGTCAGACCAAAGGCCAGCCGCCAATTTACTTGGCGGCTGGCCTTGATCGAACCTGTTTGGAAAACCATGAAATCGATTCCAGCACTATAACAGATAAAACGAATAAGCTAGTGGGATATACGTATGGGCCGGGTGCCGTTTTACTAAACAAAGATTAACACGAACACATGTAGTATCATAATTAAAACACAATACACTGAACCGATTTTCTTAACGTCCACTTGATATTTCGTTAATATCTTGGAATGCAAAATATATACACTTTTGACATTTGTATATACTTATGACAACCTCGATTCAAAACATATCCAAAAAAGTAATTGAACTTATCGACACCTCTGAAAAAATAAGGAAGCCGACTTATTGCTTCTTGCAATAGAACTTCCCTTCGTACTTTCGTTTTCATTTAGATCTTAAATGTAATATCTGATAGTCAATTGAGTTAATTAATTTAATATTGGAAACTTTCTATCTATATACAAATGTAGGTCACAACTTTATAATATCATTATAGTGTTCGAGTAACCGACACAAATCTCAAATGATGTTCAACATTTCCATATACATGTACATTGACCTACTCAACGTGGGCGCTTCTTGGAAACGTTATATAATCACAGACAAACACAACATGTGTAACCCTATTCTTATGTACGAGGTGTATTTCCCAGATCTCAGAAATACCCGAGCAGTCACGATTGCTTCATTGTATAACATCTTTTTTTTTAAGTTAAGCTTCCTGGCTGTTAATTGGTTCAGTCTTAATGCAATCTATATTTAGCAAAAATGCGTCCAGCCCACTAAATAACCTCAGGTTATGAAACAACGAAAATGACCATCGTTTTTGACCAGTTTATCCCTTTTCACAATAGCCGCTTTGTCCGGTCAGGGTTTCTTAATGACCATTGACAATCTCTCGTATGTTCTTAAAACCTCAATGTTACACAAGGGATTAAGGATAATATGTACTTTAACACCTTACAACCTTACCTCACGCTGTTGCGTCTTGCAGAAGACGACTTTCAAAAAGCATTGTGGCAAAATGAGAAATTGCTTGTCACAAGCAAATTCTCATTTTGCCACAATGCTTTTTTCAATATATTCACAAAGCACAGCAGCAGAACTAAAAGCTTTTCACAGGTTGACAACACTTTCCTCATCTCCTCTACTTCGGGGAAAAACAAAAAGTCATCTGCAGGTGATAACGAGTTAAACATAATCTTCTTACTTTTTAACAAAGTCATTCAGAGAGCAATTCTATCGCTGGAGAATTTTATTCGTATGAATAGTAGTTGTGGTATCCCGGCAAAAAGATAGTGTCCATTATAGGGCATCAAATTGTATCAATTATATATACATATATAGGCTTTAATGAAACATACAAGGACTTCCATTTCTCATTCACCAAGAGATTAGTTTTATCTCATTCAAACGTCAATCACTGTTTAGTTTAAACTAATTTGTTTTACATCGATTGTAAAACAAGTTCTTATAACTAAGATTAATCACTCTCGATTCTGCTTCCTGGATACATAACCAGTAATCGCGTCGAATGTTCGCAAAGCAGATCCCGCTACGCACTGACAACAATAACCTCAACTTGTGTTTACTAAGACGCCAGTTCTTACTAAGACGCCAATATGTATTCACTATTCACATGGACTTCTAAAGCCACAGGCCAGGGCGTCGGAATTCCTTCTTATCTCAACTTATCTCCACTATGACGTCAGTTCTGACTCTCAGGGACGTCAGTTCTGACTCGCTGGGACGTCAGTTCTGACTCGCTGGGACGTCAGTTCTGACTCGCTGGGACGTCAGTTCTGACTCACTGGGACGTCAGTTCTGACTCACTAGGACGTCAGAGGAACGAACAGTTTATAAACAGTTGTAATCCCTCGTCGCTACGGATACCACAATCCTTTCGTTAATAAAGGGATAAAAAGGGGTAATACTAAATAGCTTTACCGTGATTACAGCCAAACGACCTATTCGTGACCTGTGAACTACCTATATACGTCAGCTCAGTGGAGAGGTAACGAAGTTATTTATAGAATTAGCGTGCAGGGGAACTCAACGTGCATTCTCGTTATATCGATATATCTTTGTTTGTTTGTATTCGACTTTCACGGAGTTAGCAAAAATCATCGCTGATCAGAAATATGCATGATTTGAATGATTGGGCGACTGGGCAAGATACAGTATCCAGATAAGAGGTTTATTCTCCAAGTCAAATACTTTAACCCTCAGAATGCTGGGTAATTTTCTAAAAATTGATTCCTGAGTCGTCTGCTTTACCAAACCATATACATGTATATCTGCTTAATTTCGATGAGGAAAGTTACTCAGAGTAGCAAACAGGTTGGATCACAATTTACTTGGCGGCTAGCCTGGATCTAACCTGTATGTATAATCATGAAGTCGGTTCCAGTATTATAAGGGTTAAGGCTTCTCTCAATCCTATGCTGTGGGAACTCATTTAAATCGTTTAACCAAGACAATTATTACGGTTTTCCAACCATACACAAAATAGAATACGTTCGTTTGTCATAGTTATTAAAGTCATGCCTGTGGAAGACCCGTATTTGCCATTTTATTCATACCTCTAAGGACATTAATCGTCGGCAAAACATGTTTGTCTATTAGTTACGCATGTCGAATATCAATGCATCCATTAGCATAAAAATCTCATTTGACTGCGTCAAGCTGTGCACTTCATTAAACCGAGAGGTTCAAAGGCTCTTCGCTAATACTGTGGTATTATGTAACAAGATTTTTATGTTGATCGCATGTTGGAAAAAAGAAGACGAGGATATTTTTTATCTAAACCGAAGCATATACAGCTCATGGTTGGCAAAGAATATACCAATAAAGTCACTTGAAGAAGGTTAAGCTAAGGAAGAAATAGATCAAAGTGACTCTCCTCAATAAAGGGAGATAATGAATCCATCTGAGAGTGCGTGGTTGAAATGATACGGTGTTATCTCCCTTGAAAATGTGAAATGGCTTCTAGGGGTAAGTACTTATTAAAAATTCATCTCGTCTTCAAAGTATTGCTAAAAGATACATTATGATGCTTTCTTTTAATTGTTTTGATGCTTTTTGTTTCGTTTTTTTTTCTTTGGTGGGGTTGGGTTGAGTGGGTCAGGCATGATATAAATCCTTTGTTTTGTAGATTATTTCAAAACTTAATGTTCTAGAGGTAAACGGAACAATATGCTTAGCTGCCTCAGCGATTCGGTAAGTAAAACAAGAGGATTGTTAAAACGAGTTAGCCAATAGAAAACCAACAACAACCGACAAAAACCAACAACTTGACCATGCCCTCGTTTCAAAAGTGTCTAAGGACTTGTATAGATATCAGGGGGTGATTTTCATAAACTCGTCCGTAAATGCCAAACCTTTTTCTGCACTTGTTCATAAATTCATTTTATAGCAAATTTCATGTAAACTGTTTTCTTTTGCGTTAAAGTTTTTGGATAAGCTGGGAAATACAGACAATCGATTTGATCACCCCTGTAAGGAATATCAATCAAAGAATATGGGTTAATGCTGAACCTCTCTATGAAAGGCACCGTGGAGGGGTTTTAACCTTTGCCAAACGCCAAAATTCGACTGTTCCAAATTGAAAGAGTTTGCAGAAGATTTCAAAATGTGATGAAATTGGTAAATAATCTCCTGTAAAGGCAGATAACAATGTGGGAAAGGGAATAATTGCCCGTAACAAGCATTTTTTTTCTTTTCCCACAATATTTCAGGTGTGGTCTGTAACAAAGTGGTTAAATGTCGCTATTATTTGGTAATGGGTTAAGGGACTAATTTTGATTAGAACAAAGAAGAGTCGTCAAACACCACGACGTTTTATTTATCAAAAAAAATGTTTCATCCATTTTCATCGACACGATCTTTTCATCTCCCACCAATGTACCGGCTTACACTTGTGGTTATAAATGGTAAATTGGTAAATAATTTTCTGTAAGGGCAGATAACATTGAGGGAAAAGGAATAATTGCCCGTAACGAGCATTTTTTTCCTTTTCCCGCAAGATTACAGGTGAGGTCTGTAACAAAGCGGTTAAATGTCGCTATTATTTGGTAATGGGTTAAGGGACTAATTTTGATTGGAACAAAGAAGAGTCGTCAAACACCACGACGTTTTATTTATCAAAAAAATGTTTCATCCATTTTCATCGACACGATCGTTTCATCTCGCACCAATGTACCGGCTTACACTCGTGGTTATAAATGTCATAAACACGAAGTATTCACTCCTTCTCTGTATAGTTTTTTTTTTCTATAGCATATTAATATAATTCATTCAACTGTAACATATCGAGGGTTCAATGTAATACTATAGTAAGTAAGTGCTTCATAATTATGAAGCACTTACTATAGTCTTGCATTGAGCTCTCGATATGTCCCATAGGATGGAATATCAATTCTGGTACTTTGAGGGTTCAGTACAAGACTAAAGCAATTTATTATCAAATGTGATGAAATGGCTTTAGTATTGAAATAAACTTCCGATTTGTAGTCAAATTTGTTCAGTTGTTGTATGTATACATCATCACAAAGAAAATTATTGATATTCTACATGTATATAATACATATACTTGATTATATTACAGAACGAATACAACTGTAAAGGTACGTTTGAGTGAATCTTTCAAAACGATATCACCATATTAGTTCATTACACACTTCAATACCTATTAAAACTTCTGGTTTCATTAACTTTACATATTGTACAAGAGTCGACATTCTAAATATGGGACGAATTTCGCTGTGGACAAAATTTCAAGACACAAATTCTGTCTTTTAAGCACCAAAAAATCAATGCTGTGAAATAAGGTCTTTTTGACAAATCGCTTTAATAAGTTGACCAGGATTCTATACTCATACAGCAAAGTTAATAAATTGTCTTCTTTCTATGGGTTTTACATCGCTTCAAGATTATTTTAGTTACATTGCGATGCCCAACTAATAATGCAGAGCCCAACCCTATCTGCACCTATGGACTTTAGGGCTTTTTCACTTTTTATATCAGGGCCTCCATCACAGGCACGTTTCCAAATTGAAAATTACTTTACAATCATGCAGTTTTCCAAAAAATTGGCTTCCCTATTCAGCAATCATGTCGATACAATTTCACAAAATTAGCAAGCCTGTGCCTTTTCCCAATTTAAGGAGAAAAAGCCACGGTGTTGTCAAACCAAGTCGAACCCATACGTGAACCTGGAGACTACCTCTAAAGGCATGGTCTTGTCAAACCAAGTCGAACCCATACGTGAACCTGGAGACTACTTCTAAAGCCACGGTGTTGTCAAACCAAGTCGAACCCATACGTGAACCTGGAGACTACCTCTAAAGCCATGGTCTTGTCAAACCGAGTCGAACCCATACGTGAACCTGGAGACTACTTCTAAAGCCATGGTGTTGTCAAACCGAGTCGAACCCATACGTGAACCTGGAGACTACCTCTAAAGCCATGGTCTTGTCAAACCAAGTCGAACCCATACGTGAATCTGGAGACTACTTCTAAAGGCATGGTCTTGTCAAACGGAGTCGAACCCATACGTGAACCTGGAGACTACCTCTAAAGCCATGGTCTTGTCAAACCAAGTCGAACCCATACGTGAATCTGGAGACTACTTCTAAAGGCATGGTCTTGTCAAACCGAGTCGAACCCATACGTGAACCTGGAGACTACCTCTAAAGGCATGGTCTTGTCAAACCGAGTCGAACCCATACGTGAACCTGGAGACTACCTCTAAAGGCATGGTCTTGTCAAACCGAGTCGAACCCATACGTGAATCTGGAGACTACTTCTAAAGGCATGGTCTTGTCAAACAGAGTCGAACCCATACGTGAACCTGGAGACTACCTCTAAAGGCATGGTGTTGTCAAACCGAGTCGAACCCATACGTGAACCTGGAGACTACCTCTAAAGGCATGGTGTTGTCAAACCGAGTCGAACCCATACGTGAACCTGGAGACTACCTCTAAAGGCATGGTCTTGTCAAACGGAGTCGAACCCATACGTGAATCTGGAGACTACCTCTAAAGGCATGGTCTTGTCAAACAGAGTCGAACCCATACGTGAACCTGGAGACTACCTCTAAAGGCATGGTGTTGTCAAACCGAGTCGAACCCATACGTGAACCTGGAGACTACCTCTAAAGGCATGGTGTTGTCAAACCGAGTCGAACCCATACGTGAATCTGGAGACTACCTCTAAAGGCATGGTCTTGTCAAACGGAGTCGAACCCATACGTGAACCTGGAGACTACCTCTAAAGGCATGGTCTTGTCAAACCGAGTCGAACCCATACGTGAACCTGGAGACTACCTCTAAAGGCATGGTCTTGTCAAACGGAGTCGAACCCATACGTGAATCTGGAGACTACCTCTAAAGGCATGGTCTTGTCAAACCGAGTCGAACCCATACGTGAATCTGGAGACTACCTCTAAAGGCATGGTCTTGTCAAACCGAGTCGAACCCATACGTGAACCTGGAGACTACCTCTAAAGGCATGGTCTTGTCAAACGGAGTCGAACCCATACGTGAATCTGGAGACTACCTCTAAAGGCATGGTCTTGTCAAACCGAGTCGAACCCATACGTGAACCTGGAGACTACCTCTAAAGGCATGGTCTTGTCAAACCGAGTCGAACCCATACGTGAATCTGGAGACTACCTCTAAAGGCATGGTCTTGTCAAACCGAGTCGAACCCATACGTGAATCTGGAGACTACCTCTAAAGGCATGGTCTTGTCAAACGAGTCGAACCCATACGTGAACCTGGAGACTACCTCTAAAGGCATGGTCTTGTCAAACCGAGTCGAACCCATACGTGAACCTGGAGACTACCTCTAAAGGCATGGTCTTGTCAAACGAGTCGAACCCATACGTGAACCTGGAGACTACCTCTAAAGGCATGGTCTTGTCAAACCGAGTCGAACCCATACGTGAACCTGGAGACTACCTCTAAAGGCATGGTCTTGTCAAACCGAGTCGAACCCATACGTGAACCTGGAGACTACCTCTAAAGGCATGGTCTTGTCAAACGAGTCGAACCCATACGTGAATCTGGAGACTACCTCTAAAGGCATGGTCTTGTCAAACCGAGTCGAACCCATACGTGAACCTGGAGACTACCTCTAAAGGCATGGTCTTGTCAAACCGAAACGAACCCATACGTGAACCTGGAGACTACGTCTAATGCACCTCAAAATAACGTCAACGGGATTCAAACCCCACACGGATAGATGCCATGTGATTTCTAGCTTTGTTCTTCAACCACTTTGTCAGTATGCTAACTATCAGCATATGTTTTTTATAAATTAAAATGACGAATGTTTTTACTTCACTCGTAAAGTTAGCGACCACAGACAGCCCTAATGATTGATGTAAAGGGGATTTCGAAAATCAATTAAAACTCAAATCATTAATTTCAAATGAGAACCTTTCAAAACTCACCCCACATAACGTGAGTGTGCTGACTGTACCTTATGCATGACTTACTTTACGCTTCGATATTCTAACATCATTTTCAACGCGGTATTTAAGGCTCATTCCTGTCTTTTGTAACATTTAGAATTTAGAAAAAATACTCCTTTAGTCACAATGCTCTTTTCTAAATACTGGTGCATGTGAAAACCACTCCATCATTTCTTTCCAAAATCGTATCTATATTCTCATGTATTTTTGTGGTCGGCTGCTTTCTTTTCAATTTTGACCATTCGTCAACCCTTTAAGACATTATTGATTTTGTTTTGTTTTACAAAAAACAGAACAATCGGGAAGATATTCTAATAAAAGATATTGTGATTCGACTTTAATTTGATAAATGGTTTAAATGGTGCGTTTTTTATTTAAGGAGATGGCTATCATTCGTATGCAGGACCCCTTCATCTTGAATGTGGAAGAAACCTAGGCCTGTTAGTTCTGTGATGTTGTTTTGTTGAAATTATTGATTGGGAAACTAAGTGATGAGGTCCTTTTTATGGGCCCCTGTTTTATAACATAAAAAAAACAGTGATATATAAGAGTGATACAAAGGTTAGCAAAGTTCAACGACCTCTAACGTACAAACGCGTTTAACGGGATTTTCCTTATCTGAAACATTTCGAATTGATTGGCGTCCGGTAGCATTTTAATGTATTACCTACGAGCTTCAGTAGCGGTGAAGGGTTGGAATAAAACCATTGTCGGTATACGCTAGCGGTAAGCAACGTATGATGTGCCACTAACGCAACAAAAGACACACGCCGCATAGAAAGTAGGAAACGCCCTTAAACAATGTGAAATATGTCTTTGTACTCCTATAGGGCGTATGGCATATAGAAGTATCCTTTCGCATATTTGACCTCGTAAAAGACTATTAAGCTGAAAGCACTCCTATAAATTTAGATGTACAAAACATTTAATGTGGTCGCTGAACGAAATATTTTATATCTTTATCAGAGTTTAAGCCAAATCATCAGAAAAGTTTCTATATCCTAAACAACTTGACACGGTTGTAGCCATATCGCATCATTACCGCATACAAGCGGTACCCCATACAAGGGACCCGTAATTCGCGTGTTCTCATCCCATTTAACAATGAAAGAGATCCCCCTCTCTAAACCCAAACTACTTCGATGTGACCTATATTGCCTCTCATTGCAAGTATATAGACGTAGATATACATGTCGTCCGTAACACGAGGGTAAATTGGTACAAATTAGCTACACCACTTTGTACATACGCGCGGCGTTTGTGATGCATTAAAACTAGAGTGATACTTTCTTTTCGTCACACCTCTTATGTTTCTTTACATTGTCATTGTTTGGCTTTACATCGCATCAACAACAGTTTAGTTATATTGCGATGTCTGGCTCTTAAAGGCGGGCACTCAAATTATGATAACGTTATATTTACAATTGTACGCTAACATGGACCGGGCGGTGTAATGTTTTCATAGCCGGCGTAGAACGCCCCAGACTCGTACAATCAGCAATTCGTAGGCTACCCGGCACGGCTTTCTCTCATAAAGATTCAAATGCGTCACGATCTTTAGCCGTCAGTAGCGACTGAATTAGTTGAAGTCGTTTTATTGCGAAGCAGTCGTTCAAAATTTAGAAATTAATGATACGTTTCCATTGACCATAGGGTGTTTCTTTTTTACAGTTAAAACACACACCTGTGAGGTCATGTAACAGTTTCATCTTTCTATCCGTAATGAACACCATATCAAGGGTTGGGTGCAATACTATAGTAAGTGCTTCATGTTTATGAAGCACTTACTATAGTCTTGCAATGAACCCTCGATATGTCATTTCATAGAACATATATACTCTAACCGATAGGTTACGGAGGCCTCCTTTTTTAATTCAAAATATCCACGCATGGATACCAAATAGCATATATCATACTTAGAAGATTAAATTACCAAGAAAGCTTGTAGAAACTAACGCAGACTGTGGAAAACATTTAAAGAAAAAGCCTAAGAATTGCTCAAAAAAAGGCATATCTCCCTTCCATAGTGGACATATATAGACCTAACCCATACCTTGTCAAAAATGGACTTTAGACTAGTCTATCGTTGGATGATAACTACCGTGAGAAGAAGACCTGCTGTAAGTTCAAATTACTGAAAAATACGGGTTATTCAACATTGTTGACATTTACAATGTTTTCTTTTTCTTATGTGCCTGCGAGATCCAAACGCTACTTTGAGTTTTATGTTATCCCAGCGATGTAGATAAGATGTGTAAACCATTCGTTTGCATGATGTATTTCAAAATCTGAACAGTGACGCCTTTTTATTGCTAGCAAGTATAATCTGATAATAGTCTTGACAAAATAAGGGTATAACGCAATGGGCGAACGAAATACCAAACTGTTCGACTGTCACAAATTGAAAGAGTTTGCAGACGACATTTCAAAATGTGATGAAATTGGAAAATAATCTTCTGATAGGACAGACAACATTGTGGGAAAAGGAGAAATTGCTCGTTACGAGCAATTTCTCCATTTCCCACAACATTTTCTAAAGTCGTCTGCAACAAAGTGGTCAAATGACGTTATTGTTTTGAAAAGGATCAACGTTACGTTGCATGGCTCAGGGCTTTTTCCTTGAATTAGAAAGAGTTCTAAGCTTTTTGACTTGGGGAAGGTTTATCGCTGAAATTGCTGGATTGGGAAGCCAAAAAGCTGGTATGCCTTAAGTTTTGAAGAAAAAAAAACTGCATGATTTCAAAGAATTCTACAATTTGGAGGATGTCTTATAGGCTCCTGTTGTTTAACATACAAAAACAACCATGTGCCCGGGTCATGATCCACAGAGCAAGACTCAAAAGTTTAGCTGCCTAATTCAGGAATCTCCATCAGCATTCAATAAGGTGAGGGACTACCCCTGACGAACAGACAAATATCTATCTAAACTGTGTTACTAACTAGGGTGGGGAATGGTCATGTGATCACATGTTTAACCACTTAGCAACAGAAACAAATCATTCATTCCAATCAAGAATAGAATAATTAATTCTTTTACACCTACAGCATCCTAGTGTATTCTCGTTGCACCTCTGTATATTTCGTGTCTAACAACAAAGCCAATTTCAGTCACTCCCTTAATTATTGTCGTTTGTTATCAATTTTGTCACTAAATGCAAAATAGGGGTGTATGTTAAACTTCGAAATCTATGCATACCTTTTACACCGAGTGATAGAAGTATTTTCTTGTCGAGTTTCTGATAAAGGGGCAATATACTTAAACCATTTTCCAGTTTTCGACTTTTTATGCGGTCAACATAAGGACACTATATTAAGGTGACGAATAATTAAGTTTGAAAAATGTAATTTAACCAGCCATAAAGCGGAAAAATCATTGTAAGGAAAGGTAATGTTGCTCATAACAAATACTTTCATCAATTGGGTTTTTGCTTCATCAGCGAATGTCTCGCCGAAATGTTTATGTCTCGCAATCCGAACACGGTGAAAGACGAGCAATTTCTCCTTTTCCCACAATGTTTTCTGCCATATCAGAAGATTATTTTTGGGACGGTCGACAATTTGGCGTTTGCTTAAGTGTTATAAGTATACACGTGCATACAGACCGTTTATGTCTTAATGCGTATAAGGACATGCGCTACTTCATTAGTCCGGATGAATCGGTAATCCGGACATTTTGTCGGGATCGGACGTGTTCGGATTAACGAGAAATCACTGTATGCGTTTTAATACCCAGAACGTTATATTTATTTTCGTTCACCCGTATCAAAAGAAGTAAGAAATTACAGTGACATTAAAACATCGCGCTCGTCTAGTAATATCTCCGTAAGTCCTAGTCCAACACATAAAATCTAACCAAATGTCTCACACGAAATTATTTTGTTTATACATACAATGGCCGTATGCTGCTGTTTTCCCAAACTTGACAAATGACAAAGTCGCATACGATAGATCCGATTCAGACGAGACTGTTCCAATGTATACGACGTTCATTTATTCTTAATCAACACAGATATTGACAACCTTGCTACCAAATGTCACAGACAAACTCAGTTCGCTTACATATATAACCGTCCGTCTTTTTTTTTCTCAAACAGGACCAGTGCTGACGTCGCATAAGATAGAACTGGTTTAAACACGATTTCTCCAATGTATACAACTGCTATTTCTTAAGTAACAATGATATTTACCAAAGTTCAACCATATGTTACAAGCAGAATACAATGGTTTACATACATACTTGTCGTATGTTTTTGTTGTTTTTCACCAAGAGGACCAGTGACAGCATACCGGTTAAGACAAGATTTTCCAATATCCATACGACTGTTATTGAACAATGGCGACGCCTAACGGGAGATTTCGAATAGAGAAAGAGAACAGCTGTGCGTGTATCATCAGGGAGAGAAAACACCACCTTATCTCCGGCACTGAGAGCAGTGACAAGGTTTCGTCTCCAATCGATTAACATCTTCAACCACAATACCTCATTTCTTTTCATCTTTTCATCGCATCTGCCTCAGACGACTTTAGCAAACCACTGTGACAAAAGGATAAATTGCTCTTTAAGAGCAATTTATCCTTTTGTCACAGTGGTTTCTACCTAATACCAACTACCCAATACCAACGAGAAAATGTCTATTTTCAAGTCGTTTTGTTTCGTCTGCTGCCTTGTGTCGTCTGCTGTCACATCGTATTTGGATCAACGACTCTTTACCTTGTGGGGAGAATCGATTAGAACGAATCCACTCACTGAAACATGGTGTCATAGTGGCCTTGACCTTCGCGAGGAGTCGTGAATGATAACGGAGTGACCGAAATATTTCTAACGCTCTCGATCTTTATGTGTGTTAACTCGAGTCTCTCCAGAAACCCGTCTCATTGGTATTTTATGATTTATACAGATAAGTTAAGTTAAGTTAAGTTAAGGTTGGTTTCTGACACATATCATATAGATCTAGGGGCCCTCTTCGCCAATGCTTTATCGATAATGTTTCATGTATGTTAGGGCTGTCCTGGATCAACCAGTACTAGGCTAGGGCTCTAAAGTTACATGCCAAAGGTCACTCCAACGATGCCATAGGTGTTGGCGGGGCTCGAATCCGGGACCCCGATATCAGGGTTCACTATCTTAACCATTGAGTCACGCCCTGTTTATAGGTTTAACATCGCATCACCATTATAACATTTATATTGCTATGCATGACTCTTAAAGATAGATAAAGACCCCATACTCAACTGCCCATAAGGGCTTGTCAAGTCGGGTAGAACCATCGGTATTCTGAAAGTCAGTCAGGTGACTGCCTTTTATGAAAATCCACATTCCGTCACCGACAAAGAGAGGCCAGGTGGTTCCATGTTCTGGACTTTAACCGCTTGGCCATAGGGACCCCGTAAGTCCACTTCCTAATTTAGTGACCCTTTTTGATTCATCAGTGTAATTATCAAACTCCTATTTATTTACCATTAATCGTTCACTACATTAAGTGACGTGACGGAAGTGACCTCTATGAGGAGTTTGGTAAATCATATGTAGTTCGAACTAAAGGTGATATAAATTCATTTCGACCATTATCGACTGAGGTGTAAATGCGACATAAAGCTCGTCTGCAATTTCCCATCGGAGTGGGTGACGGCTTCGTTGCTTTGTACTACTACATATAGTCCACAAGGTGTTTCTCTATCACAGATGAGATCTAATTAAAACTGACATACTGCTGAAGCGATGTAGAACTCAAACCCACAAACAACCACTTACTCGATAGCCTTCAACCATTCCCTCACACACTCGATCGGTCCTCCTGAATAATTTAACCCTTAGAATGCCGTGTAATTTTCTATAAAATAGATGTGTCTGCAGTGTGTGTCGTTTGCTTTCCTTATTCTAAATATCTGCTTAATTTTGATGATGAACGATACTCGGAGCAGCAAACAGCTTAGATGAAAGGCCAGTCGCCAATTATTTGGCGGCTGGTCTGAATCCAACAAATTTTCATATGGATGAAGTCGGTTCCAGCACTGTAAGGGTAAAAGTACATCTCATTTACATAAACAACCACTCTTCGAAGTCGCTTGAGCACGTTGATTGAGATCACGTGATTTGTTGGGTTCACGTGATATTTACCACTCAATGTAAACATGTACTACTGGGCGTTGTAACATTTTTCTGTTTGATTGCCGTGCATGGGTTCGTGAACTATCGGAACTCCCATGTGTCAACAACCCTTTACCTGTACATCGACGTTCTACCCCAAGGTGTCAGTATAGCATTGAATTAACCCTTAGAATGCTGGGTAAATTTTCTAAAAACAGATTTGTGTCGTCTGCTTTCCAAAATTTTAAATATCTGCTTTATTTCGATGAGGAGAGATACTCAGAGTATCAAACAGGTTAGATCACAGGCCAGACGCCGATTTTCTTGGCGGCTGGCCTGTGATCGAACCTGTTTGCATAAATGTGAAGTCGGTTCCAGCGCTGTAAGGGTTAAAACTCGAAGTTCCCTTAGCTACCATCGTAAATCAATTCCTTTATAATACCTAAGGTGAAATATCTCATATATTATGCCTTATTTATTCTACCTCATTTAGACTCTAACATAATGACAGCTACTCCCTCATGTTATATAGAAAACGCATTTTTCTTCTATCTTTACATACGCGTGGTATACGAAATTGTATATCTATTGTATTTCTATTAGAAATCTAGTCAAACTAATTTGATGTAAACGGTAAAGATTTTTTTTTGATCGGGCAATATAAGATAATAAAAGCCATCTTCACGTCGAAACATTTTGAATATTATCAATCTATTGTCTGATGCTGCTTATAAAAACATTTTTTTCTTTATATATCCATTTTGTCTGCTGTTGCTTTGACTTTGGACACATTACAGAATTAAACACGGGAAGGGTCAAATTTCAATTGATTAATCTTGTTTTGAAGCGCATCGACAGCTACTGTCATTTAGTGGGTCAAACTCAAAAGTTCGAAAAGTTTAAAAATCATACATGTTTACGGAGATTTGAAGTGTATCTCCAAAGCTGGTTAACCCGGATCAGGTATCTATCCCGCATTGCTGGTTCCCATCAACATCGTCTGATCAAGACGATATCAGGATGGGTACAAACAACACATTGTCATCCAGTTTTGATACGGATTGCATCATAAAACGAGTGACATTTAACCTAGCCTTTGATGAACGCCGTAAATCCATAAATTGTACCGAACAAAAACGACATTTGACCAGTTGTTTGTTGCAGACGACTCTGGAAAAACATTGTGGGAAAGGAAGAAATCGCTCGTCACGATCAATTTCCCCTTTTCCCACAATGTTTTCTACCCCCATCAGAAGATTTTTTTCCCAATTTCATCACATTTTAAATTGTCGTCTGCCAACTCTTTCAATTTGGGACAGTCGAAACTTTGGCTTTTGGAAAAGGGGTTAAGAGGCACACATATACGCTGTTTCTTAGCCGGTGAGACATAGATAAGGGGCCTTTCCCACTAAGATTCGTAACTTAACGTCTGCGTTAACAAACTTGTTGTAACCCTTGAATATCAAAGGCAGAATTCTTTTTGTGAATGAACAAATAGACACACGTTTGAAAAAAAAACGATAAATATTTCAAAGCTAGGACTCGTACACTAGTCACGTCTTAACTAACGCCTTTCTGAGGTACACCATCCTGTTTATATTTGCGTCGACGAGGAAATCCATCGTTCGATCCTTTGTTAGACAGGACATAGCACTGCAAGAACAATAGGTGTCATCTCCGACATGAACCATCTCCGACATGAACTTTCACAATGTCTACTCACACCCATGTCAAATGCACGTGTCATTCATGCACTTGTCCTACGCAGAATCTACGTACAAAGCTCATTGTGTTTACTGAACTCGTTCCTGTAAAAGTAGATCTAAGTGGATAGTATGAGGTTAACACTTATAGTGCTGGACCTGACGTCATACTTGTGGGAACAGATTAAATGAAGGCCAGCCGCCAAGTTAACTTGTGGCTGGCAAATGATCCAACCTATTTGCTTCTCGTGGCATCTTTCTTCAACAGAGGTAAGCCATAACGAGCAATAACTCATTTTGTTCCGCAGTATTCATTAAGATCACACAACGAGGTTTATTGTTATTTAAACTTCAAACGCAGTATATCTATAATCATTGCGAAAATATGTTTGATGTTTCGTCGAGTTAAACAAGTAATTTATGAGAGGAAATTAGTCTGTTCTCATACTTTATTTCACCGTAAATGCATTTCAAAGTGGTTGCTTAATACATTATCCTCTATTAAATCCTTATGTCATAATTCAGTTATAAAGTAACACTCGCCAAACACTGCTGTCAAACGCTGTCATTGGTTTACTATAGACGAAATGGTAATATCTTGTTTAGAGGGTGGTTATTTTAGCTACTAACACAAACCTCTTGACAATTGAGGCAAACGCTTACTTAACGCATCAGTCAACCTGTATACATCCATATCCTTTTTACTTAGAATTTTTACAGAAAAAAAAAACTAGAACTATTAACACCAACTCCGCGAAGAATTGACACCACAATCCCTATTGAACACAACACATTGGTAAAATAAAGGGAGTCCCTATAAACAATAAAATAAAATTCACTTACTGCGTTCTAATTTTTACTCCGTCCAATGTGACTTCTCCTAGCTCATGAAGCGAACAGCTGATCAAGTGAACTATTTTCCGGGTTTCCTATCAATTCAGTTTATATATAGACAGCGAAATCACGTGATCCACCATCTCGCCGCACGCATGGGAGAAAAATTCCCAACGATTATGTCATTGTCTATTTTTAGCCGTACGGCCTATTATGATAAACGGTTTCGCTGCGTTTGGTGTGAGTTCCTTGTAGTGAAACGTCGATAGAACGGAAGAAGCGGTTGATGATTGGATTATATTGAATTAATTACCATATAAAACTGTTTTCCAATCATTTCTCTGCTTGGTTTAACCCATTTTCTCCAATTAGAACCATGTGACTGTCTAATTTGAAAGGAATAGCAGACGACAAAATATAGGACGAACTAAAGACACCCTCTTTACTTCTATTAATTTGACACATTGTGATGATAAGATAAAATTGCTCACCAGGAGTATTTTCAAAGCGTTTTCTGCAGGAGGTCAAAATTGAAAAACAACAGCAGACGACACCAAAAGGACGAATTAAACCACACATCTGTAGTGTTATTGATTTGACACATTGCGATATTTAGATAAGATGCTCATCAGGAGTAAGTTAATCCTGTAAGAGCAGTAGTTTAAGAGTTGTTTCTATAGCAGATGTGATAAGGTTTGCATGATGGAGTATTCACGTATTGTTGCAGATTTTTCCTCTCAAACCCGCACTGCATGCTCGGTCTGGTGTTGTCTGCTGCAAGGTCAGTGATACCGCTTTACCGTGCCAAAAACTGGGTCATGTTCCCGAAAGAACTTAACCCTTAGAATGCTGGGTAATGTTATCAAAATATATGTTGGTGTCGTCTGCTTTCCAAAACCTTAAATATCTGCTTTATTTTGCTAGAGGTATGATATTCAGAGTAGCAAATATGTTAGATCACAGGCCAGCCGCCAATTTACTTGGTGACTGGCCTGGGTCTAATCTCTTTACATTAGCATGAAGTCGTTTCCAGTACTATAAGGGTTAAACATGTTAAAGTCGATCGGTATAGGAATTTTCACTTTCACGTCAATGTCAATAAAGTCGGGCCAATCAATGACAGTCGGGCTAGAATAACTTATCCACTGCAATGATATGGGAGGGAAAACTTATTCATTTTAATCGATATGGGTTTTACATCGCGTCAACATTATTTCGGTTGTGTTGCGATACCCAACTCTTTATGATGGAGGAAGACCCTTTCCATACTCAACCGCCCAAAAGGGCTGCTGAAGGCATCAAGATTCCGTAAGTCAGTCGGGGGATAACCTCTCATGAAAATTCACATGTACACCGGGGGTACGTTTTACTAAACAACTTACGGAGAATATTTGCGTAAGTCAAAACTAATAAACATTGATAGTATCTTCAATGAAAGGACAACATTGCCATGTGACACGTCATTGGACGATTCCAATGATGTGTTACTTTGCAATATTGCTTTGCCAAATATTGAAATTAAAGGACTTTTTGTTTTAGTAAAACGGTACCCGGGATTTGAACCCACGCGGAGTGATGTGATTGAACCCTTTCCCAAACAATAACTACATTTGACGACTTTGTTGCAGACGACTTTAAAAAACATTGTGGGAAAAGGAGAAATTGCACGTAACGAGCAAATGTTCTTTTTCCCACGAGGTTTTCTGCTCTTTCTGAAGAATATTGTTCAATTTGATCACATTTTGAAATGTGGTCTGCAAACTCCTTCAATTTGGGGTAGTCGAAAATTTGTTGTTTGGGAAGGGGTTAAAAGTTTGTATTCTTTCGACCAGTCACAGGAATTCGATGGCGGATATGTTATTTTCTACCACGAGATGAATTATGATTTACTTTATCCTTAGACCAACGAGTATATGGTTATGATTGAAGGATCTATGCAATTTTCCTTTGCAGACGTCTCCGCGGAGAATGACTCAATACTAGTTTAATAAGCTAAAAGTGTCCTATTTAGTGTAAAGCGCACGAAGTAAGATCTAAGGTCCAAGTTTTCGAAAAACAACGAATTCTAACTTAGACCCTTATTTAACCCTTTCCCAAACAACAACTTTTCGACTGTCCCAAATTGAAAGTGCATGCAGATGACCTTTCAAAATGTGATGAAATTGGAAAATAATCTTCTGATAGGGCAGAAAACATTGTGGGAAAAGGAAAAATTGCTCGTCACGAGCAATTTCTCCTTTTCCCTCAATGTTTGCTTAAGTCGTCTATAACAAAGTGTTCAAATATCGATATTTTTTGGAAAAGGGTTAACATGTACTTAAGTACGAGTAACGTACTCGGCTGAGTACAATAGATGACCCGTGTTCTTGACGTCGCTTAGTTTAGCGTCAATCACGTCACTTGAGGCAGTGTTTTGGGTTGACTCAACACAATTGCTTAATCATAAGTTTAGGTAAAAGTTTGAATAGAGGTTTATTCCAAGACCCTCCCAACATCAATGTTTATACTTGGATTCAAAGGAGAGCCATGAATAAAATAAACATATCATACTTTAGTACGTTTCGAGAACACGGACCAATATCTCGTGAATTTACGATAATGTTTCAATTTCACGAGTAGCTTGTAGAAAGATAAACACGTTGCCAAATGGATAGAAGACGTCTCGCACTTGAGTCACGTGAAAATCATGAGTACCTAGTTTAAACTTATTTATCATCTTGTGCGAACCAATAGTTCCTTGCTTATGTCAATAACGCTCAATTCTGTTATCGGGATACATACCCAATACTCACACCGGATGTGGATTAATAAACGGTCACAATGCCTACTAGGCTACTCACGGGATTCAAACCCACGACTCTCGTGTCCCGACGCTGACGCAGTAGGAGATTTACGTTCTGAAGGCGTATTTGTCATGGTCCTGCAGAATTCCTGACGAATAATTGCTCATGAAGCTGTAGACGTGTATGAAATGCAGTCGGACACCTTTGCAAAGTTTTTGAACACAATGGCGTCCAGATACGCACAACATGCTTCCAATATCTGTGTATGTATGGTGTTAAACGCCGTGTCAACACAATTCTTGTTATGTTGCGGCTTTTCTGAATCCACCAGTACAACGCTAAGGCTGTGAAGAAACTTGCCAAAGACCTCTTTCATGAAACCATAGGTGTCAGTGGTGCTTGAATCGGGGACCATCGAGTTCTAAGTCTGCCAACTTAACCGCGAGGCCACGCAGGACCCAATCAATACGGACACCACAATACTCTGTTTATTACACTAGGAGGTTATAATTATGGACGTTGTATGCGTTTTTTCTTGCTTGTAAATGTTTAACCATTCGGAGTTCATACCGTCGGTTTACCACACTTAAAGGTTGTTGACCTTGATGATAGATTCACGTGTAGAGTGCCTGGGACTTGTCTCTGCGTGGCCCAGTGGTAGAGATGGCGGACTAAGAGCTCTGTAGACATGGGTTCGAGCCCCACTGACCCCTCTGGTTTCATTAGAGTGACCTTTGGAAAGTCGCTTCAGAGCCATAGCTTAGTACTGGCGGATCCATGAACGCCGTTACATAACTAAATAAGTGTTGGTACAGCGTTGAACACCATACAAACAAAATTGATACGAGCATGTTTCTCACAGATTCGTTACTAAAAATACGTTATAAATGTTATTACAAAATTGTCGCAACCATTGAATATCTAAGGTAGTGTAGTCTTCGTTAATGAGGAACATACATTAAAAGCACGATATGGATTTCTTAATTAGTACTCATGTTCCGCTCACGTCGGGGTTCAAGCTTGCCCAGGTTACTTGTTTCCTCTTTATATTTACGTTTACGAGTAACTCTACCGTACAAACCAGGCACCAGCTGGGTACCGATTTACTAAACTGATTACGCATGAGATTTGCGTACATCTAAAACAACAGTTCCTCTTATTTCAATATTGGGCGAAGCAATATTGCAAAGTAACACATCATTGGAAGCGTCTCTCCGAGACGCTTCCAATGACGTGATACATTGCAATATTGTACTTTCATGGAAGATACTATCCATGTGTAGATATGCATTACGCAAATATTTTCCTTAAGTTGTTTAGTAATACTGTACCCTGGGGTAAACACCGAAGTTCACTGACCGCCTGCTCTAATCTAAACGTGAATGGGGTTAGCAATACATGAAAGGTTTTCTATGGCAGAGGTACGGCTCGTTTTTAAACACCTATTGATAAGGTTGGTGCCTGGTTTCATGTGTACTACTAAGTCCTTAAAGGTTAAACAATTGGACGTATCGTTTTAAAGATTGTTGGTTTGTTGTATAGGGGTTAATCGCCATTTTCAACAGCATTTTAGTTATACGACTGAGATCAGTGCACCGAGCCATGTTTTAGTTAGATCTTACCTAATAATGCACAATGCTCTTTGCAAGGCGGACTGCTTTCCAATACGACTGTTATTCAGGACGATGGTCCGTGTGAAGAGCGTCGGCCTCGGAACACGAGTGTACTAGGATCGAATCCCATGAGAAGCGCAATAGTCCTTGGGTCATTTTATTAATCGATACTCGGCGCGAACACTGCTTGTGTATCCAGGAAGAAGAATCGAAAGTTATAAGTCTTAGTTGTAAGAACCTGTTCCACAATCGATGTAAAATAACTATGTCCAACTGATGTTATTGGGAAGTAGTGATAGTCAATGAAATCAAGTTGTATATGTAGCCGAAGGAGTTAAACATGAACCCACATGCCTTAAAACATAACCAGTCCCTGAAAAAGATATATAACTGAGTGGATGCAGTTGACCCATCAAACCAAAACCATTTCATAACTGAGCAAGACCCCCTGGTGTCTTTTGTATAATTTACCGTGATTCACTGTTTATTGGTTTCGATTTTTTACTGAAACCGGTGTTAAACTACGTTTCAAAAAGAATAGATTATGTACACGTTTGGTTATTTACCATTACATGGCTAAGAACTATCATAGTTGGTGTAAATAGATTTGAGTTGAATACAATTTATCATGGGAGTGTCTAGCTTTAGGTTCCGATGTTTATCTTGAGGAAAACTCGTTATAATACATACAGCAATCACCCAATGTATGGGGTAGGTAGATACACGGACTTCCTGTTTACCGTTTACCAATTATCTCATGACGTATCAAAATGTATCTATACTCTTAGAAAATCACTTGAAGTCAAATAAAGATTTGTTTCAGATCAGGCCATATGCAGTTCTTATAAATGAATAGAAGTCGGATACTATATTTATAGTTATTGTTATACATTTAGCAAGTTTCTGACACAGGTCCCATACGGGTCCTCTTCGTCAGAGTCGTATCAATATCTTTCAGTTTTTGTTGGGCTATTCTGGATGCACCAATTCTAGGCTAGGACTCTGAAGTGACTTGCGAAAGGTTACCCAACGCACCAGAAGTCTCAATGGGGCTCGAACCCTGGACCACCGAGTTCTGAGTCCACCGTGTGTGTTCTCGTAGAAGTCAGCTACTTAAAAACTAATACAATCCAATCTCCTCTCACGAATTTAACTCTATAATACCAGTCTCGAAAACCATAGCGAAACTTCGATTAGAAGAATCACAATTGTGATTGGGATAGAGATTATCACAACAATGTCTTCAATGCTGCACAACGAATGTATCTTTTATTGAAATGAACCGATTGAATGATTAGACTTTAGAAAACTCTTTACGCTTCATGTTTGACCATGACTTGGCCAAAGAACTTTGGAATCTTTTCAACAGGAATGTGGTTATATTAATGATGATAGATTGTAAGACTATGTAAAACTGACTCCATTGAACAAAGAGTCTGGCCGGATGCGAAACTCAGAACCTATGTATTGATGGTAGAAAAGACTTTAATATTAATAACATTATTTTTTACAACGATCAAGTTCTTACTTTTTACGTCCACTAATCTCGATTCTGATTCCTATACAATATTCACGGCGAATCTGGATCAATGAAAATGGGCCCTGCTTGTTGTGGGATTCGAATCCACGATCTTCGTCACCAGAGGCTGACACTTTTCGATGCGTTCTTATCTCCAATCCTCTATTGAGACTTGTCTAATGGATTTGACATGCATCCAGTTTTACATTTGTCGGGTATATGCGTCATAATAGTGTAAATGACAAATGGAGTAACACACTTTTCTTACGTATCTTGAATCTATTTGAATCTATTTTTTGAATTGGAATTTGAGATCGGTCTAAATTGAAAACAATTGAGGTAAATATATACTACGGAACATGGCTTCAAAAAGAAAGAAAATTTAAATCAGTATGATATTGGTTACAAATCACTGTGACAAAAGGATAAATCGCTAATGGAGAGCAATATATTCTATTGCCACAATGGTTTCTAAAGACTGGTTGCGAATGCGTCAAAATAAAGTATTATTGAGGAAGAGTTGAACCGTAACGCATTTCCGGTTTAAACCGCATCGATGTTGTTTCATTTTGAATTAGACGACGGATAGACAGGGATTGCATCATTCTGGAAGTTAATCTTGAAAAACAATCATTTCAAGTTTTTTTTAGACTTATTTATTTTACACCGATTGTAACGAAAGCTTGAAGGTTAATGTATTCTCTCTCAATGACTGCATCCCTGATACTTAACCATTACTCGCGTCGATGTGTGGGCTAGTCCTGACATTTTTACCACGCTGCTAACGAGGGTCGAACCCAAACATTAACGACCGTTCACAAATATCTGGTACTAACTACTAGATACATCAGCACAAGAAACATGCGCCAGAAATCATTCTGGCAACACGAAAACGAATAATTTCTTTAATCACAATGTTTCTTGGCTAAATGGATTAAATATCAAGGGATCAATGCAAGACTATAGTAAGTGCTTTGTAAACATGGAAACACTTGTATTGCAATGAACCCTTGAAGTGTTATCTTAATCTAGGATGGTAATGTCAAAAAGGAAATGAACCAATCGGGTGAAAGGGGAATATTATTGTTATGAATAATGACTTCTCTTGATACAGTTGTTAGAGACATTTTCTGGTTGATTTCAGACTGATATTAAGAATACAATGTCTCACCCTTCACTTAAATGTTGTATGTGTCAGACGTGTTGAAACGGTTTATTTGTTTATTAATTTTCTAAATTGGGAAATGGTTGGGAATGCATTTTTCACTGTTTACTTTCGTTTATTTAACAACGAATGCATACATATATTGGTTATAGTGTGTCTTGTTTTAAAGCGACTTTTATTCAGAGATTATTATCATCTAATCTAGAAAGTCTTTTACGGATAAAATGATAACAGAGATTTATATCTTTTCATAAAACTAGAGCAGAGATACACTTCTAAATATTCGGTGTACTTACAGAAACTTTATCAGACAGGTTTATACAACTGTTAAAAAGGTTTAAGTCTATATGATAAATGCATATAATTCATTCTATCAACCGAATGGTGTATCATGTGTTATCTAGTATGTACATGTATATAATTAAACCAAAAATGTACCTTTGTGATACTTCCGCAAAAATTTCGGACGCATGGTCGCGGATGAAAGCCGCATCGCTGTCCGATAAGCATTCGGAGTCCTCTTCATACTCGTAATTCGTTAACAATTGCATGTGCTGGGATATTCTGGATCACATGCAGTGACACAACATGTAACTAAACAAGCCATCAGGGTCTTATCACGTTCTTAGGTCGAACCATGGCATTTCAACTTTTTCTGGCATTGATGCATTACGTAAAAGGACGTTTGCATTAAGGTGTATGTATACATTATATATGGGAATGCTACCACCACTCAGACATTCTATTTCTTGAACTACGAAACATGAGTGTGATTTGTGAGCACACAGATAGATAACGAAGGGTGTAAACTTTTCATGTCAAGTGACTGATAATGATTCACTGGGCTGGTCGATCATTGAATTCAATCTCAACATGCACACGCGTACTCGATGCCTAACAGCTTTAATTTATGATGTAACCTTTTTGTACTCGGTCAGAATTCCCGCCGGAAATCTGTGACTGAACACGTGTTGTCTGAATCACCATTAGAGTATGTAACCCTTATACTGGAATTCAGCTCACCTTGAAGCGTCTGTAGCAGATGACTTTAGACACAACGACCAAACCGACCATTGCAAGAGGATAAACCGCTGGTGCATATTGAACAAATGGCTGGTACAATTATGCATATTGATATATAGATGGTACTCTGGCACTTTTCTAAGAACCATAGGGCATAAATGACCAGGACAGCTTCCGTTCTAAACGACTTATTGAAATATAGCGTACGTCAAAACTGATATACAATAATATTAACATACACACACACCACCAATGTCATAGCACACGTTTTTGATGACGTATCACTTTTCAATAATGCTCAATCCAATATTGAAATGAGGGGTAATGTTGCTTTGAAATTATGCACATTGTTAGCATACTTTGTTTAGAAAACTAAAGTCATGTAAGTGTGTAATGTATTAAACTGAACTATTTTAATGCAGATTCATCTAGAAGCTGGGTTTACTCCTGATATGTAAACTCCGTTATATGAACTCCATTTCGAACAGTTCTTAATGAAAACACAATGAGCAACTATAACAACATTCAGTGGCCATGATAAATGTATTTATTTGATACGAGGGAGTCTTCCAAAAGTAGTTTCCAATATTTCGATATCGTCTACCTTTTTTAAAAGGGAATTGGTTAAAGCAGTTTTATGTTTATAGGAGGAGATACATGTATATATACCCTTAATAATCCTTTTGGAAAGAAAGCATGATACAGCCATTTGCGTTTTCTCATTTTGTCATGAAGGGTCTAAACGGAGGAGTAGATTCGAAAAAATGGTTCAAGTAGCTCCATGACACATATGGTTGAAAATCAACATAATAAATAACCAATGTTTGACTTCTGCGATATCTTTCTTTTCACTTTGTTCTGTGAAATCTAACTCTTACAAACGTGCATTTTACAAGCGCTTTCATATGCCTGCTGTGTATCGCAATTGAAGTTAAATCTTAAACAGAAACAATACAGATACATGTAATGATATTCGATTCATGTCGATACATTTTCAAGTAGGACTGTACATGTCCGTGTAACAATTTCAAATATTAGTCCGATTACATTAAAGTGAGAGGGGCCAGCCATCAACCGATAAATTCAAGTGCACCATGAGATGGTCTTAATCCGGGACAAGGTCGTATTCATTACTGTAATGCTGGGCCGTGTCGATATCGGTGTGGGGAGTTTTGTTTGATAACTGGTTAACTTGTAAACTCTAAATCTATGGTGAAGCAAATACTTAACAAATAATAAGTCCTATCACTCGGACCACGTTCCTAGATACATATTTATTTCCTATCGAACACAGCTATAATAATGCGTTCCCGGTGTACCTTTATATAGTGAGACGACCTGTTAGGGTACTTTTATTGTCACAGGCTGATCAAATATGTATCTAGCTGATCAAAGACGTATCTAGCTGATCTTCGGTGCAAATTGTTAATCAAAGAGACAAAAAGCCGATCAAAGTCACCAACAGCTGGTCAGATTGACAACATATGAACAAAGACGACAACATCTAATCAAAGATGTCAATATCTGATCAAAGACGCCAGCAACCGATCAAGGTCGCCGTCATCCGATCAAAAACTTCAACATCTGGTTAAAAGCACCATCATCTGATCAAAAAAGTCTATATCTGATAAAGGACGCCGGCAACCGTTTAAGGTCACCAACAGCTGATCAAGGACTCCTATATATATTCAAAGACGTCAATGTCTGATCACGGTCGCCAGTAGCTGAACAAGGACGTCAATATCTAATAAAGTACGCCATCATCTGACCAAAGGTTTCAATATTTGATCAAAGACGCCAGCAACCGACCAAGGTCGCCATGAGATGATCAAGGACGGCAATATCTGATTAAAGACGCCATCATCTAATCAAAGACGTCAGTATCTAATCAAGGACGCCAGCAACAGATCAAAGACGTCAATATCTAATTAAAGACGACAGCAACCGATCAAAGACGTCAATATATTACCAAGAACGTCAGCAATCGATAAATTTCACCAGTAACTGAACAAAGACGTCAATATCTGATTAAGGATGCTGTCATCTGATCAAAGATGTCAATATCTGATAAGGGACACCAGCAACCGATCAAAGTCGCCAGGAGCTGAACCAGGACGCCTATATCTTATAAAGGACGCCAGCAACCGATCAAAGTGTTCAATAAATAATCAAGGTCGCCGTCATCCGATCAAATACTTAAAAATCTGGTTAAAAGCACCATCATCTGATCAAAGACGTCAATATCTTACAAAGAACGTCAACACCCGATGAAATACGTCAATATGTGATGAAAAGATGCTAGCAACCGATTTTCGTCGCCAACAGCTGATCAAGGAAGACAGTATATGATTAAAGATACCATCATCTGATCAAAGACGACGTCCTTGATCAAGGACGCTAGCAACCACTCAAGGTCGCCAAGAGCTGACCAAGGACGACACGGTCAGATTTAAGACACCTCCTTGCAATGGCGCGAACAATCACGTGATCCTTGACTGTCTACCGACAACGGTTAATGCTCATAAAATATGACCGGGCGATAACCGAATTTTATGGTTGTCTTTCTCCGTTCTAACACTTTCCCCATTTTCTCTGGGTCAATATACAACCTGTTTGTTGAGTTCTTTTTGTGCATGTAAGACCACACGTTTTGAAGTTTTGTCATGGGATTCAATTTAAATATTGTTCATGAATGAAGACTCGTCGATTCACTTTGTATTGTTTCTTTGAATATAATTTATTGTTATTTACGGTAACAGAAAACAAAACATTCGATCTCAATTATCGCTTATACAAACTTTATAAGGGATTTCGTTTCATAAGCTTTAAGAAGTTTCAACAAGCTTTAAAATCGTTGCTGATAAACCTATATACAGTGAACCCTCGTTTATCCGGACCCCGATTATCCGAATGTCTCGCAATCCGAACAAAATTGTAAGGGAACGGAATTATTGGACCAGTTTATAGCAGACGACTTTTGAAAACATTGTGGGTAAAGGAGAAATTGCTCGTGAAGAGCAATTTCTCCTTTTCCCACAATGTTTTCTGCCATATCAGAAGATTATCTTTGAATTTCATCACGTTTTGATGTCTTCTGCAAACTCTTTCAATTTGGGGCGGTCGACAATTTGGCGTTTGCTAAAGGGTTATAACTATACACCGCTCATACAGACCGTTTATGTCTTAATGTGAATATGAACATGCTCTGCTTCATTAGTCCGGATTATTCGGTAAACCGGACATTTTGTTGGGAACGGACGGGTTCGGATAAACGAGGGTTCACTGTATATGGTTGTTGGAGACGACAAGCATAAGGAAAATCCGTAATGGGGGACCTATAAACTATATATTATAGGTTTTTAATAAAACTTTTTATGGAGGATCTTTATTCGTTGCCAAACATTCGTACAAAAAAAAGAATAAGACACTCGATCACAGTTATCATTAGATATAATTTATGGAGGAGTTCGTTTTATCTGCAAAACTCTTTGTAATCAATGCAATTCCACATGTAAAGGTATAGGTTAGTTTGAGAAGATAAACAAGTCAAAGTAAAACAAAATTATTTTATTGGCAAAAAACGATTGTGTTATAGCCATAAAGACGGTAAAAAATGATGGATTTTACAAAAAAAACACACATATGAAACACGAACAAGAGTTGAGGACAAATTGAGAGATACATAGAGAATAGATGGTTGGTGTCGTGAATCGGAAATGTTATCGGGCAAGGCTTAGGAATATTATCCGGTGAGCCAAAGGCGAAACGGATAATATTCCGAGGCCGAGCCCGATAACTTTTCCCATTCAAAGACACCAACCATCTATTCTATTTATCCTGTTACCTTTATGTATTATTTCAAAAAAACTAGATGTAAATAAAACACGAGAAAAAAGGAAAAAATCAGTAGAGAATGGTGTAAACATGACGTCATTGCGCTTTTATGACGTCATGATTCGTCACGTGCATGTGTTATATAGTTAGTGCCGGATATCACAAATGTTATACGGCACCTAGTTATCAGTCCCAAAATGTCATTAGTGACAGAATAAATGCAATTTATGTTTCTTATTGATCAGCATCTGACTAACCAATAACGTCTTAGTTACTAATCTGAGGGAATTTGAAAGCTGTGTATACGTACTTTGCGAGTTGTTGTAATAATACTGTGAACTGCGTACTCTGAAGACTGATAAACTTCTGTTTGGTAGGTCATTTACAATAATACTTCAATATTTTAATTATTTTCCATTCTCCCTTGTATATTACTATGTCGACCTATCTCTATATTAAGTGAGTGATTTGAGATTCTGAGCTATTTCAAAGCCTATCTGTAAAGAGGAATATATACTACAAAGGAGGTGAGGTTCGAAATCAAGTGAATTCTTTATAAGTGAATAAGTTTCGAGTTTACTTTGTGAGTTAATATCACTATCACATATATCCGCTGTTTGATAGCATACACATGCCCGGCATTTATCAATTTTCACCTTTATAAGCACTGAAATCCCAGATCACTCAATAAATGTTTAACTTGTTTGGCCCATGGATTATGAGATTCTTTTCAATCATTACAATGTACAATTTTGTACATTAATGAGTCTGGCGATCAAGAAATCTTGTACCAATAGTTTAAAATCCTTATGTTTTGATACAAACAAAGGCGACGACCTCTTTCGCTATATGTAAGGACATTTGCAACAATTCTGTTTAGGAGTAAAATGTTTTTTAAATATTTCAAATGTACCTTCTCGACGTATGGTGATTTATGGAATCCCCATACCTCAGAACCATAAATGGACATGGACGTGGAAACGCTGCCGTTTGGAAACAATTAGGCTAAATCTCGATCATTATCACGGTCTATTTTCGATATTCATATTTTGTATCATTGACTTGACTTTCAAAACAGCGAATTATCTTTTTTATCATAAATCAATGATATTCCAATGATGTTTACTTTCACGTAGCATTTTTCGACAGGTTGTATGTTGTAATGTCATCATTTGGTAATCAATTTTGCGTTCGAACTGGCGCGGAACGATTGTAGGCCTACAATCTTTTGTTTATCTATTGAACACGATAGTCCGAGCTCATATTACTTTCTCTGGTATCAGTTGATATAATGAGAAAAACATTACGTTTCAACCGAAACCTACAAAACTACATCTTATGGTTGAAGATTACAATATGTTCATCTCAACATTAATATACAGGAACATGTATGTATACTGTACTCTATCGTTCTATGTCACCAACTTCTTTGTCAAATGCACAATATTGGATGTTTACGCTCTATCATTCTCCAAATCAAATAGAAAAGATGCATGGCTTCGTAATTAACAAGATTCGATCGATGACATACACAATATACAACGATACGCATCAACGATAGCATGTCAAATATGGACGACTTATTGCAAACAATTAAATTTCATAATGAAGCTTTCGCTCCAGACACGGATCTTTACCAGTTCTGTGTAAACATTATTCATTCAAGAAGCGTCAATTTAACTAGGTATGTACAGTCTATACGTGGTGGATTTCAAAAGAGATGTTACACTTTTGGATTAAAATACTCATTATTTTACTGAATAGACACTGTTAACAATAAAACGATCTACTTTAGTTTCTAATTGGCTATTCTACTTTGCGTATCATATAACAACAGAGATTTTATGCAGTTTTAAAGATATATACGTTTTACTTTCAAAATTCTCCACATCTTTGAACAAGCTCCTTTAAAAGTCGGACATTGCAATAAAACTAAAATGATTATATCGCCATATAAAAGCCCATGTGAATAAATGAGTTACCAAAGTGACTGAAGAAGAAATTATAAAATGACAAGCAATTCTTCCGTTATTCAGTAACGTTTCCAATGCCTTCTGCTTTGTGTGTCTAAAACATGGTATTTTGGAGTAAGTGATGAACGGTATCATTCTAAAAGCGGGACAGCATTGAATAATCCTTATTTCTAACAGTGTAGGTGACCTGACGATAGCAGGGTTGTTATCTCACGCTTGACCTTAATTTGATTTGAAAAATTCATACATGTAGCTTTAAATGACCTTATTAAGGATTAGAAGTATGTGTATGTGTGATCTCATGGACTGATAGCGATGACCTTACTTCGGTACATGTTTAAACGGGACTTTAACCGACTTAAATGGAGGACAAGATTAGCTGAGTATCAGACAAACATACACAGTAACGCAAACTTCTACTTATATAATCCCAAATGTGTGAAGTTTTCATAGGGTGGCATATGTAATCTAAGAATGGACTTTCCATCGTAATGAAATACGTGTACCGTTACATCTAGACATACATTTGATCAGTTTAGAGTTGGAGAGAATGAACAAAATATGTTATTTTCATAGTTTTAATTACATATATACAATTATAGTGGCCTGGGTACCGTTTTACAGAACAGTTTACGCTAAAAAGTTGCGTAAGTTAAAAACAGCATTCTCTCTTATTGCAACATTGGGCTAGTCAATATTGTCAAGTAACACATCATTGGAATCGTCTCTCCGAAACGCTTCCAATGATGTGTTACATTGAAGTCTTGTACTTTCATCAACAATATTATTCATGTTTATCCTGTCAATAGTTCCATTTTGGGACCGATAACTAGGTGCCGTATAACATTTGTGATATCCGGCACTAACCATATAACGCATCCACGTGACAAATCATGACGTCATAAGAACGCCATGGCACATGACGTCATGTTTACATCATTCTCTGCTTTTTTTCACGTGTTTTATTTTCATTTTGTTTGTTTAATAGTATACATAAAGGTAACAGGATAAATATAAAAGATGATTGGTGTCTTTGAATAGGAAAAGTTATCAGGCTCGGCATCGGAATATTATCCGTTTCGCCTTCGGCTCACCGGATAATATTCCTACGCCTTGCCCGATAACATTTCCGATTCACGACACAAACCATCTATTCTCTATGTATCAGGTTTGACTTACCAAAATGGTTTACGTTAAGCCGCTTAGTAAAACGGTACCCCAGTGAATTCCAAAGACCCCGCAAAACATTTATATACATCAAAGTGTGAATTAATGAAGTAAGGGGTTTTATGTAGTATCAATAAATGGGTCAAGATTGACACTATCGTTACCCTGGTGGATGTTGGAATGTCGCCTTGAAGATCTAGGTAAAGATAGCATTCGATGCAGTGGTGCAGATTTCGTCCCTTCCCGATTGTTCCATATCTGAAGAAATAGGTAATAAAATAAAATCTTTCATTTCGATTTGAAAGATGCAGAAAGTGCGAATACTGGTCACGTATCAAGGAGGAGGATTCTTGGGGATAAGTGAAGGCTGTAAGAACATGTTTCACCATGGATATAAACGACATTAATTGAAGCCAAAATGTGTAACATGTAGTTGTGGCTTTCTGTTTCGTATTAGCACGCATGTAGGTTATCTTAGCAACAACGGCTTAACATGATTCTAACACATATCAGGTGCGATCAAATCACCTAGAAACCTAAAACTATTGGTTATAGCAGACCCATTCCCTTTTACTGTATCTGCATAAATGCCCGCTCCAAATCTAAAGCAACCTCAGACCTAAACTTGTTCCCGCTGTCTATTTGCTCCACCATGTTTCTAAGCGATTTGATTGGTCGGGATGCTACATTAAAATACGACCATAACAACAACAACAAGCACATGGATGTTTCCCTTGAATCACCGTTTTGCGATTTTATTGAAGAGAAATCCCCTTTTTGCGATTATGAAATCATAACTTATGGCAATTCATATTTTGTCAGAATTGTGCCAAAAGTATTCGTCAGCAGATCCATCAAAGTAATATATCATGAAGTTGGGGTCATGCAAAGTTCACTGCGATAAATGTAGTTTTAATTTGGCCGCTCTTACTGAAATTGACCAATCAATCATGTCGGTTATTGGAGCAACATACTCGATCGAGTCTAGTTTTTACCGACCCATTTCTTGATAGTCGACGATTTCAATTTATCACAAGTATAATACAGATGAAATGCCAAAATGAACTGTATGCAAGCCATCTTTGGCATACGTATGTTAATGTTTTCCTATGCAAGTAGATTTGAACACTAAAGGTTAGATCAAGGATAATCCTTTCGTCTAATTAATTGACATTTTAGATTCAAATTCCTTTTTGGTATTAAAGTTTGTTCCTTTTCTAGTTATTTTGAGCCGGTATAAAGTTAACTCGGCTAATCGAAGCTGTAACTGTGTAACATAGAATATGCAAGTTTTGATCATTCGGACATTTTTGAGGTAGTCTTAAACGATTAACATTTTTGATACCAAACGCCAAATTTTCGACTGTCCCAAATTGAAAGAGTTTCAGGCAATATTTCAAAATGTGATGTAATTGAAAAATAATCTCCAAATAGGGCGGAAAATATTGTGGGAAAAGGAAAAATTGCTCGTAATGAGGAATTTCTCCTTTTCCGACAATGTTTTCCAAAGTCATATGCAACCAAGTGGTCAAATGTCGTTATTGTTTGGTAATGGGTTAATCAGGTGATTGCAATGTCTCCCTTTTGAATAGTTCGAGAGTTGTATTATGCGTACTCAGGTTTCACAACGTTCCATACAAAAAGGCACAGCTATTGCGTACTTGTCTTGAGTAGTAGCAAAGATTACCTTACCAAAGGATTGAGTTTCAAAGTCTTGTATTTATCAACAAGCATATGTAACAACGATACTATGTCTGCCTGTACATTGCGATGTTAGTCGGCTTTGCACATGTACTTGAAGACTTATTTACATATTGTAGGAGGTTGTGGTCTGATATCGGTAAGACGAAATAAAATGACGTCGACATAACTTTGCATCAAAGTTTAATAAAGTTAGGTAAATTTATTTAGCGACTGTTACTGGATTTATCCTCCGTTATTTCCCGTTCACAATAAGGCAATATATCAAGCGCCAAACCCGCTTAACAATTTAATACTAAAGCAATCAACTTATAATGTACTACAATATTTCGTACATGAATATTGCAGTGCTGGCCGAATGATATAAGGGCGCTTCTGAAACATGCGTCTAATGTTTACGTACGTTGACTACTTCATTTAGCGTTTTGTCACTTAGTCGACGACCGATCGTCCGATGATCCATTCGGTCAAGGGCCATGGTCGGTAATGATTCAATTAACGTTACCCTCAGACATTGACACCGGGACCAAATGTAAATGGTCATTACTCAGTCAGAAATAGGGATAAAGGACATGTAAGTGTTTTTATAGAACAGAACAGAACAGAACAGAAAATACGCTCTCTCTCTCTCTCTCTCTCTCTCTCTCTCTCTCTCTCTCTCTCTCTCTCTCTCTCTCCTCTCTCTCTCTCTCTCTCTCTCTCTCTCTCTCTCTCTCTCTCTCTCTCTCTCTCTCTCTCTCTCTCTCTCTCTCTCTCTCTCTCTCTCTCTCTCTCTCTCTCTCTCTCTCTCTCTCTCTCTCTCTCTCTCTCTCTCTCTCTCTCTCTCTCTCTCTCTCTCTCTCTCTCTCTCTCTCTCTCTCTCTCTCTCTCTCTCTCTCTCTCTCTCTCTCTCTCTCTCTCTCTCTCTCTCTCTCTCTCTCTCTCTCTCTCTCTCTCTCTCTCTCTCTCTCTCTCTCTCTCTCCTCTCTCTTCTCTCTTCTCTCTCTCTCTCTCTCTCTCTCTCTCTCTCTCTCTCTCTCTCTCTCTCTCTCTCTCAACCACTGCTATTTTACACAACATTCACAATTTGCATAGACACATATCTATGAATATAATATATGTGTCTTATCATTTCAAATGAGGCTTGTATACATTTATATCAATTCATACGGAAGCAGTATTTTGAAAAAATAAGTTTTCATAATGAATATGTTATCTATTTTTTTTTATTTGTTTCGTGGATAGTCACTAAAACCGTATATTTGAGCTGAATGTTATACCTACACCCAAATAACTAGTTCGATGCGAAGACACAAAGAAGCTGGTGAAGACTTATACTCAAAGCATTGTAGCATTGGTTTGGCGACTGATGTTAACCTTATACTAAAGGTAAACACATGTTTTGCATAATGGCCTGTCGGGAGCAATGTTTGATGGTCATTACACGTACTGCTACAGGTCTTTAACACGCAATGCATGGCGATACTCACTTAGCCTGGTCCTCGATATTTGTTTTATGGGATGTGTCCAAATAAAAGAGAACCATCAGGAAAGCAGAAACAGTATTATGTTAGGGAATTAACCTTCTTTTGGATAATTGAAAGAAACTGTTTTTGAATATTGAGGAATTGCTCATTGAGTATCGAGATTGGGGTAAGGAAGTGACAATACTAACTAAAAAGGCTTTGAAAGTTAGAGTTGACTACATAACAAAAATGAGGGGTAATTATTTATTGCAAATCGAAATACATAAAGAACATACCAGAAGTTTGTTAGAAGCTATACATTCACACACATTGTTTTTGAGATACTGCACAGTTAAATGCTTAACAATAAAATAGTGTCATTTTGCAATATACACTTTCTGTACAAGAGGCAAAAGAAGCTTCTACACATGGGTACCGATTCAGTAAACGACTTAAGATAAATTCTTAGATACAGAGTACTTCACGTTATGATAGATAGTAAGTCGTATTAAACCACGAAAAAATTACAAAGCCCTCATTATCAAGTGTTAAAACAGTATTCGTACTGAAAATATCATCAAATCTTTTATTAATAACATACAATTCAGTCGCTAACAATACTTTTGTGTAAATGAGTCACAAGTGAGTCACCCACAAAAGTCGCGTCAGTAATCAAGTACCAATTGTACTTTGATTTACGATTAGTTTTTACTCACGTGAGTGTTGACGTCATAGACAAGCTGTCTGTATATATACATTGTACATCACGAGGAGACATTGACCCCAGATGAATCAATCTCCTTGACCTCATTCCACTTGTACAACATGTTTTGTCTGATCCAGAAACAACAATTATAAGGTTTGTAGAAATGAAAGAGGGAGACATTGGTGTTTATGAGCAAGACCTTCGTTTGTCATTTGGTTGTTTCGGTTGTTTCGTAAATCTTCTATAGATACCGAGAAATCACTCAATAAGATGTTATCTCTGATAGCGCTTGAATCGACTTCATGCTTATCCGAATAGATTCGATCCAGACCAGCCGCCAAACAAATTGGCGGCTTGCCTGTGATCTAACCTGTTTGCTTTTATAAGACTCTTACCCTATCAAAATAAAGCAGATATTTAAGGTTTCGGAAAGCAGACGACATAAAAATCTATTTTAAGAAACTTACTCAGCATTCTATGGGTTATAGTTGGCAGAGAGATATATAAAGCTTTTGTGTCAATTTGTTTCGATATAACGAGAAGAAAATGACTCGATATCAATAATAATCCTCTGTTATTCCATTTTCTTTTGCAGAATAATTTGACGTATCCAACAACAGACGATACCATTGAAAGTATATGATAAACTACTCAATAGTAGTAATCATAACATGCTAGTTATCATAACACACTAGTAATCATAGCACGCTAGTAATCATAACACGCTAGTAATCATAGCACGCTAGTAATCATGACACGCTAGTAATCATAACACGCTAGAAATCATGACACGCTAGTAATCATAGCACGGTAGTAATCATAGCAACCTAGTAATCATAACACGCTAGTAATCATAGCACGCTAGTAATCAAAACACGCTAGTAATCATAACACGCTAGTAATCATAACACGCTAGTAATCATAGCACGCTAGTAATCATAACACGCTAGTAATCAAAACATGATAGTAATCATTACACGCTAGTAATCATAACACGCTAGTAATCAAAATATGCTTGTAATCATAACACGCTAGTAATCATAACACGCTAGTAATCAAAACATGCTTGTAATCATAACACGCTAGTAATCATGACACGCTAGTATCCATAGCACGCTAGTAATCATAACACGCTAGTAATCAAAACATGCTTGTAATCATAACACGCTAGTAATCATAGCACGCTAGTAATCATAACACGCTAGTAATCAAAACATGATAGTAATCATTACACGCTAGTAATCATAACACGCTAGTAATCAAAATATGCTTGTAATCATAACACGCTAGTAATCATAACACGCTAGTAATCAAAACATGCTTGTAATCATAACACGCTAGTAATCATGACACGCTAGTATCCATAGCACGCTAGTAATCATAACACGCTAGTAATCAAAACATGCTTGTAATCATGACACGCTAGTAATCATAACACGCTAGTAATCAAAACATGCTTGTAATCATACCACGCTAGTAATCATGACACGCTAGTATCCATAGCACGCTAGTAATCATGACACGCTAGTATTCATAGCACGCTAGTAATCATAACATGCTAGTAATCATAACACGGTAGTAATCATAACATGCTAGTTATCATAACACGCTAGTAATCATGACACGCTAGTATTCATAGCACGCTAGTAATCATAACACGTTAGTAATCATTAACACGCTAGTAATCATAACACGGTAGTTATCATAACACGCTAGTAATCATGACACGCTAGTATCCATAGCATGCTAGTAATCATAACACGCTAGTTATCATAACACGCTAGTAATCATGACACGCTAGTATTCATAGCACGCTAGTATTCATAGCACGCTAGTAATCATAACACGCTAGTAATCATAACACGCTAGTAATCATAGCACGCTAGTAATCATAACACGCTAGTTATCATAGCATGCTAGTAATCATAACACGCTAGTAATCATAGCACGCTAGTAATCATAACACGCTAGTTATCATAGCATGCTAGTAATCATAACACGCTAGTAATCATAACACGCTAGTTATCATAGCATGCTAGTAATCATAGCACGCTAGTAATCATAACACGCTAGTTATCATAGCATGCTAGTAATCATAACACGCTAGTAATCATAGCACGCTAGTAATCATAACACGCTAGTAATCATAGCACGCTAGTAATCATAGCACGCTAGTAATCATAGCACGCTAGTTATCATAACACGCTAGTAATCATAACACGCTAGTTATCATAGCATGCTAGTAATCATAGCACGCTAGTAATCATAACACGCTAGTTATCATAGCATGCTAGTAATCATAACACGCTAGTAATCATAGCACGCTAGTTATCATAACACGCTAGTAATCATAACACGCTAGTAATCATAACACGAATATATGAGCTGTAAGTTTTATTGAACAAATATGACCAGATCATCTCGACCGTGGTTCCAATGGACTTCTCCAGAAGGCCAGCGGTTTACTCAATACCTTATGCTAAGAACTTGCGTAAGTTAAAAACAACGTTCCCTCTTATCTTAAAAAGATGTTGATAACCAATACTAATGGATATCCTCTTGAACAAAGGTATAATATTGCACAGTAGTTTATAGATCGAACCGTCTATCAGAGACGGTTCCAATGACGTGTCACGTGACATTGTTGTATGTTTGATTATGACAATAATCAAGTGTATTTGTTTTAATTTACGTTTTTCTTTTTTTTTCTTTTGGAACAACGCTACTAGAGGCGTAATCGTGGTATATTAACGAGTAAGGATAAATAATGTAATCACTCGAGGTCCAGATTCGGGCCAATCTTGATAATAAGAAGATTATCAACAGAAAATAATCATTTTGGGTCAGACAAATGGTGCATTGTACATGTACCTCTCAGTGATTACATTTGAGCGGGTTTTGATTACCTTGACGTCATGATCTAAGGACACTTATACAGAAGAGGGACAAACGACTTGCAAGCAACTCCTTACTCCACAAATCTTCACTTTGACATATCTGCTGCCGAAGAGTTTAAAAATCTCTGTGATAGAATGACACATTTAGTGTAATGAATAATTTACCCTTTGTTTAACATGATTTCTACCCAATGTCACAATAAAATGTCATTGTTTGTGCACTTTTATCTCATGTTGTTGTTTTACGTTAGAAAACCCATAATCCGCCATTTTGAAGCTAATTCCATCGTCGGATTGCTTCGGTCGCTATTGGAATACATCGGTCAATGCCGGAACTATTCGGTGTTAAGCGAATAGTTAAGTCACCGACCGATGTATACCGAGAACGACTGACGTATTCCGACGACAGAAAGAGTTTTAAGACGGCGGATTAAGAGTATTCTATCTTCAATTTGGGCTTATTACACGTTGAAAAATGAGGGAAAGTGTTATCTGTTTACTCAATGATATTAATCCTTTGAAATTGAACGAATCTGTAGACTAATTGAATTATAAATATCGACGTTATCTAAAAAAAAAGAAGCTGATGATTGAAAATGGGGACACCGCCAAACCTTGCTACATCGGTAACTGTTCTTATTTTATGATTAAAGGTTCTTGTTCACAGATAGGAGGACATTTGGACATCCAACTTTGAATTCTTTGAAACTGTATAGGAGCTTAACTGTTGTATGGATAGTACATAGGAACAGTCATTCGAAGTATAATAAGTTTGTATTTAAGTATTTGGATCCTGAATACAATATCACATATCACAACAGCAGAAATGAAATGGTTTTCACCTTTTTACAAAGCGTTCCTAAGTCGTCTGCTTCAAGTAAAAAAAGATGTGGTCTGGTAAAGAGTTTACAAAAAGAAAACAAAATCACCACAAATATCCGTATGAGGGAATGCGTAAAATAACAACTGTTTTACAACAGCTCGGAGTTAAAAGATAAGGAAACAAAATCACCCCAAACATCCTTATGAGGGAATGCGTAAAAATAACAACTGTTTTATAACAGATTTTTTTTTTCAACATGAGTCAAATTCCTGAGGACACTGCCCCCTTCAATGTAACCCGCTGATGACATTAATCGCTATTTCAAAGAGTAAAACATCGTGAATACAGCTTACATTTACATGTAGACAATGTCGCCCCGGGCGCTATATAGCAGTTCACATGGACCACCCCGTAAAGACCCTCGACTCTTAGAAAGCTGGGTAATTTTCTAAAAAAAAAATTGTGTCGTCTGCTTTTCAAAATATAAAATATCAGCTTAATTCTGATGAGGACATATACTCAGAGTATCAAACAGGTTAGATCACAGGCCAGCCGCCAATTCACTTGGCAGCTGGCCTGGTTCTAACCTGTTTGCATAAGTATGAAATTGATTGTAGCACTATAAGGGTAAACGATCAATTGATCACTATAGGGTTCAAAGTTCACACAGTTCAATTATATAAATTTGAAAACGTTTCTTTTCAAACATATATACGATATTAAAGCAGTGCGTGGAAGAAGTATTATTAGGGCAATAAACATAAAGTGTAAATGAAGAAATGGTGATTTTCCGAGTGATAAATAATTCAATTACCGAATAGAAAAGAAATACGATCGAAAAGAATAAAACTGGAATTGTTTATTATAATAGTAAATGAAGTACAGTGAACCCTCGTTTATCCGGACCCCGATTATACGGATGTCTCGCAATCCGAACAAAATTGTAAGGGAACGGAATTATTGGACCGGTTTATTGCAGACGACTTTTGAAAACTTTGTGGGTAAAGGAGAAATTGCTCGTGACGAGCAATTTCTCCTTTTCCCACAATGTTTTCTGCCATATCAGAAGATTATCTTTGAATTTCATCACGTTTTGATGTCTTCTGCAAACTCTTTAATTTGGGACGGTCGACAATTTGGCGTTTGCTAAAGGGTTATAACTATACACCGCTCATACAGACCGTTTATGTCTTAATGTGAATAAGAACATGCTCTGCTTCATTAGTCCGGATTATTAGGTAAACCGGACATTTTGTTGGGAACGGACGTGTTCGGATAAACGAGGGTTCACTGTATTAGTTATATCAAGATAATCGCGTCTGGAATCAGCTTTTTCCAAGAATTTCATGTACACTGTATCAAGGTTTGGAATTGTTTTCTTAGAACTTGTTTCAATCAACCGTACATGATTTTCTGGATGTTTGGCCAAGTATAGTACTATTTTGGCAAACACGTGCTTCGTCTAATTCTTTAAGAACGGCATTCACATAGAGCAGTAAAATTCATTTTTTTTTTCGATAGTGTTCGAACCGAACATTATGCATGTTCTATCATATTTGAAAATGCTTCCGTGTCTGCCTATTTCAGTTAAAGAGAGTGTGCTCGATATCTAAATCATTTCTTTAAGTTGGTTCAAAAGAAAAGTGGATGGACAAGGGAAAGTACGAATTGTGAGCAATTTTCTTTGTTTTACTACTCAAACGGCTAGAATTCAGCATTAAAAAGAGATGTAACGTAACTAGACATGGTTGAGTAGGTAGTTGAAATAAATCAGGGGTTTCCTATTTACATGTGCGTACTGTATATTTTATTTTCATGTCCAAGAATTACACAATGTAATTACACTTTTTCTTATGGTATATCACCCCTTATATACTTCGGTAAATGTCGACAAATCTTGGTGGACGCCGATAACTACCGAATGATCTACGGACGACACTCGACGATTTCTGCGAATGTCCTCGACATTCGCGGAAATCGCCGAGCAACGTCTGTAATTTCTTCGGACGATGTCGCAATTAGCGATGTTTGCCGACATTTATAAGGAATTATATACCTTAACATCAGAACATATTTAGTATGAATGTACAGTAAGAGTGGTTGATGATCCAGGGAAACGTAGATCTAAAGATTTTTTTACAAACAATTTACCAGAACGCCTGTGATCATTCATTGCTCAACAAAAAGATATGGAGACAGACCTGTTGAAAGTACTTTTATTCGGATGAATCGTTGCAACTGTGTTTCGGTATCTCTGGTCAGGTGGTGGATTTTGAACATGGGACCCTGAGTTCGAGCTTCACCGACACCTCTGGTTTCGTGGGGGTGTTCTTTGGGAAGTAACTTCAGAGCTCTTGTCTAGTACTGGTGTTTCAAGGAAAGGAGTCACATTACACAAACATGGTTGACAGAGCGTAATACACCATACAAGCAGATTGAGTTTTTGTATAATTATGCACTCATGGGCTGACATGACGAATTTTGTTATTGTCACAAGTAAAACAGATAATATTCCATTCTTTTCAAGCTAGGTTGAATAATTGTGTACACCGTTCATGCATGCCAAAACAGGTGGCCTATTTGTACTGATCCCTTGGCTATGTAGTTTAATCTTTCTTCGGTGAGCCATTGTTTTGCCAAAAATCGCAATGTTTCAGGGTGCTGCAACTCAATGATACTATATCATAACTGAACATTTGTTAGCATGTCGTTTAATATATTTCTGTATTTATGATAATGAATGCATACATGTAAATGAAATTTTTGGTTTCCAAATGTGTGACACTTATCAAGCTGGTGCTCGCTTTAACAAATTTGTGAGAATTTACAATTAGATCGTTTCGATATCAACGTCAGAAATTGCTCTATATTCTCATACCATCGACGACATGTGCGCCTTAGATATATAGAGAGAAAATAGCTCGTATACCCTTATTAACATACCACACATGAAGGGGGAACGGTTTGTTATACGACCCCACGATGTCTTACATGCAGGATGTTATTTTTTTTTTTTTTTTTTTGTAAGGTTCTGTGTATGAGCTTGGTCATATGAAGGACCAACATGAAACTAAAGGTACTACATGGTTTCATAATTTATATTATGTATGCCCGCCCATATGAAGGACCAAAATGCCACTCAAGGATTTCTCGGTTTCGTCAATTGTACTATATATTATGCGCGCAGTTTGATGACAAGGCGGCCATTTCTATGCATTTACATAGATCTGTTGCGTTTTGTTTATAGGCATGTTGTGATGGTCACCACAGATATGCAACTCAAGAACTTACATTTTTCTTCAAGCTGCTATTTGGTATGGGGATAGTTTGTTAAATATGTACTAATCCTTTTAACCATCTCAAATATATTGTAATTTGTATGTGATTTACTTCATATTTATATTGTTTATTTATGTTCATGCATGTAATTGTAAACGTGTTTGAACTATGGGCCTATGTGCCTAAGTTCTAATAAAATTATGTTATGTTATGTTATGTTATGTTATGTTATGTTATGTTAACGGGGCAGCCTTTTCAAGACTACCACATATCTGTTCATCTTTATAAGACGGTTTGGTCTCCGCAGATGTACGTGCTCCTTGGGCATATCTCTCAAATACTTTTAACTATATGTCTACGTTTGCGAAATTGTCGTATTCCTTGAATCTCAACGGAAAATTTGTTATTGTGAATAAGAAATCGTAATAAATTTAAGTAACAATGAATACATCAATGGTAGGACTCATGTTCCGTTCACGTCTAAGTTAACGCATTTCTGAGATACTGTTTGCTCTTTAATTAATATTGTATACGGGGAAATCTATTGAACACAGCTTGGTAAGTTTGCGTAAGTCTAAAACAACAATTCCTCTTATTTCAATATTGGACGAAGCAATATTGCAAAGTGACACATCATTGGAATCGTCTCTCCGAGACGCTTCCAATGAAGTGCCACATTGCAACATTGTACTTTCATTGAAGATACTATCCATGTTTATCAATTATGACTTACGCAAACATTTTCCGTAAGTTGTTTAGTAAAACGGGCCCCAGAGCCCCAGGCTAGAACTGGTGAATCTAGGAAGGTCGTTTCATTACTGAATAGGTGTTGACACCGCTTAAAATCTAACATAAAGTTAAGTGTTGTTAAATGTTAACCATATGTCGCTGTTAATCGTTGCTTCTTGCATATGTTAAATGCCACAGTTCTGCTCATTCGCATTCAGTATGCATTTAACCACGCCCCCTTGGTCCCCTAGGTCCCACAGTCTTTCTTCATCATAACAACATAACATTGTAAAATGTTTGAGTGCATTCTCGCATGAATAGAGCTGAATCGTCTTGAGAGATGAATATCATATCACATATACTTCAATAAACGTCTAAAAATAAAGGCATATCCGGGTCTCGAACTATAAAAGGGAGATATTTGTTTAAGTGAACTTCAGGAAAAGTAATTGCTCATTCTCTCTTAATGACCGATTCAAACAAACAAACAAACATCCAAAAATACACTGTGACAAAAGGATGACCTGCCACAAATGCTCGAATCACGATTTTGTCAGAATGGTTTCTAAGTTATATCGAAATTGCATTTGTATACGTTGTCTTAAGTTGTTGTTTTCATTTGCTTTCAATTTGGACCAGTCACAAATTCCCCCATGTACACGACAAAGATTAAGCCTAATCATGCTATTAAATACCACTTACATAAAAAACATGTTATGCTATAATCGGTATCCGTTTACAAGGCCTTTCAACGAACGGTCACGTGATATAATCTTATATAAGCTGCAATATCGTTGTCACGTGACGACGGATGTAAACAACAAACCTACTGACACGTGGAGAGAAACATATTGTTTACCGATATACGATAAATGGGTGAGTCCATTATTGAGCGGATGTAGGTAGGTATAGGTAGTGCTGTTAAGGTTTCAGTTTAACCCATTACCAAACAATATCGACATTTGACCAGTTTGTTGCAGACGACTCTGGAAAACATTGCGGGCAAAGGAGAAATTGCTATTTACGAGCAATTTCTCCTTTGCCGACAATTTTTTCTATCCTACCAGAAGATTCCTTTTTAGTTTCATCACATTTGGAATAGTGGTTCGAAATAAACTCTTTCAATTGGCATATTCAGGAGTTTGTTGTTTGGTAAACGGTTAAACATATGTATTGTAAAGTACTTTTTACAATTGAATTGGGACGGACGCTATAAGCTCATTGAGTCCCTCTCCCGAGTATGTTTTACGTAATATAAAGGTAGGTAAGTTCAAGGTAATACAAAAAGCTACATTCTTTTAGATCAAACCATTCTGATATGTTTATATTAACCCTTTCCCAAACAATAATGACACTTACGACTTTGTTGCAGACGACTTTAGAAAACATTGTGAGAAAAATAGAAATTACTCGTACCGAGCAATTTTTCCTTTTCCCACAAGGTTTTCTGCTCTTTCTGATGAAATTTGAAATGTCGTCTGTAAACCCTTTAATTTGGGACAGCCGAACATCTTTTGTTTTGGAAAGGGTCAACATGGCATTATAGCCTCCGTGAATATGTAGGTAAAATGATCTACATAAACATGGCGTGAACTTACTCAAGCGCATCAAGTACATAAACGTCAACGTCCAAGGCTGAATGTCTTAAAGTGTCAAAAACTAAAGCTTAACCTTTCAAGATCAAGTGTTGGGGACCCTGCCGCGGCCTAAATGTTAAAGTACTGAATATTGAATCACATTGAGATATATATATATATGCAGTCTTATTGGGGATTTACATAATGCCTTTGGTTCTACCGACTTGGCCGTCTCTCGAGGGCAGTAAGGGAAGGAACCTTTCTCCATGCAATGTATCAGGTATCGCAGTTTAACTAGAAAATAGTTGACGCGATGTAAGAACCGGATTAAACAAACGTCACCATCGGCAGACCTCATGATTGCAGACCTTAACCCATTACCAAACAATAATGACACTTAACCACTTTTGTTGCAGACGACTCTTGAAAACATTTTTGGGAAAAGGAGAAATTGCTCGTGATGAGTATTTTTTCCTTTTCCCACAATGTTTTCTGCCCTATCAGAAGATTATTTTCCAGTGTTATCCCTTTTTAAAATGTCTTCTGCAAACTCTTTCAATTTGGAACAGTCGAAAATTTGGTGTTTGGTAAAGGGTTTATTATAGCAGTGTCAACTGCTTTGCATTTGAATGAACAGTTTTCGCAAGCACTGGTGTGGTATTTGGGAAATACAATCAGCCGGGTATTTTTAAAGGGACTTTCTCACCTATTCAAATTTTATCTTTTCAACAAAGGTTCAAAATGACAGCACAGAACAAAACCGTGACATAAAACCAGATTATTGGTTTGCTTTTCATTATCATAAAGTGGTTAGCTGTTATTAATGTCTTGCGAATTTAACACAATGGTTCAAAGCGTCGTGAATTGAGACTAATTCTTCATCAGGAGATAACCCATAGAAGGGTTGAACAAAGCCATCGATTATTCCAAAACAAAACGATTGCTATTTTATTGAAGAATACATTTATTGTATCATCACATTAACATTGTAAGATATCAAACGATTCACTCAGATCTCCGAATCACGATGATAACGTTTGTTTCTGGAGATGAGTACCTTCTCGTCCTATCCGACCAACACGACACCGTTCAAATTTGTGCTGAAATCAGAAATAAAATGACTTTCGGCACTGTTGATTTAAGGCTTATCGTTTGGACTGTTACACCACTGGCTGAATAGCTCAATATTTATTCCACGAGGTCGGAGTTATTACACTTACGTGAAGTTGAAGGTTCTATCCAGTCTGCCTATCTACAGGCTATGAAGAGACGTTTGTTACAAAGCTTTAACCCATGATCACAGAATATTGTTGTTTTCATGACCGTTCAAGAAGCGGCTTCATGGTTTCACGTTACTTGGATAATAGTATCCTCTCAAATTAAGACATAGAGAATAGATGGTTGGTGTCGTGAATCGGAAATGTTATCGGGCAAGGCGTAGGAATATTATCCGGTGAGCCGAAGGCGAAACGGATAATATTCCGATGCCGAGCCCGATAACTTTTCCTATTCAAAGACACCAATCATCTATTCTATTTATCCTGTTACCTTTATCTATTCTTTCAAACAAACAAAATGTAAATAAAACACGAGAAAAACGGAAAAAATAAGTAGAGAATGATGTAAACATGACGTCATATCGTTCTTATGACGTCATGATTAGTCGCGTGCATGTATTATATGGTTAGTGCCGGATATCACAAATGTTATACGGCACCTAGTTATCTGTTCCGAAATGGCACTAGTGACAGGATAAATTAATTTTCATCTTGGCCAGATTAATTTGATTCAATAACCATTAAACTGACACTAGCTATGCATCTAGGGAGGATTCTATATAAACATATCTGAAATATTGAGTTTCCTTTACAAGCATTATGCTATTATTCAAATGGACCAATCACTTCATATATACCTTATTTTCTAAATGTATGCCGTTCATGCAGTCGTTATACACTTTTTTTTCAAAACCGTCGCAATATTGAATGTTTTATGCCAAAGGTCCGATTATTTTTCATATGGGCAGGTTTCCCAAGGCCACGCATAATCAAAGTAACTCTCCATAAATATACTCTTACGCGGGTTTCTCGCAAATAAAGAACATATTATCCCGACACCGATAGTCCTGCCATTCGAACCCCTTACTGCCGATCAGAGCCAGACAGTCTTCCTCCTTAGCACCATCACCTAAACGAAAAAACATAGGTTCGAAGGTAAAATATCATGGACTCTAACCTTACGACCTTATATCGCCGTTGTAGCGTCAAGATAAATGCAATTGATTAAAAGACTTTCTCATAATTGGCAAACAACTTCTTTTGGGTAAATCAAACAATCAGCGTTCCCAATAAGATAATGTGTAATCTAATGTTTTGTATGTGAAACGCACGGATTTATGTACTTGCCATTTTATTTGCTTTGATCAATTCATATAGGTGATTTCCTAATCTACTCTTTAACTGCGGTACAACTATATAAGATAAGAAAAACCTATTGAAGCTTCTTATGATATTCAAAAAGAGACTATTTTTCTTTCATTTGGATCTCAATACCTCAAAACGAAGTAAAATGAAACAGTTCTTGGTAATATATTCATCCCCTGTGTAAGCATGAATACCGTTACAAGCCTGGGGTGGTGTTGAGACATCATTAACCCTTTACCAAACGCCAAATGTTCGACTGTCCGAAATTGAAAGAGTATGCAGAGGACATTTCAAAATGTGATGAAACTGGAAAATAATCCTCTGACAGGGCAGAAAACATTTTGAGAAAATGAGAAATTGCTCAATTTGAGCAATTTTTCCTTTTTCCACAAGATTTCTAGAGTCGTCTGCAACAGACTGGTCAAATGTCGTTATTGTTTGGTAATGGGTTAAGCCGAAAACAAAACAAAAAAACAACACAATATATACCAGAATCGGGTTGTCCCGGATGCCAGTTGGTATAACCGGAAATGGGCGTGTCTCGATGGTGAATGGTGTCTCGCCACACCCACCTGCCCTCGTTATCGACGTCTGTACCACCCACCCACACACCGGTCGCTAGGTTACTGTGATCTACAAATGATGATTTTATAAAACCATTCCCAAATGTTTGTCAGATATGTTTCATATTACGAGGTTTCAACGCAAGACTATATCAAGTCATTTATTCTTTCTGAATTACAAACTTTGGTTTTTCACTGAATTATCGAGTAAGAATTTTAAACAGCAATATTAGTTTGCAACTATTTCTCCTAGTTTACTAATCATTGACCAGTCGACAAAACCCCGCTCTCAAATATTTGTCGGAGGTTTTTTCACAAATAGAGCCATTGCAAACAATATTTAAGAGCACACGTGCATTTGTTTGTCATAGTTTTAAACACCATTTCATTGGGTAAACTGTTATGAATATTCAAATTGAGGCGTATTGCCGACTGGTCAAAACCATTGATTAAAGTGACGATAGTGATCATAAACAGTATTTTTGAGTTCTTGTGTAATTAAGATTGAAAAACAAAATACAGCTAATATCATTTTTAAGACGAAGTATGACTGGAATTATGTACAATTATGCTTTTACAAGTGTTTCCGATTTTGTACGCAAAATATTGATATTAAGAGCAAAGTAAAGCTCTGACCTGTATAAATAGGCTGCTTGTTTCATTAGCTAGGTATTTTTCTAAAGACAGGAGTAAAACTCCTAACTGTGTAGATACGTTTTCCCGTTTTGTGAGCTTGATTCTGAACCAAAGATCGAAAAGATGTGCTACATATAAAAACATTGTTACATTTTGTTAGCTAGAGACTGCTATTAAGGTGGGAATGATATTCTTACTCGTTTCTATACGTCGTCCTATTTCGTTTGCTAGGTACATGTATTGCTAGGTAGTGTTCTTGAGATCGAAGCAATTTCCCCACCCGTTTCTATACGTTGTCGCATGTCGTGAGCAAGACATTGCTCTATGTTTTGCTCTTAGAACCGGTGTGAAAAATACCATGTCGCAGCTATGTATTTTATATAGTGTTCTTGAGACCGAAGCTAACTCCTTACCCGTTTCTATCCGTTGTCCCATTTCGTGAGCAAGATACTGGTCTTCATCACGTGATTCAATTAGTGCTAGATGAGAGTTTTCTCCTTTACAGTAATCCTGCAGTGATAGTCTACAATAAGTCAATTTGATTTAAAGGAATCCAACTATTTATGTTTTGAAATTACCATATATAATGAAAAATATATTTTTTCTCTTGATGCATTATTATATTTTTTGTTGAAACACGTTCCAAAGTTGAAAAGTCATGTTTGTAGTAGGACACTTTGAATCTAAAGTTATGTTACTTAACACCACAAAGCATAGGTGGAAGTATAAAGCATTACAAAGTAGGAAACTGTTTAATTGTATAACTTACTCTGGCCGGAATCCACTCTAGGTGACCTTGATCCGTGACGAATTTGTAACATGATTGTCCATGGAGTGACCAACCAGGCTCACAATCTGTTATCAACAAATAGAGTAACGGGTATGTTCAACCTTTGGTTAATTTATCAATTGATTGTTGATGATAATGTTATTCACATTGCTCTCTTTAAAATGTTACACATATAAAGGAAATAACCGTGGTGTCATCTGAAAAACATTTGCCTGTAAGAACTCATGTGCTGTCAAAACTTTGTTGTTTCTTTTGCCGATTTCAGAATGATGCCTTATTCGTACGAAAAGGTGGTCCTATTGACTTCGGTTGACAGGGATCTGACTACACAAGAGTTATATGTGTCAATAATGCATTGCGATGCACAACTCATAATGATGAAGAAACACCCTAAACCCAACAGTCCATTACGGTTGGTCAAGCCAGTAAGAGCCATCGGCACTTGTAGGTATGTCCGGACACCGCACTTTCTGAAATTTGAACCCACACGCAGAGGTATCATATGGTTTCAGGTTATATATTCTAACCAATAGGCCGCAAAAGCCCCTGTTAAAGTTAAAGTTTTAACTAATCTATTCAGATCGATTTGAAACAAGTTTTTACAACTCAGGTTTATCTCTCTAGAAATTAGGCTTTCTGCGTCAAAACCAGAACTCGCACCAAATGTGCATTAATGAAAGGCCGCTTCTCAGAGGATTCGAATCCAAGGTCCTCGTGACCGGAGGTTGACGATCTTCCCTTGGACCACTGTCCACAGTTTTATCTGTTATTTGGAAGAAACATATCTTTAGTGTGTTCAGCACCTTGATTCAGACAATAAATTACCTTGTAGGTTATTCGAAGACCCAGTACTAGTATTAGTGCTTTCACCGTCCCTGCAATAGATTTGTGATTAAAATGCTTTATGGCCATTATCTTTATATCTGGGTTTTTTTATGTAGCGCTTTATACATGGAAGGAAATACTCCAGTGTATTAGAAGGGATTATAGCGTTCATAAACAGAACAATCTTGTTAACCTGATTACAATTGAAAAGTAAGATAATGTCATTAAAAATCATATGATTTCTAGTATTGTGAATTCTACACAATATTAGACTACAACAACCAACAATATCGGACATATTAGCATCAGGTTATTGTAGCAGTGTTCGTATATAGGCATACAACATTTCAAAATTAAGTTGGTATAAACTGTCTTATTTTACATCGATTTTGACGAAAGGTTGATGCTTATCAATTTCACTATCGATGACTGATCATGGTTCTTTACAAGAACTCGCACCGATTTGAGGGTTAGGTCCGGCATTGTCATTTTGCCACAATGGGATCGAGGCCCCTCGGTACTAGAACCCGATACTTTACCACTGCACCACTATCGTCAACAGTATATTTCGAAAATATAAAAAGGTAAGAAAGTAAATGATTTTCGCATCAAGACCTGGACAAAAAAAAATGTTGATTCAAAATAAATTAATACTCACGGGAACTCGCATATGTACATGTGCCTTTCCGAACAACGCCTATCTTGCCACCGGAAGTCTTCTGACCCTACTGCACATGCGCAGTCCTCTTCATGAATTCCGGCGCCTGCATCCGGTTCACCTACATCAACGGGATGTTTGTTTGTTTATTGGTCTGTGTGTTTTATTGTGATTTATATATTACTTTAACAGTGCTTATTATTTTAACGATGCCCGGTTTATCAAAAGCGAAGTTAGTCTTAACCATAACAGCCTACGAATTCGCCAAGTTTGGTAGAGTTATTAACATCAGCTGGACGACAATATCTTGTTAAAATACACACCCGGCCTTCAAATGCGTATCTACAATTTTTCTCGGGCGAAGCTGGAACTAATGTAGTTTCCGATACAATTATTTTTGTAATAATAATAATAATAATAATAATAATAATAATAATAATAATAATAATAATAATAATAATAATAATAATAATAATAGTAATAATAATAATAATAATAATAATAATAATAATAATAATAATAATAATAATAATAATAATAATAATAATAATAAATAATAATAATAATAATAATAATAATAATAATAATAATAATAATAATAATAATAATAATAATAATAATAATAATAATAATAATAATAATAATAATAATAATAATAATAAAGACTTTATTTAACGAGGAAACCTATTTGACAATTTAAATGACAATCTTCCATAAGATCCTCAACAATGAACAAGTGAACAATAAAACTAAATGACTAAGGACACTTAAGGTATTTTGGCCCTTATGTCGTCTCACAGTGAGGTATCAATATGTCTGAGAAAGGTATAAGGAGCAGTGAGGAATAAATGATCTTAAAACTAAATGAAAGATGAAGACAACTTATCAAGCAAATTAATACTTGTCAAACACATTTGATACCCCACTAAGACACCACAAGTGCAAGAATACCCCGTAAGAACATACTATTCAAAGACTTTGTACAGCAGTCATTTAAATGGCCTCTTGGAAACCATTCAAAATAGTGTTGCAACAAAGGGTTACAACATTGTGAGTATTGTATAACACCAGATTGCTCAAATGATTATACACAATATAGCGTTATGATAAGTAATTAAGTAATTAAGTAAAAGGTATCTAGAGGAATACGCTTCAGGTCACATGTATGGCCTCGGCCAGCTGTACCTGTATTCCAGTTGACGTACTCCAATATCGGCACATCAGTATCGTACCAGGACCAAAACCCTTCCATGTGGTTATCCGTCGCTCCTATCCATACACACGTGTTGGATATGTCACCTGGAATATGTATTAACCCTACCAAAACCATGTTTGTTAATATATGCACTAAACAAACAAGGTGCATAAGCGTCGTAGGCTCGATTCTTGTGAGCATCAGGGTTTACTTGCGCATGTCCATTAATTTAAATTAGTTGTCATTACTGGTTATGTTTCAAGGAAGCATACCCGAAATTGTTATTCTAAATGGTAAGAAAATGAAAAGATAATCAAAATATACCGAATCGATAAAACATTAAACTTATCTCTTAAAGGACAAATCAAATCGAGCCAGACTTGAACAGCTTATAATTCTCACACTTATTTATCGTTCTAAACTTAACAAATATACAGAGGACACAGAAATACCAGTACGGTTGGACGTCTATCTCCGGAATTGGTCATTATAGTAATGTGCATGTTCTCTAGATTACAAACCATCCTGGTCACAACTCACCATGGTTAATCTGGGCCTTGAGTTTGCTGACGAGGAATTCGTTTTCTTGGGCGGAGTTTATATGTACGAGATGTGATCCCTTCGCCGCGCAGGCTTTCTGAAATAAACAGGGCAAGTGTGTCGAATTATATCGGACCATTTTAGCTGGTTTAATGCTGTTTTAACAACGTTTCAGTACATATTTCATGGGAATGGTGTTTTGATTTTTTTTTAAATTTGACTTATATATGATGATTCATTTCAATGCTATTGAATATAGTCTAAACATTGAATCACACATACCTTTTATGATTCAGTAATCTATGTGTTATCGATTATTGACAGGTTGAGGATAAATGCCTTGACCACGTTAAGAATAAGAAACCTGATACCCTTTCATTTAAAAACAAAACCTCTTCTATTGTGAAGAGGACGCTGATTATCGATTGCAAGACCGCCATCTCTTGAAAACAAGACCACACCTTTTGGAAACAATACCACGTCCATTTTTTACAAGACCATGTTGTTTGTTGACCTTGTAAAAGATGATATTTGTGTTGGTTGTAATGATGACGATCCTGATGGTGGTGGTTTTGATGATGACTTTGCTGTTTAACCTACTTATGCTGATGGTGCTGGTGGTGATGATAATGCTGTTGATGGTAAAGGTGATGATAATGCTTATGCTGTTGATCATGATATTGCTGCTTATGATATAAACGATGCTGTAAGAGCGATTGTTGTTGATGCTGATGGTGGTGATGGTGATGATACTCGTGGTGGTCGGGATTCTACCGTGCTATTAACAACGATTTTCGAGAGGTTTGGATAATGAGCATACATTACCGCTGCATCCGACCAAGTTAATTGGCCAACAGTTTCAATGTTGTAACAGTTCTGGTTGAGTGTATGCCATCCTGTTGGACAACATGACCCTGTATAAATGAAATTTGGAATACTAATATTCCCAATCTTTTAAAAGTTTATGTCAGTCAAGCACAATATTCCCTACTCATTAGAACGATTTTCTTACTCGTTATAAAGCTTAAACTACTCGTTATAACTACCAACTTACTCGTTATTATTACAGTACTTACTTACAGTATTTACGACTTACTTACCCGTTAAAACGACTTAGTTACTCATTATAATGACTAACTAACACGTTATAACGACTAACCTACAGTATAAAGGACTTACTTACACGTTAAAACGACTAACTTGTTATAAGGACTTACTTACTCGTTATAACGACTTACTTACTCGTTATAACGACATACTTACTCGTTATAACGACATACTTACCCGTTATAAGGTCTTACTTACCCGTTATAAGGACTTACTTACTCGTTATAAGGACTTACTTACTCGTTATAACGACTTACTTACTCGTTATAAGGACTTACTTACCCGTTATAAGGACTTACTTATCCGTTATAAGGACTTACTTACTCGTTATAAGGACTTACTTACCCGTTATAACGACTTACTTACCCGTTATCACAACTTCCTACCCGTTATCACGACTTACTTACACGTTATAACGACTTACTTACTCGTTATAAGGACTTACATACCAGTTATAAGGACTTACTTACCCGTTATAAGGACTTACTTACTCGTTATAAGGACTTACTTACCCGTTATAACGACTTACTTACCCGTTATCACGACTTATTTACCCGTTATCACGACTTACTTACACGTTATAACGACTTATTTACTCGTTATAAGGACTTACTTACTCGTTATAAGGACTAACTTACCCGTTATCACAACTTCCTACCCGTTATCACGACTTACTTACACGTTATAACGACTTACTTACTCGTTATAACGACTTACTTACCCTTTTTAAGGACTTACTTACTCGTTATAACGACTAACTTACTCGTTTTAACGACTTACTTACTTGTTATAAGGGGTATCTTGCTCGTTATAATGACTTACTTATACGCTATAACGACTTACTTACTCGTTATAAGAACTTACTTACTCGTTTTAACGACTTACTTACTCGTTATAACGACTTACTTACTCGTTATAACGACTTACTTACTCGTTATAAAGACTTACTTACTCGTTATAACGACTTGCTAACTCGCTATAAGGGGTATCTTGCTCGTTATAATGACTTACTTACACGCTATAGCAACTTACTTACATGTTATAACGACCAACTTACTCGTTATTGTGACTTACTTACGCGTTATAAGGACTTTTTTACCCGTTATAACGACTTACTTACTCGATTTAATGATTTACTGACACGTTATAACGACTTACTTACCCGTTATAAGGACTTACTTACTCGTTATAACGACAAACTTACTCGTTTTAACGACTTACTTACTCGTTATAAGGGGTATCTTGCTCGTTATAATGACTTACTTATACGCTATAACGACTTACTTACTCGTTATAAGAACTTACTTACTCGTTTTAACGACTTACTTACTCGTTATAACGACTTACTTACTCGTTATAACGACTTACTTACTCGTTATAAAGACTTACTTACTCGTTATAACGACTTGCTAACTCGCTATAAGGGGTATCTTGCTCGTTATAATGACTTACTTACACGCTATAGCAACTTACTTACATGTTATAACGACCAACTTACTCGTTATTGTGACTTACTTACGCGTTATAAGGACTTTTTTACCCGTTATAACGACTTACTTACTCGATTTAATGATTTACTGACACGTTATAACGACTTACTTACCCGTTATAAGGACTTACTTACTCGTTATAACGACAAACTTACTCGTTTTAACGACTTACTTACTCGTTATAAGGGGTATCTTGCTCGTTATAATGACTTACTTATACGCTATAACGACTTACTTACTCGTTATAAGAACTTACTTACTCGTTTTAACGACTTACTTACTCGTTATAACGAATTACTTACTCGTTATAAGGACTAACTTACTCGTTATAAGGGGTATCTTGCTCGTTATAATGACTTACTTACTCGTTATAACGACTGACTTACTCGTTATAATGACTTACTTACTCGTTATAAGGGGTATCTTGCTCGTTATAATGACTTACTTACTAGTTATAACAACTAACTTACTCGTTATAAGGACTTACTTACTCGTTATAACGACTTACTAACTCGCTATAAGGGGTATCTTGCTCGTTAACATTACTTACTTACACGCTATAACGACTTACTTACATTTTATAACGACCAACTTACTCGTTATTGTGACTTACTTACGCGTTATAAGGACTTTTTTACCCGTTATAACGACTAACTTACTCGTAATAACGACTGACTTACTCGTTTTAACGACTTACTTTCTCGTAATAACGACTTACTTACTCGTTATAACGACTTACTTACCCATAATAACGACTTACTTACTCGTTATAACGACTTACTTACCCGTTATAACGACGATGTTACTCGTTATAACGACTTACTTACCCGTTATAAGGACTTACTAACTCTTTATAAGGACTTACTTAATCGCAATAAGGACTTCATTACTCGCTATAACGACTTACTTACTCGTTATAACGACTTACTTACTCGTTATAACGACTTACTTACTCGTTATAACGACTTACTTACTCGTTATAACGACTTACTTACTCGTTATAACGACTTACTTACTCGCTATAACGACTTACTAACTCGTTATAAGGACTAACTTACTCGTTATAACGACTAACTTACTCGTTGTAACGACTTACTTACTCGTTATAACGACTTGCTTACTCGTTATAACGACTTACTTACTCGTTATAACGACTTACTTACTCGCTATAACGACTTACTAACTCGCTATAAGGACTTACTTACTCGTTATAACGACTTACTTACTCATTATAAGGACTTACTTACCCGTTATAAGGACTTACTTACTCGTTAGATCGACTTACTTCCTCGTTATAACGACTTACTAGCTCTTTATAACGACTAACTTTCCCGTTATAACGACTACTTTCTCGTTATAACGACTTACTTACCCGTTATTAGGACTTACTAATCCTTTATAAGGACTTACTTACTCGTTATTACGACTTACTTACTCGTTATAACGACTTACCTACTCGTTAAAACGACTTACTTACCCGTTATAAGGACTTACTAACTCTTAATAACGACTTACTTACTCGTTAGATCGACTTACTTACCCGTTATAAGGACTTACTTACTCGTTAGATCGACTTACTTACTCGTTATAACGACTTACTAGCTCTTTATAAGGACTTGCTTACTCGCTATAAGGACTTACTTACTCGCTATTACGACTTACTTACTCGTTATAACGACTTACTTACTCGCTATGACGGGTATCTTGCTAGCTCTTTATAAGGACTTACTTACTCGCTATAATGACTTACTTACACGCTATAGCGACTTACATACATGTTATAACGACTTGCTTATTCGTTATAGTCACTTACTTACTCGCTATAACGACTTACTAGCTCGTTATAAGGACTTTCTTACTAGTTATAAAGACTTTCTTACTCGTTATAACGACTTTTTTTTTACTCGTTATAACGATTTACTTACCCGTTATAACGACTTACTTACTCGTTATAAGGACTTACTTACTCGTTATAAGGACTTTCTTTCTCGTTGTAAGGACTTTCTTACTTGTTATAACGACTTTCTTATCCGTTATAAGGACTTAATTATTCGTTATATTGACATACTTACGCGTTATAAGGACTTTTTTACCCGTTATTACGACTTACTTGCTCGTTATCACGACTTACTTACACGTAATTACGACTAACTTACACGTTTTAACGACTTGCTTACTCGTTATTACGACTTCCTTACGCGTTATAAGGACTTTTTTACCCGTTATTAAGACTTTCTTATTCGTTATTACGACTTTTTTACTCGTTATAACGACTTACTTAATCGTTATAACGACTAACTTTCTCGTGATAACGACTTACTTACTCGTAATAACGACTTACTTACTCGTTATAACGACTTACTTACTCGTTATATTTAACGACTTGCTTACTCGTTATTACGACTTACTTACTCGTTATATTTAATGACTTACTTACTCGTTATTACGACTTACTTTCTCATTATGACGACCTACTTACTTGTTATTACGACTTATTTACGCGTTATAAGGACTTTTTTACCCGTTATAAGGACTTACTTGCTCGTTATAATGACTTACTTACACGTAATTACGACTTACTTACACGTTTTAACGACTTGCTTATTCGTTATAGTGACTTACTTACGCGTTATAAGGACTTTTTTACCCGTTATTAAGACTTTCTTACTCGTTATTACGACTTTCTTACTCGGGTTACTTGCTCGTCATAACGACATACTAACTCGTTTTAACGACTTACTTACTCGTTATAACGACTTACTTACTCGTAATAACGACTTACTTACTCGTTATAACGACTTACTTACTCGTTATATTTAACGACTTACTTACTCGTTATTACGACTTACTTACTCGTTATAATTTGAAACAATGCAAACTCTAATCATATATATCATGTACATAACACCTTCCACAAACTACCTGCCGCTCCGTTTGACCAAATGATGCCAGCATTTCATCTTTAATACTTTTATCCACGCATCTTTAAAAGTCTTATGAAATGCGTATAATTAGGCAAAATATCTAATTGTTTTGTTTCTTAAAATATCATTGAAAACCATAAGAATGAAAAGTCAATACACAACAATTATGTCATTAAAAGCGTCTATTAACCCTTTCCAAAACAATAACGACATTTGACCACTTTGTTACAGATGACTTAAGAAAACATTATGGAAAAAGGAGAAATTGTTCGTAACGAGCAATTTTTCCTTTTCCCACAATGCTTTATGTCCTATCAGAAGATTGTTTTCCAATTTCATCACATTCTGAAATGCCGTCTGCAAACTCTTTCAATTTGGGACAGTCTAAAATTTGTTTTTTCGAAAAGGGTTTATAATGTTATTCATTAACATGTAAATTGTATAATGGGCCAGAGGCCTTTGACTGAATAAACCTATTTTATTGATCTGTAAAAATGTCTTATGAAATGCGTATGATTATGCAAAATCTCTAATTGTTTTGCTTTTTGAAATATCATTGAAAAACATAAGAAAGAAAAGTCAATACCCAAGAATTTCGTACATGTTAATTAAATATCAACATTTTGTCTTGATTAGATTTATGTCATTAAACGCGCCTATTAAAATAAAACGATAGTTTACCTCTATTGACAACAGCAAGTAGAACCACGACCTGGTATACTAGGTTTAATTTAGTACACATGACTACTTTGATTTCTTTACCATCAAATTTCGTTCTTATCTAAGTTTTTAAAACCCTTATCACCAATGGTGACATATATTTTTCCCCGAAATGAAATTTTCTTATCGTTTCCCTGCCATTAGTACCATTATAGCGATACTAAGATCCTAGACAACGGAATCGCTTCTACAAAGCATTGGCACTGCTCAATCGTCACCCTTTTTTGTCATAAGACAAGCCAGGTGTCCTTAGCTTTCCACGTGTTAATTCAAAAACATCTGAAAAAAATATTTTGAAAAAGGTCTTTCAACTCCTTATGTACTCGTACATGAGCCAATCATAACACTACAGAAGTTCACAGATTACAAATGCTATACGTTAAGTTGGCGTTTGCAACACTTCCCGATGCCACCGCAGACACGGTTACATGTTATCTAATCGGTAGACAAAACGCGGTAATATAGACATACACATGTAAGTAAAGGTTTAACAAACGAACACTTTAACAAACTATCCAAAAACAAATAAATGCACGTGCGATTTGCACATAACATTTTGAAAACGCATTCGGCAAATAGACTGTTGATTTATGAGTGAACAAGTCTTCAGAGATCTGTCCCTAAAGTTATATCTGTCAATTATTGGTATCTGCTTCAAGACGCCCTGACCACTGGTCAGTTGTGTACAGACGTATAGTTTAAATAGTAAAGGTTAACCCTTGAAAGACGCTATAAAACATCCAAGTTCATCTGACATGTATGCACATGATACATTGTCCGCATCCTATGTTGAAATCTATTGGTTTGAGAGTGTGTAGATTACAAACTAAATTCTGTGGTAGTACTTAGAAATGGCTTCCCTTAACCCTTTCCCAAACAACAAATATTTGACTGTCCCAAATTTAAAGGGTTTGCAGACAACATTTCAAAATGTGACGAAATTGAACAATATTCTTCTGATAGGGCAGAAAACCTTGTGGGAAAAGGAAAAATTGCTCGTCACGAGCAATTTCTCCTTTTCCCACAATGATTTCTAAAGTCGTCTGCAACAAAGTCGTCAACTGTTGTGATTGTTTGGGAAAGGATTAAGGGTAGAAAGAAGAGGATCGTAAAACTTCTTGTGGTATGGACATCGAATTGAATCACATGGCGTTTCTCGGCGTTGGATCAATGCACGGAAACAACGTATTTGAATTGGAATTATATCCAACGAACCCGAAGGAAGGCAATAGGTTTCTATGCTTTGAGTGTTACAAACAGGACAGCCATGTGATCATTCTCAATTTATGATGACAATGGCTATCGTAATACAGCTGATCATAAAGCCATTGTTGGCAATACATATAGACCCAATTAATAGCAACAAACGAAACCAAATCCATGAAACTTCAACCTCAACACCCATGGAAACGTTTTTCCTTTATACAGCGTTTGTCTCACAACACTGCATATTATGCAAACTAGCGACGGCTTTACCAATGCCTCTTCGTCTCAAAGCAAAGAATAAAGGTGTTCATTTGCTATCGGTGCTAATGTTGTGGAACGTCGATGTACACGAGTAGGTGAATTGACTGTTTTGTTTCTAGCACAATATAGCTGACATGCACAAACTCCATGGTTGCGTGCGCTACTGGTATTAACAAAAGGAATAGACATAGGCCATTTCATCGCTGCCCTTTTCTTTTAGTTGAAGCGTCGTTAATCTCATATCACACCGAATAAACAAACACATAAATTGTTCGCTCTCATTTTAAAAAGAAATTGGCAGACTTTGGCATCAATATGATGTTGTTTGCAGTGATGCTACTGCCGTTTTTCTTCTGTTGTTGTGTTAATGTGGTTCATTTACACTAAAGTACACGCGTTTTGAATAGCGTAATCAAAAGGAAGGCACGTTATTGCATGTCTTTATAGCCTTGTTTTTCGTTTACTTAAAACAACGCTGTAAATGTTCCCGCTTGAGAATGCTTTAGAAAGCACTGTGCCTAAAAAAGAACTTACTCATCACCAACAAGTGCTATTTTTGTCGCAAAGTCTTTGGTGTAAACTAATGCAGATCCCAGTTGCACTTAATTACAAACGTACCACATTTTGTAAGCAGAGCTTAAGCATGTAAATGTTAATGCCTTAATAGCCTCACATCTCTCTTTCATCGAACAAACTCTGTGAAGTTTTCCCACTGAAAATCTTTTTAGAAACCATTGTGACTAAATGAGGACTTATCTGTGACGAGGAGGTGCTCCTTTTGCCACATTGGTTTCTTTGCAAACGTTACATTGTTTGATGTCCTGTCCTTTTCTATAAATGTCGCTTATTGTTGCTTTAGACTTTGACTAGTGTCAAATTGTCATACTATGAGGGAATGGTTTGGAAACCTGTTTTGTGGCAACTTCTAAGGTTAACATCACTGAAATAAATCAGTGCAAACGATGCTTTGATCTGTTATATAACCCGTGTTTTATTATTTCCAGTCTACACGGTATGGGAAGCATTCCTTCATCCATGCACGCTATAAACCTTGCTTACTTGAATTGACGACACAGGTCTTGTTGCTTAGTTAATTCAATCTGAACAACGGTTAATAAGATTAAAAACATATGTCGTTCCAAACGTAACATCTGCACTTTACAATACATGTACATTGTATCTGCATTCCCTAGCAACGTATGTTGTGTTTAACACAGTTATTTCCAAAATGTAAAACGCGACATGGTAGTTTTGAATATTTCCTGTGTAAATCATTGTTCTTTTGATAAAGTAGGACATAGCGCAACAACTTATTACACCCAGAACAACATTGCTCTATGTGGGATGCGTATGTGTATGTCCATGTACATAGCAATTTCAAATCTCCAAAAATGATAATTTATCCACCAAAAAGGACGATTTGACGACTTTCCATAGTATTTAACGAATTAACAATCCAGAGTTACACAAAATTTTACAAGACCGATCAAATATACAAACTCTGGAGCTTACAGATATCAACTCTTCTCATAACCCCGCGTTGTTCTTTATGAACAAGTAAACAAGTAAGCCGCTCGAAGCTGTTCCCAATAATATCTGTGTTATTGACCTTAGATACATAAACGTTACAGCATATGTTCATCAAAACAGCAACCCCCTTGTAAAAAGCAAGTGTAGTGCTATTCCAACCCTGTTCACCATGGTGTCTTAAACGTTCCTTCTAAGTATATTACACGGTAAAACCCTGGATTTTATTTGTCATAAAGCCGGGAGAATCCTTTATGTCCACGACTTCGGACGGGCTTAACCCTTTCCAAAACAACACATTTTGGACTGTCCCAAATTGAAAGAGTTCGCAGACGACATATCAAAATGTGATAAAATGGGAAAAAAATCTTCTGATAGGGCAGAAAACATTGTTGGAAAAGGAAAAATTGCTCGTTACGAGCATTTTTTCCTTTTCCCACGATGTTTTCTAAAGTCGTCTGCAACAAAGTGGTCAAATGTCGTTATTGTTTGGGAGAGGGTTAATATCTACATAAAAAGTTCCCTTTTTTTCATGTACCATGGTCCTGATGACTCAGACTTTATTTCGGCACGGATGCTCCAAATTATTTATACCTATGGCTTTAAGGCTTTGTCAGAAGAAAGTGACCGAAAGCATCTTGAAAAAGTGATATTCTATGAGCGTTAAAGCTACAGGTAGCTGGCTAATGTATGTTTTGTCATGACAAAGCTCCCCCCCCCCCCTATGTGAATCGATGCAAACATCATAATGTAGCCATATTAATTGATGCAAGCAAAACAAAGTTCATGGTCGGGGGGGGGGGGGATTAATGCAAAAGTACAGAAAGCTAGTTAAGCGTGCATCTATCGTCTTGCACAACAAATTTTATTTCAATTCGACAAATAAACCTGCGGTTTTAGTTAAAACTGCAATCAATTGGCTTAGCCCTTATAATGCTATCACCGACTTATGCTTATTCAAATAGGTTGGAACCAGGCCAGCCGCCAAGTAAATTGTCGGCTGGCCCGTGATCTAACCTGTTTGTCACTCTGCGTATCTTTCCTCATCAAATTAAGCAGATATTTAAGGGTTTGGAAAGTAGACGACACAAATATCTTTTTTAAGAAAAAATATCAAGCAATCTATTTCTAAGGGTTAATAACGTATTCCATATTACCCCCGATTTAACAGTTCGCTTTTAACGTCTTAAGAACACACTGTAAAAATTGCCAATTATTTGCAATGTGCTTTCAAATCGAAATGGCTATGGGTAATCATTAAAAGGCCAATGTGATTCCTTTGTTTTCAATATTATCCGGGACTAAATCTTTATATTGATGAATGGGTTTGTTGCTATGCAACGCACTATCGCGACGGTCAGTAAACCTATCCATGTTAGAGAGAGGGAGGAACAACGGGGGAGTGCAAAGGGAAGAGGAAGAGGAGGAAAGGGCGCGAAAAGGGAAAAAAGACGGATAGACACCCAGACTACCCAGACAGACAGACAGACACAGACGCAAAAAGAGAGACGAACAGACACAAAAAGAGAGACAGAGAAAAATATAGACAGCTTAAAAGAAGCACTTTAAGACAGACAGAGAGTAACCATGAAAGCGAGATAAAGTAGGTGAACTCTGTATCAACACTCTCGTTCGACGTGCATAATCAAGGTTGCATCAGCCGTCAATAACCGCAAAAGCCCTGTCTGATAAACATGCGAAATAAGTCCGCTTTTTAAACATATTTTGAGTCGGAAAAGATCCGTAAACCTTTAACTCCATTTATCGCATTATTTCCAAACGCCACATTACCACCTAACGCAACATTTTTGCATCTTGCAGCAGGCGACTCTCAAAAAGCATTGTGGCAAAATTAGAAATTTCTTGTCACAAGTAAATCTCATTTTGCCTCATTGCTTCCTTAATCTATACCCATATCACAACAGCAGAACTAACAGGTTTGTTACCTGATAACAAAGCTTTCTTAAAGTCGTCTGCTCCAAGTTAAAATATGTCGTTTTCAGGTGGTAATGAGTTGAGAAAACGTTTGTTACTATGGTTTCTACACAATACCAAAAATAAAATGTACAGTGAACCCTCGTTAATCCGGACATCGATTATCCGGATGTCTCGCAATCCGAACAAAATTGTAAGGGAACTGAATTATTGGACCAGTTTATTGCAGACGACTTTTGAAAACATTGTGGGTAAAGGAGAAATTGCCCGTGACGAGCAATTTCTCCTTTTCCCACAATGTTTTCTGCCATATCAGAAGATTATCTTTGAATTTCATCACGTTTTGATATGTCTTCTGCAAACTCTTTCAATTTGGGACGGACGACAATTTGGCGTTTGCTAAAGGGTTAAAAATATACACCGCTCATACAGACCGTTTATGTTTATGTAAATTAGAACATGCTCTGCTTCATTAGTCCGGATTATTCGGTAAACCGGACATTTTGTTGGGAACGGACGTGTTCGGATAAACGAGGGTTCACTGTATTGTCTTCATGTTATTTTTTGTCGTCTACTATTTCTGTCAAATGCATGTTGTTTAAAATGAGATTGTTGAACAGTTATTACTGAAACTGTATCCAACCTTACACATGGTGCATTATTGATACAGTGTATATGTCTATATTGTGTATATTCCCAATTACAACCGAGTAAGTCTACCCTACATTTTGCTATACATAAATGGACTTCTGGGTGAGACCATCAAAGAACCAATAGCTTTCACTAATGGGCTAACGAATGACTCATTGCTTATATAACACAAGTCTACTTCCACCCATGCGGAAAGTCGAACGAAATGTTTGTCTATCCTTCGCTAGGTTGTCCAAACTTGCATTTCAAATACATCTTATACATTTGAGAACCATTTCTTCGTTAAGCCCAACTTTTGGATTTTTTTTCAAACGTTGGGTATTCCTGTTTCCTTCGATCTGAACGTGTATCGTTGTATGGTGTTGCCTCCTGTATGTTATGTTTCGTCCTTGGGCTAAAATGATACTTATTGATGTAGAGCCATGACCGCCAGTCTCATTGAAAAAAAGGAACCCGAGCCCATTGGAACAAAACAGATGTATGATTCTCGGTTTCTAACCAGTACCATAATAGGTATACCCTGACGTAACGTTTCAGCTGTAACGGTATCTTTATCATCTTCCCGTCCCCTCCATAATTATCTAATTTAACAATCACCACATACGCCTTCTGAATGAGGGGCGTCGTGATTAAGTCGCTATTTGTCTTATACATCATGATCTCCTTTAAACCGTTTTACCGTGACTGGTCTAAAAGAAGAATGACTTCTCATGTAAGAATGAACCTTGTTATTGGAAACATCAACAAGTGTACCCTAAATACGAAATACATAAATAAAAAAGCATCATTGTTCTGTGTGAATGACGTCAACAGTATTTGTGAATGTTTATGAAAGGTTATATATGCTGATTGATATCAAGATGAGACAGAATAATGGACCGACCCTTCAAACAATGTTGCACCGGCTACACTCTATATGATATTTCACATTCAGTGTGATGTCATGTAGAAATGGACAACTCGAAATCAGCCTGTTTTGAAGTGTAGCAATGGGAAAAACCTATTGCCAATTTCCGACATGAACTGTTGGTTGGTAGAATGTACAGTCAAACTTGTGTATAGAGGCTGCTTATGAACTTAGAGAATTGGCAGTTTAAGACAGGTTGGCTGCTTAACACAAATTGACTTACACTATAAATCCAACAATGGGAATTTCTGTAGTGGTTGTTTAAGAAAGGATGGCTGCGTAAAACAAATTGTTGTGCACTAGAAATCCCACAATGGGACTTACTCCAGTGGCTGTTTAAGGCAGGTTGGCTGCTTCAAAGGATTGAGAGACGAAAATAGTGAATATCATGGCACAGTCACTTAATTGAATGGCCAGGAATTAGAAATGACCGAGTCGGAGAACCTGAATATTATTTGAAGCAGGATGTATATCACATTTAAACAATTGTCTACGTACATGTGCACCTATGATTCCTGATTCTAGATGCAAGTGGATCGTTTTACTATGCAATTACATTACACGCTAAGAACATGCATACAAGTAAGTTCGAAATGAATCTTCCTCAAATTTCAATAATGAGAAATGTACTATTCCGATAAAGCACGTCATTGGACGTCATTGGAATCGTCTCCCAGAGGTGATTCAAATGAAGCCTATCATTACAAAAAGTGTACTATTCTATAGGATGACTTTCGTCCTTATCGGTTACGACCTACGCAAATAGTCCTATTAAATCGCTTAGTAAATCGCTACCCAGCGATACCCTTTTAATAGCCGAAACTGACATTCAGTCGTATGTTTTTCTCATCAACAACAGTGGCATAAAAAAAATTGCCATGGCTTACGTCGTTTTATGCCTCGGTATATACCAGCGGGGACCTGGAAACTGCTCTTTCTAACTGTAAACGCGGACGACCTATCTCTGCGCATACTAGTGATATATCCATCCTTGCCTTCATGTTTAGTTTATACATTTCTCCGAATTGAAAGCATAAACATTGACAATATGAAAGTAAAAGATAAGTTATTGCTCTGATTAGAAATCCAACCGCCCCAACGAGAAGGATGCTCGTTTAATGGACGAGGTTTAAAGCCAATTTTTACTGGACTTCAGTCATAATGCGGCGGTTAGCAGAAATGAAAGGATATGCCAAGTATGCAATAATGGAGACATTGAAGACGAGTATCATTTTCTTTTGAAGTGTCCACATTATATTTGTATAAGACAACAATATATAATTGAGTTTTATTATAAAAAAAAACAAACATGCGATAAAACATTGTCAACATATTTCAAATTTGATATTTAAGAGAGACCATCATTCAAGGATAATATGACCTAATTATTTATGCAATTCATCCACATTGAATTAGAAGTAATTATTTAGATTGTATGTCACTGTACTTTGGTTATTGACCATTTAAAATTGTATGTTTATATGTTTTGTGTTTAAAAGAAGACTAAACACATTCATGTATGTGGTGGTCAAATATAAGATATCTACCAATCTAAGCTTCTGTAACTTTTTCACCAATATTCTATTATTTCAAGGCTGCTTTCCAGGCTTTAATTAACATAGAGCAGACCTCTATTTGTTCTTTGTACACAGTACATCATTATAAACATAGCTAATGAGTAATTAAATGTACATGTTTACAATTCATAATCATATCACATTGTCTAGCTCAGAAGTTACCAAGTTTGTATGTAGCAATTTCTCTCTTTGCCGCAATAGATAACATACCTTTTGAAAAGACATATGTTAAGGTTGGTATATTCTTTATCTCTTGTCAAAACTCTACTTATTTGGTACTCAGCAGAATTTTCTTCTTCAAAATATCTGTTCGAAAGAATTACGATTTTTAAAAGACTTTGTTCGAACTAAATGTATATTTTTAAGATATTGTGTTCGATCTAATGAGGTATTTGTTAATCATTCTGTTCGATTGCCTTTTGAAAAAAGTGTGCTCTATTAAATAATATTTATCTCTAGATTGTATTTGGCCAATGTTATTTGTTAACATTGACAGTTTCTGTGTTTCGAAAAACTTTTATACCCCTCATTTTTTCGACTTTGGTGCTGCTATAAGTGGTTTGTTTAAAGCCCCGAATAGAACGTTGGTATTCAAATGTCAGGCTTGATCTAATATTACTGATCACGCAAAATTACCGCACGTGGTCTGTAGTGTATGTACGTGATGTCTGCATCTATAACCTTTGCTTATTGCCAAGTGAAATAACGCTGAGATGTTTTTCAGACGCATTCCACGATTTCTAGAACAGTCTTCACAGAAATTACCCCAAATACCTATCTAGTTTAAGTTCAAATACAATACCAAGTGCACATTAATTGCGTATTTACTATGATATATCAGAGAGAGAAGAAAGCGTCTTAACAAAAACATTGCCTAAATAATTTCAGCATGCATTCCCTGAACGCTGGCTGATGTGCTACTGACATTTTGATACCAAATGTTGATTTGATACGATCAGAAGAAGAGTTTAACTGATTCTCCTTTTTCCAGTAATACCGTCTGATTTACGTTCTTTATATTAACTGATTTTCAACTGGGATGCTTAAATGATGTAAATAAGTGTTTTTAATAGTAATTTCATGTTTGATTATTCATACTTTTGCATCAAAAAGAGGACTATGCTTGTTTGTAAGCAGGGAGGTCGTCCGGATTTTATACAGCTCTTTTTGAATACATGCTTCATTCTAAGCATGAGTATATTACCTATAGAGAATTTATCTACTACATTTGCCATATCAAATCATACCATGTTCTTCTTAGAAATACATGATTAAGTCTCTAATCATCGACAGGGAATCTTGCTTTGAATTATTTTGCTGAAGTTTCACACAGCTTTCAAAAGTTCTCTATATTTGTCACGATGGTTCGTGGATTAAATTCAGTAGTGTTATTTTCTACAGAAAAGGGCATTTCAGTCTTAGCGTTATCCACAACACTACAAAGCATAAAAGTTTAATAACTTTATTCAAGATTCAATGTCATTTCAAGAAGAGAGTAACCTAATGCACTACGAAACTTCATAATAAAAGCCCAGGTTTTAGATGTACAGCATTACAAAGTATTACGTCACAACTCTTTGTTCAGAGTCTCCACGTCATTTTAATAATCTACCAATCTTGGTGAGGATTTCACTTTTTTAGTATGCGATTTAATGTTGTAAAATGGATGAATCTATGTCACTGTTGTTTGAACCGTATTCATGGTACTACAGATACTCGAAATGTCTCGTTACATTCAGTGCCCATCATTGCAAAGAAGCCATCCAATGCTGTACATTTTCTTTTCCAAGTGAGCAAACATGTGTTATAGTAGTATATTTCTGAAGTGAAATGAATGCTATTCGCAGTCAATACGCTGAATATAATTGAATAGCAAACCCTCAACTTGTGCACCGACGCAGTGATGTGGAGAGACTCTGATCTTTCAATTAGATATACGTAAGTCTTTATTAGAATTTTTTGTCAATCTCAAACAGGATGAATCGTATGCTTACAGCTGTTTTTGTGGTACAATTAACCGTGTTTACTGCACTTGTGCACGTGTTTTGAGATGGGGTTTGTCGGTGAACACGTTATGCCCTGCATACATCAATATTTACAAGTAAGAACATTGACAGGCGCCTAATTTTCAAATAAACGAAAAATGTCTCCTTTTTGTTTTATAACCTTAGTTTAACTAGTACAAGTTCACATTACAAATATCGTATAAATACTTTTTTTTCATTTCTTATGTTATTTTTTTTTCATCTATACCAACTATTCGTGGTGAAATGTATCTTTTGTCACAATTACAGAGTTTTACCCGCTTTACCCTTTCCACTGTGCATACATTCATTTAGAACAATACCCCCGTTTGTCAAATTTAACAAATAGCCAATGGGAAATGTCATTTACATGTTAAAAAAATATCGCAAGCTTTTGCTATCAATTTCGAACAATTACAATATCTCGTTTCGCGAAATGGTTGAAGGACTTCGACCTGTATACATTCCCCGTGCATACGAACCTAAAGTACTCTGGTAATACCATGGTAAACAACGTTCCATCAATTATGCTGTATCGCCTACTGGATGAATGCCAGAATGAGGCTCTGCCAAATCTCAGTTCAAGTTTAATATTATTTCTGGAAACACCCACGCTTCCAGCTGACGGATGCATGCCAGAACGCGGCTCAGAGAAATAAAGGTCATGAATTGAGACTATGTTAACAGGAAGATTCTCGTTTATTCATGTATAATGGATTTTATTTTCTTATTTTATTCCCGTTTTCAAAATTTCATTTTAGTTTTTTTCAATGGGGACGGTTCCCTTGATCAAGCGTTCTTGGTAACACATCGGTGAGGTATGAGAAACAGTGTCTGGCCAAGAGGCGCTCCATAGTAAAATGAATAAACGTTATCGGTAATCGAACCTTGGACGAAGGGTCTAGAATTACCCCACAAACCACTTCACCACCAAAGGTTCTACTAAAGGTTAATTCTGACGATCAAAACTAGATTTCTACGACTGGGTCTTCCGGACTAATTGGAGGTGATTATTTGGAGCAAATCTCGCTTAGGTCATTTTACAGTTCTCTGAATGAATGGTCATGCATTTTTATTGAAACTTGTTTTATAAAGTATTTCATTATGTTCTATACGTGAATCAGATGCAAAAAGATAAATAAAACTTCGATAAGAGGTTGTCTACACTTGAGTTCAGTTGGACCAGGCGTAGATATTCCATTTAGGTTTATGCAATTATAACTTGATTGATCCAAGTCTCTTTCCAAGACATTGACTGTCATGAGTAAATGGTAACGAGCCATACATCATACAACTTTGAAATAAATCATGATAAGTTATTAATTAGTATCATGGCTAGATGTGAGATCCTAGGGAGACTGTGTTCAGGCATTATGTAACTTATGTAATAGGTATTGAACTAAGAAGATTAGCATTGGTTGACAGCAAATATTTAACAATATAACAATCGTTTTTGTACAAAAAAAAGTCGAATTTCGCTACAACGCAGAGCAAAAATCGTTTGCCAGCTGTTGGTTAATATTGAAAGCACGTGTATGCACTATCTGTACGGGATAAAAATCGGCTGATCACCTTGACCTTCATATTTGTACGCTCGTGATCTATCGACCGATGAACTATAAATCACGTGACTAGACAGGACTGTTGGATCTTATAACTACTAGTAGGGACTGCAATCGTATCTACTCGGCAATCCCCGTAACAAGTCGGTAGATATACCTCGTAGGCAGTACATGAATACACCAGAAATCCTGGGGTAATTCGCCTTATTTCCGGCGGATAACGCAAAATGCACACAGGCACTAAATATGTATTTAAATACACACAAATTGGTTATATATCACAATTAAATGTTTTTTTACCCTTATCATTAAAGATGATCATATGAACACATCTTTGTTTCATATTTTGTCAATCAGCTCTTTCCGGTAATCCCCGGCTTGTGACGGGGATTGCCGAGTTGATACGATTGGCCCTTCGTTGCTGACCTACTTTCAAAAATGGCTCCCCATTACCTCCGAGGTTATTTTAAGAAATGGCCAAGGTGTTCCGAATGGTAGGGACTGTTGCTTTTGTGGACGGCACTGTGAAGAAACCAGAACGACTGTTTTCATACTGAATACATCATATTTTTATGGCCCAAGTATATAGTATACACTAATGGTTAATACAGAAGTATCAAAGCAGTGACTTTAAACATGGTACCAGTGTGCAAAAAAAGGAAAATAGAGAGAGATAATATAAAGAATGGAAATACTGTTCCGGACAATTTATACCGGGATTCAGAACTAAGGATGCAAAGCGGGGCTAGCATTATATAGAACAAAGGCCAACACTGTGGGAGCATAGCAGAAATGATTCAATACATGTAGTGAGACGGCAGATTTACTCTAGCTTAAACATAGCCTTTACTCTGCGCTACATATCTTTCCGAGTATGTAATAGTATTCCGAAACCTCTGTGGCAAACTGATAAATTCCTCGTACAGGGAAATATATTCTTTTTTGTCAAAGTTGTTTCAGACGATTCTTTTCCAATTTCATCACACTTTGAAGTGTCGTCTTCAAACTCTTTCAATTTTGAACAGTCAGAAATTTGGTGTTTGGTAAAGGGATAAACGTTTCGTCCTGCAGCCGTTTCCCTCACCCGTCTGAACTCGTTTTCGACCAACTTTAATGAGCGTTTGATAACTCGGTAAAGTGATCAAGAACATTAATCAACATAAAACATATGACGTCAGCATCTAATGTGACCAAAGATTGAAGCTTATCAAATTCATCCCTGACGACTGCTTTCTGGATATTAAACCAGTATTTGAGTCGATTTAGTCCCGACAATGTTCTTCTCGCTTAATTGGGATCGAACCCGGGACCCTCGGTACAAGATGTCAACTCCCTAGTATTGCACCAATATCGCACACAAATGAATTTCGGGCTCGAACCACGGCTTCACCGATTTTCTTTCACCCGATTTAACCGCGTACTAAATAATGTCTTACTTTGTAACACACGATACAGAAGCTACTGAAACCAATGCGACAAAGAAGACAATATTCGTATTTAGCCACTGATATCTTTATCACAATGGGTTCTTTACGATAAGAATGGGACGCTCATTTTCCTCGGTAACTTTTGCCTCATGGATGTTGCATTCAAAGAGGACCACATCCTAAATCGCATGTTGTTGAATAGGAGAATGTAGCCTGCATTGCCTGATTATTCATAAATAGCCCTTAGAAACAAATTTATAGTTTGCATCATGTTATGTCTCGGATAAATCTGAAATTACTGTGAGCACTTATAGTGATTGTTCATAGAAGGGACAATTTGAAAATCAAAATAAAATGTTGAAGCAACGCACCTTTTGTAGTGTCGTTTGATATACAATTAAAAGTAGCAATTTGAAGCAATATTAATTCAATTAGCGTCAATCTATCAAAAGATGTGTAGTTTCTATGCGGTAGCTGTCAAAAATGATGTCACGTTTTTGGTTTTTAAGTACAGGTTACTTTACTGTATACACACTTATCAGAATCAAATGCGATCTTATTTTGCTTCCATTGACGTTTCTAAAATGTGTATCATATAACTGTACAGCTGTTGTGCAATTTTTAAGAAACAGTTTTAAAGAAACTGCTCTTTTAACTCCCTAATTTCCTTATATCTGTGGACAAGCAACTTTAATAAAATATTGGTCCCGTGAAACGACCCCATGTATTGTTGACATGGCTGAGACTCCCAATAAGTCTATCGAGAAGGAAACCATTTCATTAATTAGAATTAATACAGTTCAATCGTGATCGTGCCAGATTTCAACTGCTGGTTTATTCATTAATTCATTACGAAATCCTTTGATAAAACGCGGATAAACCTCTTCTAAAGAGGGAATTCCCTTTTTGTCACAATGATTGTGTGAGACTTAAAATAAAAAGGTTTAGACCGAGGGAAACATCAATTCAATTTACAATAGTTTATAACTATATAATGATAAGGACGCCTCTTGACTGATGGTATATATGCATAACGTACGATGCATTAGTAAGTAAAAAAACGAGTTAATTTGACATCAAAGAAGTGCTGTGGGTATATATTGTAAATAATGTTGCAGCAGCCGCTTCGGTGCTGAATCAATTAGCATCTCGGTTAATTGTCTACATAATTAAACAACAAATGGGCTTCCTGCACTTTATGCATAGACACATGCACGTAAACAAGCCAGTGGCGTTTTTGTTTTGTTTTGTTTGATTGCTAAGTTAGGTTTTTACAAATCGTGCAATCCGTTATTTAGTCATATTGCGTAGTCTGGTCCATCCTTAAATGTTGTCAATGTTTGCCCGTTACAAACCACATTTATGTAAAACGGATTGATGCATTGGGGTTATTACATCGTGCAATCATGCTTTTAGTCATATTGCGTAGAGTCTGTGTGACACATTTATGGATTGTTTTCAATTTTGGCCGGTTACACATTACAATGAGCACTAAATTGGTTTTGAAAGTTTTCATAAGACGTAGAAACTGGTTTTCCAAAGGTTTTACTATTAGAGAATAAAAACGTTCAGTGCTTTAAATGTGTCTTCTATGTGACTTTTAATATGGGTACTCAACTGTTGCCCATATGTCTTCCTTTCAGGCGATGTTACTCAGTGTTGGTTTACATGTATCTCCTTTTAAAGGGACTGTGTCACATATTTCAGTTTGTGAGCAACACACGTTAAAATGCAATTAGAATAGTACGCCATTCCGACTGTTTTTATCAAGAAATGTGATGAAAAAACATTTTTGCTTTTCAATGGTTCGATGGAAAAATGATAAATTGATATATTTCTTGGGATTGCATCATTATGCACTAAGATTAAATTATAAAGCACTAAGATTTTATAAACGATGACCATTTGCGTAGTTTGTTTACACGTTACTCTTGTATTTTTCAATAATTTTACAGGATGAAAATAATGATTCAAGTTTCTTTTACAAAATAAAATGTTTAACGTTTTTAAACGTGATTGAGAAGCGTAGTAATAGCTTAACTATTGTGTAACTGTTAGGATGTATTTTGTCATTAAGTCGTTGAGGAGGTTCTTCGTTTTAAAAAACGCTGAATGTTTAAAACCGTAAGATAGTCTCTTAATGTATTTTAACTTTTAGCACACAGGTTTATTGTATCAAATCTCATACTTATACACTAATAAACTATGTCAAAGTGTCGCTTAGAAAACCATTTAAACACAGTTAAAATTATTTAAATATGTTTTATGACCGACCTGCTTTTCATGCCCCTTTATGCAATAGCTTTTGTGACCTATGGTAACCCTTTACCAACGCCAAATTTTCGACAGTCTCAAATTGAAAGCGTTTGCAGACGACATTTCAAAATGTGATATAATCTAAAATAATCTGATTGGGCGGGAAACTCTCGTTAAGAGCAATTTCTTCTTTTTCCACAATGTTTTCCAGAGTCCTCAGCAACAAAATGGTCAAATGTCGTTATTGTTTGGTAATGGGTTTCATTAGGTCTGTCATCGAAGCGTACATCATTTGACAAAAAAGAGTATATGCCCATAGAAAACACAACATGCGTTTGTCACATTGATTGGAACATTCATTCTCGAAAGAGAATCTACAATCTATTTTGCATTTTCAAACAATCTTATGACAATTCAACTGATGCAAGAAATTGACATCGACCATATGCTATCAAGGGTAAATTTGAAATATCAATCAAAAATCGACAAACACTTTCCTACGTGGTAATTTATGGCTGAGTAAAAACGAGAGCAACAACACAAGACACGATTACTATGATTTTGTCGCTTTGGTACATACAATCTTTTACAACATATGTATCAAAGAGATGCATTGTGTGGACAGGGATGAGAAAATGACCATAAATAGTCAGAATGACTACACATGAAACCGTTTAGAAAATGATTTCAAATTAAGTAAAAATCAGACTAGGTATATTTTGTAATGCTTGTGTTTTGCACAGCTTAGCACGAATACCATTTTGTCTCTGGTTTAGGTCAGAATTGAAATGTTCTTTTTCTCGTTTTCTCTTTCAGTATTTGTTATGATCACTAGGGGTCGTTATCTGTGTAGAACACGCCATCTGAAAGTGTTCAACGTGGAGACCTATTGACGAGGAAACTTAACTCTGTTTACATATTGAGGGTTTAACGCAAGACTATATCAAGTGCTTCACAAATGTATTCACTATGGTATTGCGCTGAACCCTTGATATGCTATGTCCTCTTTGCAAAGTTTTATGATTTCAGATAAAAGTATATTTCTACCTGTATATGTGTTTTTATTCGGGTCAATGAATTTCAAATAATTGGCTCACAAATAGCCCTTAACGATAGGACCCGAAAATATTACGCAATGAAGCACCAAACAGGATAGAGCTAGTTATCCTGTGTTTAACTCTCTGCCACCTGCAGACGACATTTTACTTCAAGCAGACGACTTAAGAAAGGTTTTGTAAACTTAAGAAAACCCCTTCAGTCCTGCTGTTGTGATATAGGAATAGATCTGAAAAGTATTGTCGCTAACGTTGAAATAGCTTGTGAAAAGCAATTTCTCCGTTTGCCACAATGCCTTTTAAAAGTTGTTTGCCCCAAACATGTGACGGTAGGTGATTATGTTTTAATCTAGAGTTTCCTTCTTTCGTGTTGATAGTATAGATACAAACTTGAGTCGATAATGTTTTCCTTTTAAGTTGATTGCCTTATAAGCAACATCCAAATACATGAGAAGAATGCAATAAAATAGACCTGCAAAATATCACCATTCAATGATCAAATCGGTTGATACGAGATTAAACACTATACGTCACTTCTCAAATACCGAGGCAGTTTTTAACGCTTTACGTAATACTATTGCAAGAGAAAATGGCCACAGTCTTTGCAATATCGTCCCGTTCGTATGCCGTTTTTTAGACCATTTGTATAGTATTCCGGAAGGAAATTAGTCAATAGTTTATAGCTTAAACTGATTTCTTTTACATTGACTGTGAAACAAGTTATTACCACTTAGATTAATCTCGATCCGGCTTCCTGGATACACAACCAGTACTCAGGCCGTGTTGGGATTAATGTAAGGTGGGAAGGTGGAAGGTGGAACCCGCTTCTCACAGGATTCGAGCCCACGACACTCTTGTACGGATGCCGACGCACTACCACTTGACATATGTCCTACTGTTTTCAATATTCAATTAAGGTATTTTATTTTCGAGTTAGATATCTAATGCTGTATTATTACCAATGATAATTTAGAGATGCTCATATTTAACCCTTAAAGTGCTGAAACTGACTTCATACTAGTACAAACGGGTTAGATCCAGGCCAGCCACCAACTTGCCGTCTGTGATCTAACCAGTTTGCTACTCTGCGTATTATTCCTCATTTGAAAAGCAGAAAACACAAAAATATATTTATAGAAAATAACCCAGCATTCTAAGGTTTGAAATAAGACCAGATCAGTTTAAGTCTGTTGGCGGCAGATCTTCGTCTAAGCCGTTAATCAGAACATCGGGAGAGTTATTTCTACTTGTTAAGTTTATACGCGATCTGGACACGGAAAGTCTCTCAGCCCTCACGCCCGGGCTTTTCGTATTCACAGTGGAAGCCATGGCGCCGTCGGTACTGTGGAGATTAATCCGTGACCTTGAACTTGATGGTCCCCCATTCCTAACACTTGGACTTTTATTATTTACCAGTTGCCCCGGTGCACTATTGTTGCTATGGATATCGACACGTGACTTTGATATCGACAACCGTCCGTTTCTTATGGCGGGAGTTTTGTTGTTGACGCCATTTGTATTCGCACCATTCGTACTCTGTGTCTCGATACGTGATCTGTTTGATACTATATGGGGAGTCCGTAGAGGTGACAGCATCGGTGTTCGACTTGGAGACTGTTGTGGGGTCCAGCCGCTTCGAGCAGTGGACGAGTTGTAACTCCCAAGCACGGAGGAGGACCCGAACCCTTCGAAACCCTCCGAATGTTTCCTGAATCGTGCTTTATGCTGCTGTCGAGAGGTTGCAGTGGAGTCCGGCATGGTACGGACTTTAAGCCGTTCTATTTCGACCTGAGCTGCTTGAAGCTGGCTCTCGTAGTTTTTCATTTTCTGTTTGTATTCTTCGTCTTTCCTTCTGAGAGAAGCGGCCTGTTTGTGGTTCACGTTTTTACCAGCTTGGGTGATTCCAAGCTTCACTTTGTACATCTGAACAATGTCGTCGAAAAGATGTTTTTCCCTCTGGAGATCGTTGCTTTGTTTTTCGAAGTTCTCTCTGTTTGACCTCTCAGTCTGTCGTATCAAAAACAGAAACACCATATTTAATAAATGGTTACTGATAAGCAAAACGTAAATGCATTTCGGTCGATACTATCATAGAACTGCTACATGTAAGATCGGTAATGCCTTCCTGGCTAAAGGTGATCGAATCACTGAACTAGATCTAGTTCTAATGCAATAAAGCGACAACGCATATCCAACTGGTATGTTTGCTTCTTCAATGGGATTTTCAACTTGGAAAAACTGAGCTATACTCGATGCAGTTATGAGCAAAATACGAAACATATTTCAATGAATTGTTACCTCGTTATATACAACTCAATATACAGGTCGTTCAAGTGTTACCAAGATGAAAAAATACGTGCTGCTAGACAGGGCAGTGAACATGAGACCACTGCGTACCGTTCAACGTCTCTTTCTACAGAACATTCCGACATTTAAGATTTTACGGTGTCAATCTAAACCTTAACACATCACAGGATCGTACAGACTTTGTTTGTGGTGCGAATCCGGAATATTGCTTACATTGACTTGTAAATCCAAACCCCTTCTACATATATACTTATCTAAAATAAAAAGGAAATCGACATGTACAGGGTGATCCAGAATATCTGATACGGTTTTATGGTTTGATATATAAGTGTATGTTGATGTCATAACTAAACCTTACATACCATTTGAAAGAGAATTGTCAGTTATTTTATCTCAAGAAAACAACGGGAAAAAGTCAACGTCATGACATCATTCATGACGTCATGAAATGATAATTGTTTTTAAAGATGGCGACGTCAAAACAGAAGGTTGCGGAAGTAGTAAAACTTTACCATGAGACTAAATCCCCGTTAACTGTTATACGCATGATGCAGAAAAAATATCCAGACGATGATAAACTCACACGCTTTCAAGATCATCGACTTGTTAAACGATTTCAACAGACAGGATCAATTCAAGATGGCAGACACGCTAACAGTGAACATTTTAAAAAGAGACTTGACGTCGTTATTTCACAAAAAGGACGTCACATCCAACATTTGATGTAGTTTTGTATACATGATTATAATATACAGTTTCTTTTAAACCAGAATAACCCTGTTATCAAATAAAACTTGGAAATATCTAGTTTTAGAATGCGTTTTGATATATTAAATAATGTAATGCATGTTATAATTACAAGACGCTGAAACCGTATCAGATATTCTGGATCACCCTGTACATACAGTTACTCTGTTCCTCTGTATTATGGAGTATATCAATACCTTTAAATCCATCTCTGCTTGCTCCAGGTCGGCGTCCATATTAGCAATCCTTTCATATAGATCATCTATCTCCTTCTCCAGCTGTCTGACCTCTTCCTCTTTATTACTCAGGGCTTGTTGATCTACCTCTCGTAGTTCCTGTTAATTATTTAATGTAATGCATTTACTTGTACCGTGTAAAAGTACTATGACCTTGTACGCTCATGTCCAAATAGACTTTTGTTCACTTCTGTTCTGTTAATAAGTTAAGCGCTTGCTATCTATTTTGTTTTATCATCATTTCCACGTTTCTCGTCCTTACATGATGATAAATTAAAAATCAACCCTTGTAGTGCTGGAACCGACTTCATCAGTACGCAAACAGGTTATATTCAGGCTAACCACCAGTAAATCCTACTATATGATCTTTCTGAATTAGTTTCGTTCTGTTTTAAGAAAGCCTGTATGACGCCCGTTTAGCCCTTTCCAAAACGCCAAGATTTCGACTGTTCCAAAATGAAAGAGTTTACAGACGACATTTCAAAATGTGATGAAATTGAAAAAAAATCTTGTGATAGGACATTACTCATTAGGAGCAATTTCCCCTTTTCCCACAATGTTTTCCAAACTCGTCTGCAACAAAGTAGTCATATGTCGCTATTGTTTGGAAATGGGTTAAAGCCGTTAGTTGTCTTATACACACTTTATTTAACTATGGTCGCTTAAAGGAAGATTTGGTGCACTAGGCCATGATCGGTTGTATGTCAGATGCTCTATCCATGATCCGGAATCGTTCAAATACTTACGTTTAATCGTTCAACTTCAGCGCGAAGTCTCTTTAGTTCTTTCTTGTCTTGAGTTTGCGATTTTCGGGTCTGAAAATTTAAACAGAAATGGATGTATACAAATCCTTACAAATTATTTGAGTTTGCGATTCCGAAAGTGAGAAAAGATTGAATAGTTTGATACAAATATTCAATATTCGGTTTGATGCGAATAGTGCCGGCTCAGACCGATGTTTAACGAGAACGACCGGTGTAAGCCGACGAAAGAAAATGTTACAAAATGGCGAATTATGGGTATTTTACCTTAACTGTCCACAAGATCTTGTAAAGCCTGGTTGAACCATTGACATACCGTAAATCAGCCGGGATACCACCTCTCAATGAAAACTGAACATCTTCCTGAGCAGTGATTCGAACCCGTGCACAGACCCAATTCGATTTCAACTAATACCCTAACAAATGTGTCATAGAGGGCCACAGTTGAATGATAAACAACTCCGTATACGTGATGCATTCATGAAGGGGAAGTGATTTAATTTGTATAAAAATGTTAGTTTAATGGTCGTTTTGAGGCGGATCTCTGCTCATTTAAACGCAATAAAAACGAGACAGTTTTCCTCGTGGTTTGAGACGCCATTAGTCACATCAACTAGCTTAGACAGGTTTATAGTTGTGTCTATGGTGGTAAATATACGTTACACCAATATTAGTGTGTGGCCGCTGGCTTACTTCTTAAGGGTTAATTTTAACTCATTTTCTGGTAGAAAACTTAGGAAACAGTTATGACTAAAGGATAAATTGCTCACGACGAGCAGTTTATTCTTTCGACATATATTTCTCCTAAATGCACATCAAAGGAGAGGAGTACAAATAAATTACTGAAATAAATATACGGAGTTCTTTTATTATGATCATAAAGGTCATGAGAATTAGTTTAGGAATTGAGACCCTATTAAATAGACTCATTAAAAGTAAGTTATTTTGAGCTTGAAATATAGTTGTCTCCAATTCAATCATGTTTATCAACAACATGTTTGTTTACATATTCAAAATAACGAATTCTGATTGGTCGGTTCAAAAATGTGTGTATCAACTGTCAAGGTCAGAGGTGAAGAATCAGGAAATCTGAATTATAAAACTTGCTAATCTGTGTTATTTCTGGTTGTTTTTTTCACATTTAAGTTGTGCTGATGGTGTTTTCTGGTGATAACCATTTGAATCTGTCCAAAAAATAACCAAATAATATAGTTTGATATAGCATTAATCTCCTTTAATGGGCCTTTAATGATATCCTGAATTTTGATTTTTGTTTTGTTTTGTCATCGTCTATTTTCCATCTTTTTTACAGTTTGACCTGTTGCACATTTTATATGGGGTGAGTCAAGATTTTGCTAGACAGTCTATGAACTTGAATACAAAGGTCGGTAATTTTACGCCTATCCGAAACAGCATAATGTGACATATTGCCTTTCATGAAATGATGTATGTTATGTGTTTTTTTAGGTACATCATGAAATGATGTATGTTATGAGTTTTCTTTAGGTACATCATGAAATGATGTATGTTATGTGTTTTCTTTATGTACATCATGAAATGATGTATGTTATGTGTTTTTAGGTACATCATGAAATGATGTATGTTATGTGTTTTCTTTATGTACATCATGAAATGATGTATGTTATGTGTTTTCTTTAGGTACATCATGAAATGATGTATGTTATGTGTTTTTATAGGTACATCATGAAATGATGTATGTTATGTGTTTTCTTTATGTACATCATGAAATGATGTATGTTATGTGTTTTTCTTTAGGTACATCATGAAATGATGTATGTTATGTGTTTTTTTAGGTACATCATGAAATGATGTATGTTATGTGTTTTTTTAGGTACATCATGAAATAACATTGACTCAACTTGAAACCAGCAACGCAATTTATTGATGAGCACACGCCATACGATGCTACTACAGGTAAACTTGCATAACTGATTGCATATATGTACAATAAACTTCACATACCGTTTACAATTTCGTTTACTACACTTGAAAACAGCAATGTATTTCTTCAATTTGTAAGCACATGTCTCACGACGTAATCACAAGCAAAAGGTATGTTAAAGTTCCCCCAATAGCTGCATCCCCACAATCATCCCCTACTAATTGTCTTGTTCTTAAAACCATGTGAACATCATCCATATGTGCCAATAGAACACAGAGTATGAACACTGTTGGTTGTCTATTAACCATGACAATATGATGCGAAAAGTTACCTTACTCCCAACTAACGAAACGAAAATCCTACCCCGGAAATTGCCGAATTTCTTTACTATTTCATAACCGATTCCTCAAGTACCTTTGATATTCCCAGTTTCAAACACCGTTAATGAGATAGAGTTTATTATCTATCAGGGCGATCAATGAACCAAGTATTCAATCAACCAATCAATCAATAAGTAAATATGTTAATTAAACCAACGAACAATTAACAGATGTCCTTATTGGTACCGGTGTAATAGTCCTGCAATATTCTGGATGTTCATTCCCTCATAAAGTGTTTAGGGGTCTCCGAATACTTTCGGACATATGTATTCGGTCATTTCTGCAAGCTTCGTCAATTGTTTTACATTTGTCGTGATACTAGATTAAGACAAAACCTTTACAAGGATACCTCTCATTAAGAATTAAGTTACTTTAGATATAAATACCTCTTCGACGCTGCCCTGAACGATTGGATTACGAAGACGCTCCAGCTCGTGGTTGGCTGCTGCAACACGCTCCTCTAGCCTGCAAAAAACATAGCCAACATCAGGAAAGGATAGTACATGTATATATGTTACAGGGAATATGTATAATCAGGGAATATGTATAATCCCTGAAAATGTCAGGGATTATGTATAATCCCTGATTCACTCAGGGAATATACATAATCCCTGAAAAAAGCAGGGATTATACACATTCCCTGATTTGATGTCCAGATTTTTAGACATATTCCCTGAAATTAATTCTGTCTTTATTTTCTGGATTTACGATTCATTTTAAAGAAATATCTGCAGTTAATTAAAGAGAGTGCATAAAGTAATTTCTGCAGTAAACCAAACATAATTTCTCATATAAAACAGTTTATTTCTGAAAGGACATCACATTTACATATTCTGTCTTTCACCGTCAAGTGTTGATACCAAAGTATGAATACAACAAAATTATCAATGAGATAATTGAAGGTTCTGCATGCTCCAAGAAGTCTCCACATCAATATTACTTGCTGAAGAAGTATGAAATACTTAAGTGTGGAGATGTAGAGAAGCTTATCAGAAAACGTCAGCATCCAGATGAACATCCAACTTACTTTGTGACTATTGAAGAAACATTTGACATAGTAAAGAGAGTACACCTAGCAACTGGCCATGGTGGGAGAGACAAAATGGTGAAAGAAGCAAATAGGAAGTATGCCAATATCACACAAGACGTCCTGTCATTGTACAAATCCATGTGTGTTGAGTGCCATCGAAAACGCAAGAGACCAACTACTAAAGAAGTTGTTGTTAGACCACTAATTAGCAAGGACTTTAATTCCAGAGCGCAGGTTGATCTGATAGTCATGCAGGCAATGAACCAGGGACATTTCAAATGGATTATGGTGTACCAAGATCATCTAACCAAGTTCCTTAAGCCTGTTGAGGAAAGGGTTAAAGAGTCAACTACAATTATCTGAAATGCATGTGTGAAATAAGATAACATTGTTTTAATCTGAAGCTATCTAATATGTTACATATACATGTGATGTCCTTTCAGAAATAACTGTTTCAAATGATAAGGTGTGTTTGTTTTACTGCAGAAATTACTTGTAAAGACAGAATTAATTTCAGGGAATATGTCTAAAAATCTGGACATCAAATCAGGGAATATGTATAATCCCTGTTTTTTTTAGGGATTATGTATATTCCCTGAGTGAATCAGGGATTATACATAATTCCTGAAATTTTCAGGGATTATACATATTCCCTGATTAAACATATTCCCTGTAACATATATAGAGGCTAAATATCCATGTGTCATAACAATCCCCTCCCCATACCTATGGGACATGTCCAAATTGAAAGTTCGATTCTTTCTGCTTATACTTAAGAATCGAAAATAATGTTGTTGTTCTTACAGGAAACAGAAAGAAGTTTGCCCTTTCCCAAACATTGACTGACCAAAATATAAAGCAGCAACAGAATACCAGAAAAGCTATAATGAACTCGCATTTTCGGGCAGAGCCAACTATGGCTTCGTGGTACAAATGGTATTAAGCCCTTTTCAGCAATTTCGTCAGAGAGATATACCATTGAGTAAAGAGTAAAGCGACTGACCTTCATTGTGGAAAATGCTATGGGGGTTAGTGTAAACCTGATACAGAAAGGAACTAATATATCAGGCTCATATTTGTACTTTATGTCTTACATCATAAATTAGCGTGCTAGTGTAGATAGTTTGGGTTACAGGGTAATTTCATTATTTGGGTGGCCGCTAGATTATGACACAACCTTCTGTCGTGGTAAACGGTATCAACATCATATCATAGGGAGATATTTGTCATTTACTATTCAATATTGTTCTTACAAGGGATGGTAATAAACAACTCCGAAAAGGAAAGTTGATTGTCTTGTGTTAGTTATACGAAAGGGAAAAGAAATAGAGAGTAAAGAGCGACATGCTAAATGTAGGGGGAAATGGTGGAAATGACCTAAGCTGATAATCTATAGAACGTCGAAATAATGTGTAAATAAAATAAAATTAAACACTTTCCGATCTTTTAGGTATAGAATCATTTCAAATAATCACGTGGTGACTATTTTGTTTTTGCTGATCGAAGGGTTTCAAATAAGGTTATATCTGTTCCGCTTAGGGAGGGTTTTTATAACTAAAGTGGTTTAAATACATTGTATCAGACGAAAGACTCCTGTCTGATGAAAGATCCGGGATAATGAATGATTGAATAATTCTTTTTCTAATTATTCGATTAGTCAATTTCCTTATAACACATACTGCATTGTGCAACACTTTGCTAAGAACTTCAAATTTGTGAGAAACTTAGCTTAGTACTGCACAAACCAGTTGAATAAGATGAGTTATAAAGTTTTAACAAGGAAAGCCATTTCTAAGGTAACACGGTATACTAAAGGCAACTGCGAGAAGGAATGATTACTTGAAATCGTTTTACGTTTTTTCCGTATGAACAAGTTCACAATTGAATGACCAAAAATAAAATAAAATATACGACGGTTATTATGTATTACATAATTATGTAATGTTTCCTTGGTTATATCGTTTAACCTTTTACCAAACTCGACTGTTCAAAATTGAAAGAGTTTTCAGACGAAATTTCAAAATGTGATGAAATTGGAAAGTAATCTGCTGATAGAGTAGAAAACATTGCAGGAATAGGAGAAATTGCTCGTCACGAGCAATTTCTCCATTTCTCACAGTGTTTTCCAGAGTTGTCTGCAACAGACCGGTCAAATGACGTTATTGTTTGGTGATGGGTTAAGAACGACCGTGAGCAGAGAATAGTTTATTTGCATCATTATAATATTTTGTAGTACATTTACTTCTCTGTGGGGTTTGCTACACGATACAACACGTGTCGTTAGGTTGGTAAGGACTAAGGTTATCGGTATGCATATTTTCATCGTTAACATGTGTCATGTATCGTTGCACAATCGAGCGAAAAAACTTCAGAAAGTTTAATCGTAAATCAAACTGACGACCGAATTATACTCATTATGTAAGGAAAATATACGAGTAATGTCATCAGTCAACCTAGATACACTTTATCCTTCACCTGATATGATAACTTACGACATTGCATTTCAACAATGGCCGTATATAAATCTTGAATGATATAGGATAAATAAAAAAGATTGATTAGATTACACTTCAAATGGAAAATAAGTATGGTTTGATCAATGCGTTGCACACTGCATTACAGTCATTTCCCCGAGCTGTGGTTTTCAATGATGCGATATGAAAGAACGATGCATGTACCATCAATGTATTGGGTATGCACTGTCCGACACTGCTTTGTACGAATACTAACAAACGAAATATTTGAATATAGCCGAATCGATATTGGACATTTCTGGAAATTACGAAGGTATTGGATTGCAGAAGTTATGGGCGACTTGCCTTGTCTCAACCACCTTTTTCGATGACCCAGTGTTGAATTTGATTAAAAGCATAGACATACCCTAGATATTTCGTATGCAAGAGAACGAGAGCGTCCAATAGCCAGGCCAATAGCGATTCACACATAGGACCCCAGTATGATTATACATTCTTACGTCATGAAGTTTCCGTTTGGTTTGCGATAACATATTATATGTGCGAAAATGTAAAACACGTGTAAAGTTATCGTTATGTGGTCGCACGGAAGCTGGTGGTATTCAGTCGGCTTAAACATTTGGCAAATACTTTAGATAAAAGGGAAACCCCTTCTGTGTCTCTAATGCATTCTCTATGTAAACATTGTATTATTATAACATCCAGACACAAATTAGCTAATGTCACGTGGCGCCTAACGTGACCTTTTATCGACAAATTTCATACACAAACATTATCAATAATTAAAATGCGATTGTAATATGTGGTCATATGTAGCTATGACATAGTACAAGATGTATTTATTTCTAAGCTAGCTGTATAATTGTTATAGGCACATTTTATGAAAATAAACCTTCACAGTTAAAGCTTTTTATCGCATTGTTCATGTACGTTCAGTTATAAAGCCCTTTTAAATACTCTCGTTTGGCTTTAATCCCATGCTTTATTACTAACGGTGACGTTTTAAAAGACATACCAAAGTATCTATTCGGTCTTACATTGGTACAACTTTGGTTAGGTTGGCAAACGCTGGTTTGTGATAGGAAGTGTGCCCAAATGTTCGTAATATACATGTACATAGGATATTACAAGAAGGGAGGAAGTCAAGACTCAAACAACAGATATGCAGTCGCTGGGAAATAGGTTGGAACTGAAATCCAAAATGAAAGGGATCCTTTGTTATATAGAAGCGTGTCTTACGGATTTGGGTGTTAATCTGATTTGAAGTGGATAAATACATGATGACGTATCACTTAGCAATGAGAAATCATTTAACCTTGCAGTTATGGTGTTCCAAGAGAGCATATGGATATGATATCAGAAAAAACATGGCAAAGAAGAATGGCAGTTCCTCAATTCAAACAAAACAAGTAAGCACAGACAATTACAAAAGATGTTAATTGATTTATCAGTCGATCGATCAATTAAATAAAAAAATCAAACGACGACCAGATAGAATAAACAAACCTCGCTATCAATATCTGGTTTTCCTGGTGTTTAGCCTTCAGTTCGTCCGTTTCCTGCCTGGATACGTTATAGTTGGCCGTGGCCACGCCTTGTTTCACTCGCATGGTACCCAGCTTTACCTTCATCTCTTTGTTCTCCTTGTCTAACGCCTTCGCCCTCCTCTCCACGATCTCTCGACCTTCCTGCTCATTCTTCAAGTCGCGTTTCGCGTTCTCTGCCTGGGTTCGGGCGATCTTCAGCTTCTCTTCTAGTTTTGCATTCTAAAGTAGAATATGATTTGCATTTTGAGACAAAGTTAAAGTTCAATTTTATCAGAGTTATAAGAGTTATCTTATCTTATCTAACGTCTATGCCTATGAAAATCATAACCGATAGCGTTGTACAACCTTTATCAAACTTTTCTTATTATCCCTTTAGCAAAATGATACATCACTCTATTCAAAATACAATACATGAACATAAAAAGACAATCAACTCTAAAACAGTACATTAAGGTTTTTATAATAATAACTTTCAGATTCTTTTTGTACGATGTTATATTACTAGAGTCCCTTAATTATCAGCGATACCATCCAGATCAAAACAGACGAGTCTACAAACAACTTAATTACATAATACATTGCTCCTGATGATTTTATCATAGTGATTTCCACCCGATATGACATAGAAAACGATGATAGTTTTGTCATCTGCTGTTGCCCATGTAGTTTATGGTAAACAATCTTAATTCTAAATGTGCCGCAATCAGAAATAAACCAATATGAACAACTTATTTCAACTCTTAGAGATGATCCAAACAATAGACCTTGTTCCATATATTCTTGTTAAATGTGCAAAAGCAATATTTGATAATTGACGTATGCTGGGGCCCGTTTTACTAAATAGTTTACGCTTAAGATTTGCGTAAGTCTAAAACAACAATTCCTCTTATTTCAATATTGGACGAAGCAATATTGCAAAGTAACACATCATTGGAATCGTCTCTCCGAGACGCTTCCAATGACGTGTCACATTGCAATATTGTAGTTTTATTGAAGATACTATCCGTGTTTATCAGTTTTGACTTACGCACATATTTTCCGTAACTTGTTTAGTAAAACGGGCCCAAGGTGCTCAAACAGATTTCATAAGGCCTCATGGTAAGAATAATGAAGACTTTTCGCACCGGGTGCTACCAGTTTGAATTCTTAGTGATGTCCACTTTTTTTTTTTTTTGCAAAAGGTATAAATACAAGATTTTATGATTTACTTCTGCTGTTGCTTTCAGTTTCTACCTACACAATATTTCACATGAGGTGCTTGGTACACGGGAAATATGCTCGCATCTGATATGTCGTCATGATCAGGAATGTCTCGGCTACTTCCGTAAATCTGTAACAGCTTAACGGAAATAGCCGACCTATGTCGGACATTTATGGCGAATGAATACTTACATTGTATTGTAGTTTAGCGATCTCTCTCTCCTTCTGAAGAATCTCTTGGTCACTAGGAAGGGATCGCGAGGCGCTTCCCATCTTTTTGTACTTCTTAAGCTCGCGGTCCTTTAGGTCAATGTCTCTATACCAAAGACACAAAATCACATTGACTTCGTTTATCTTTCAATTGTCAAGTTTACTTTGATCTTATTTATTCTAAATCGATTGTGGAACAAGTTCTTACAACTACGACGATTCACGCTTGATTCTGCATTGGCACAAACCAATACTCACGTTAAATGTGGATGAGTGAAAGGTTTAGTTATGACAAGTATCATTGTTAAAACTTTTATAGACTTTTATAAAATGAATATCTATATTGTACAAGTGTTAATAGCTCTTTTAAGATATTTGAGAAATGGATAAAACAGAGATATGAAGGATGAGTCATCTGCTGTCCCTCTTTCTATACTTCAACACTGGAATGAAGCAGTATAGGAAGTACAACTCATATTTTAACCCCACACCATTGTTTAAGGGGTTGCCTACCTTGACTTTCCCTATCTCTTCTCAGGCTTTTCGATTTTACCAAAGGTCACCGAATTCTGCGCCATGCTGCCATATCCAATTGTATTCTACGGCACTGGCAGGTAATTATCATTCGTTGTTTTATCTTAATTCAAAAATGCAAAAGAAAAGAATATAATTTGTATTTACCATTAATTACCTGTAGGCCTGCTCTAGCTCGAACATTTTGTGAACAAGTTTCTGTGAGATACTGCTTTCTGTCATCTTTTCACACTGGTCAGAGGTTTTCATTCTAGAATATCTAAACAGCTAGGCAAACATTAGATTTAATTTTAAAATGAACATAATATTTCTTTAATTCAACCTAATGTATGATACAATAATGTATGGTGTTAGTTTCCAACAGATACTTTTAAAGTTTCTCGATTTTCTGCTCCCTAAATATGGTTGTGTGTATTGTTAACCAAATGCTTTATTCATTCCTTTACCGCATTAAATAGCAGGCTTCCCTAGCTTGAATAAACATACAAATATGACTGAATAACCAGGCAGGAATGTAACAAGATTTTACTTTTAATCAAAATTTAATAGTTGTCTTTGAATCCATCTTGTTCCACAGTAGATAGATACCACCAATAAACTGTTCCGATCTAGACTTTTAGTGTCGCTAAAATGGTTTCACTATTTTTAAACTTGTTGTCTGAATGCTGATTAAAATGTACATGTATACATGTTTAATCTCAATAAAGGGTGTTGTTGACTATCTAGATGTATTAATGCCTTGTATTAAAAAACTACATGATAATGCGGACGATTCTGGCCTGTGTATGTGATTTAGTCGAACAGTCATGTAATACAAACTATTTATTTACATTGGTGCATTGAATAACCACGTTTTTATGAAAGACTCGCACACTTGATGCACCTTCCCTGTCGGATGTTGCTGGTGTCCAAGAATAATATTAATAACGAAACAGGACTCAAACATGGCTTGAAATAAGTTTCCTACATGAATGCTACATATACTGGTGCCAAAAGTAGAAATGTGTTCGGTATAGACTGTGTAACGTTAGTACAGGTGAATAATGTGTAGTTGAGAACATACAAACATCACAACGCAACATACACTGGGCACTACAGGGAATAAGTTCAGCAGAATGTGTAACGTTGGTACAGATTGCAATATCGAAAGAATCCAATTGTTCCTGAATTTTGTGGCTGTAATAAAGATAAAAATAATCAAAGCGTTAACTAACCTTGTTTAGATTAATTCAATATTTCTACCATCATTCCAGTGATTATTTCACTCGTAGTGTAATCGTTATTTACGATCGTGTTTTAGATGAAGTCTCCTTGGAATAAACGTTAGACAATAAGGGTCGTTAGGTAAACTTCTATGAGTCCGCATAGTAAAGACATATAGACAAGACACAAATAGGAAATTCAAAACATACTAAGTAAAATATTAAAACACTTTCAAAGGAAGAATTTGTCTGGAACGAACCGTGCCACGATTACCTTTGTTTTATGTTAAAACCAAACACCCCTTTGTTTGTTTCGGTAATATCGCCCAATTTAAAGAACCGGTCGATAATAATGTTAAGTAACGTGCTTGTAAACAAAATAAATCATGTTTTCGCTTTACAATAAGGGGTAAATTGTGACAAAAAGACAAACAACTCGACATAAACGAAGACTTAAGTGTTTTAGTTAAACACTATTGTATATATGAGGAGATTGGTATCGTCTTACTTGTTGGAGAATTTCAGGCATAAAGATCCAATATTACAATTTTAATTAAGAATATCCTATTTGACAGGTGCTCTTTAGAATTGTCTCGTCATTATAATGTTCACTCACAATAAAGGGTTGAGGTATGAAATAAGAAGGTGGGATGGAAACGTTAGCCCATCTTGTTGAGAAAACAAATCTCAATGAAGATATGCAAGCAAGTACACCATATACATTCTTATCTTGTTTGTTTAACATTGATGGGAAGTTGTTTAATTCTTTCTTTGTTTCCTGAATGAAAAACCAGTACTCGCGCCGATTTGTGGGTTAATTCCGGCACTTTTCACCGCACCTAGCGGGGATCAAACCCGGGACCCTTAGTACTAAATGGCGACGCTCTAGTTCTGTACCACTGTCGCCAACAACTGTTTGATTTTTGCAAAAAATGATTTTTATAAGGCACTTTATAAAATTTAAGATACATCCATTCAAAGCTCTTGGTCGCTCAAGTCTAGGGAGAAAACCCATGACCTTTAAAGTGATTATATCATACAGTAAGATTTAGTGCCTTTAAGATGAAATATCATGTATTGATACAATGACAAGTTGACAACCGATATCTATAATCTACATAAAGCTGAAAAACTGACTCGATTCAAAATTCTGTTCATGACTTTCTGGTTAAGATAAATTTATTTTGTAAATAATGCTCTTTCTTTCAACCCTGCAAACTCATTAATACAGGTAAGAAAGTATGGGCCAAAGACTACACATGGGTTAACACATATTATCATGTTGCGCAAGTAAGTTGCATCAGGGTCCTGCGTTGCCAAACGATAAAGTTTGATGAATTGGTCTTCGGGGGTCCCGGGTTCAAGCCCCATCGACACCTCTGGTTTCGTGAGGGCGACCGTTGACATATCACTTTAGAGCCTTAGCCTAGTTATGATTGATCCAGAAAAGACGTTACATAACTGAAAACTTGTTGATACGGCGTTAAACACCATATGTTGTAAGTTGCATCAGAGAGCGATCCCAAGACAATTTATAAGCTTACAAGTTCAACAAACCACTGAAAGGCTCAAACACTCGTTTCACAATTCCTTTGTGAATACACGGACATCAAGATTTTGAATTGAAAGTATTAAGTGCCGAAGATGATTTTGATCCCCTTTTAACGTTTCCTTTCCGATATTTCAATACTCGTGGATCAGGATTGAGCCACTGATGTTGAAAATGCCTTTCTTGATAGTTACCTGCCACAAAAGCAGTACAAACTCAACCATAGAAAATATTGTTGCCATATTCGAACGATGAGTTTTTAAGTGGTTTATCATTTCATGACTTTGTCGAAATAACATGTTGCGAAAAGAAAGGACAAGGATTTGCGCTGCATAGACAGGTGTTTGAGTCTGGGGTTACATTTATAACGTAATATAACGTAATACCCGATCTGGTACATCCACGGTTGAAATCGTCGTAAAAGGGCTAAGTTTTCATAAGGGCTAAAATAGCTCTGTGATATCAGAATTCATAAATATATTACTTCAACACATAGATAACATGAAAAGGAAATTTAATTTCATCTTATCGTCCAAAAATGTATACTTCTATTACCACGACTTAAGAAGAAAAAAAAAGATTCAGTTCAAGACAAATCACCGATTTTTTAATGTCTTTAATGTCTTTGCAGACTTTTGGAACAAACAACTATGAAGCCATAACATACCATTTTGGTTGTAAACAAATATGTTTAATGACATGTGGGAAAAGGGCAAATTTTATCATTCTTTTTAGACAGGGCTAAATGAGACTTTTTGTGGAACTAGTCCTTTCAAATCCAAGCAAAAGTTTCTTAACATTTCGGAATTTGGTACCAAAAATGAAGTATTTTTCTGAAGGGTTCAACGCCATGTTTTCACATTTTTTATAGTATAACTTTTTATCGCAATCATAAGGATATGGTTCGGTATGGTATTGCTACAGACCAAATGTTGAAGTATTCTAGAATTCCTGAACTACTCCTTGTTATGGGGCCTCTGCGGCTTATCAGAATAGTTCGAGTCTTACAATAGAATAACTTACAAACACATGGTGTGTTCAAATCCCGGTGATGAGGATAAGATTTTCATGAAAGACTGTCACCGGACTGACTTACGGAATGCCGACAGTTTTTTTAACTATGGTTTCTTCATTGAAAAAAAACGACAAATTAACCAACTGGATTTCGAACACAAGGGACAAAAGTTGATATGGCAAATAATCGATAGTTAAAAACCTGCAAGAAAATAAAAAGTAAAATAGAAATTCACCAGTGACTAATTGGTAATTGATCATTTTACCAAATAAATCAACTGTCCCTCTTTTCTATATCGATCAAGCCGCAAACGGTTGACCTGATGGCAGTTTCAATGTTATCTATAGTTTAATTATCTACGTAGTTATAATCGCTTACAAAGTTTCGGACACTTGCATACGTTGCGAGCGACTGTACGTCAGAAATGCTTCAGAATCTTTAAATGGGTATCCGCTGTACCATGGCTTTCAGTCACGAACAAATTATGTGCACAACGTCGAATTTTGGAGCGGCAAAAAAGGCATTTTCGGATAGAAACAAAACAACACACTGCCTTTTATTGAATTGTGAGAATTAATGATAAAGTTTCAATGCCTTTCTGTAAGGTGAAATTCTAAAGAAGCTTGACTTCCCTTTGCTCAGATGAATCAACCAGTAGAACATTCCAAAACAGAGTATTAAGCCAGCCCTGATTAAACCAGCCAACCAAAGCTCATAAGCCTGCTCAGCCAACATCTTTTGCTGCTTGTTATAAAGCCAATACTGAGAACAACTCTCGATGTATTTTAATATGTTTTAAAAGTCACAAATAAGGGACACAATATGGAGATTTGCTGATGATACATAACAAACAAGCGTGTTGTTAAGTGTGGGACAATGGCTGTATTTGAATGCAAAACCTTCGGTACTTTGTCTCAATATTCATTTCAATAAATTCTTATACATTAAGACATATAGTATAAGTCACAACTATCATCGCTTCATCTTCGCCTTCGGTTGCGGTACAATATGCTCGTTCCTTTCCGTATCCCCCTTCCTGGTTCCGGAAATCTCCGTGTCGCGCCGTTTTCCCTTCGACGGGACCAGACCGTGACTTTTCACACTGGAACTGTCTTTAACACTTCTTGATGTGTCCGTCGTACGCGAGGACAAATTGTCCGCCAGAGATTGCATAGACCCGCCCGAGGTTGAATAGACTTTACCTGGTTGCTGCTTTGTCTTCCTAGACGGACCGAACTTAACGGGTCCAGGCCCCGTTTGTGCCAGGCTCTTGATGTCTTCTACCCCCCGCAACATCTGTGTCCGCCGCGTGTATTGGTTGATCGACTGCGCTGTCTTGCTCATCTTGTCCTGATTGCGCAATACGTCAAGCGCACCTGACGCTTCTTTAAGCTTACGCTCGACAGCGTTCAGATCTCGCTGCATCTCCTTCTCGCGGGATTTCATGTCCTCCGCGAGCTTTGTGCTGACATTCTGCCCTGCGTTGGATATTCCGAGTCTTACCTTTAGGTGTTTCAAGCGGGCCGGATAAGATTGTCGTTCGTGGTTTAATTCTCCGAATAGATTAATAAGCTCCTCCTTCCGTTGTCGCTCCGCCTCCTCTATTGCCTGAGCTCCCTTCAGTTCTAACTGCATCGTTTCCAGGATGTCTTGCTGTTTCGATAATTGTCTCTCTAGTAAGTTGATTTCCTCCTGTTTCTTCTGCTTTTCAGCGTTGTCGATGTCTAAAGCACTTAACTCACTTTCCAATTCTGCTTTGAGTTTTTTTATTTCTTTTTTGTCGTTTACGATGTGCTTCTTGATACTCATATTACTGTCCGGATTAGCTGGATCCCTGAATCGATCAAGTTCACCTGAAGCATGCGTTAACCGTTCTTCCAACCTAGCTACGTGAATCTGTGCGGCGTCCAATTTCACCCTTAACGATTCTTTTTCGTCATTAGTTGTGTTGAGATTTGCATTAGCAAGACCTAGTTTCACTTTTAACGTACCAATTTTAGTTTGTAAAGATTTGATTTCATTTTCTCCCGCTTCTATTTGTTGTTCGAGGTCTTTATTGTGTGTCTTCATCTTTGTCAGTTCTCTTCTCGATCCTTCTAACTGAACAACACCCTTTTTAAACTGATCTTCCGATGCCGTTAGTTTTCTGTCAATCTGTCCTTTCTTGTCCATTTCGTACATACCGTTACTTAAAGTTCCTTTCCGGTTGGTATTCCTATCAGTTTTCAATGGGTACCTATGCGACACCTCCGCCATTTTGTTAACCATTGATGCGATCAGATCTGTGTTGCGCTATTGGTTGGTTATCTACTTACATGTGTTTAGGGATGCCCCATCGTTGATCTGTAAGGAAAATGCAAAAACGATTAACAGAAAAACAAAGGGGAGGTTTTAGACTAATTCATCTTAACTGAATTGCTAAAATTAAATTATTGGAACAACTTTATTGTATTTATTTATTTTGTTTATGATCTTATGGGGGGGGGGATTGTATCTAAGCTCAAAAGCAGTCCGGTGGTTTTGAGAGCCATCGCATACAGACACTTTTTATATTGATATGTTTACGCTTTCTTGGCTTATATTGCATATAATGACATTTTTATAACATGTTACACAATTAAGAAAATCTGAATTGTTTCAACAGTGTTTCTATATGCATAGTAAAAGCTGCTTCTGTTTAAACTAACAGCTTTGAAACCTAAACATGTGAAAGGGAAGTCGCAATGTGAGCACCGGTTATCGTGGAGATTAAACAGACGACCCCATCGCTCCCGTATCCTGTAAATGGAAGTACATGGAATTGACGGACCAAATATGGGTGGAGAAAGATAGAAAGAGGAAGCAAAGTAAATGGGAAGATTGTTTGTATATTTAGGATAATGCGTGTAGTGGAAATAAGCAAGGGAATCGGTCCTTCTGTAACTTTGCTCAATATCGCCATGGGACCGAGAAAGTTGAAACAAAATTATAATCAAAATAATAAACAAAATAGTTAAATCAATAATGTGTTTATTGGAATTAATTCTACATCGCGTAGGGGCGAAAATATGATACCAGTCATTCACAAAATTCCCACCGCAAACTATTTCTCTGTGATAATTATGAGAATCATTTTTGTATAGATTGTATAGGAACTACATAGTTTCTTGCCAAAAAATGAAATATATGTTGTTTTCTCTCTATTTGATTCTAGCAATACTGAAAGGTAAGCCGGATACATGAAACAAGCAACGATCATAATTTCTTTTCTAAATGGGGGTAGCAACAAAATATTGGGTGATAATAGTTAAAATCTTCCGAAATGCCGAGTACCCGTGCGTTATGATTTTGTAACGGCATGATAAACTACAATTCTCTTATAAAAAACAAACAAACATGAAATAAATAAATTTATTTCCACATAAAGGACAGAGATAACGAAATCATTCGTAAACATGTAAACGTATCTCGAATCGTCTTTAACATATGTGTTACAAGCATTACCAATTAGCCATTTCGGCATTCTGAAAGTGAAATATCTAGTCTCCATCGAATTATTGATTATGAAAGTTTGAACTAACGAATCAATGGAAGCATGGATAGTTAACAAAAACAATGATGACCTGAGAATATTCACTTTTACTCACGTTTACACCAAGCTGCTTCCAAATTGATCCATTCAAAAACACACATACATAATATCAAGACTTTTCCTTTCATGTTATTTACGTCTTCATAAAGTAACACGTTTACACCCAATTCATGAAAGGTGTGCGCTTAACCAGAACAATTTGTGTTTTAAAAACAATACACAATATTGAATAGACGGTAGTATTGTGGAAAGAACCTTTGTTTAATCTTATACCTTTATTAAACATGTTTTCATGTAAACATTTTACTTTTGAAATAACGTAATTAAAGTGCCAATCCATTGACTGTGTTATATTATTGATGTACCGTGTGTCTTTTCACTGACTGATTGAATCTTCAATAGCTCGGACTTTCTATAACTGTTGTCGTTCAATATACAAATAAACCATTTTACTAAACAGTGTCCTTTGTTGGTTAAACTGGCACATGGGAATACTTGTGTAGCCTTTAGTACTATTGATATATGTTGCAGGAATATACCCGATCATGGCGTGCTCTGGCTTATGTTGAATAGATAAAATGGATGCTTATTGTTTATACGTGTAAAATCAGTGTAAGTATGAACTTTGCCTTTGATACACAATTGTATGCTTATCATTTTCAAGTACTAGTACGGCAAAGCATTAACACATTGACAACACAGCACATTCATGAATAATTGCGTCTGTGGTCACTTGTTGACAGTTCTTAGGAATATTCGCAAACGTACGACGTCTTGCATGAAAATGCTACTTCCATAGAAGCAACAAGCGAATAATTAAACGGGCGATGTGTCAAATGAAGACAACTGGCAATGAAACCTTTTTTTCTTCAACCACATCATTTGTTCTTAAATCAAACATACCGCTGAAAATAAATGACATTTTTCAGTTCAGAACACGTAATTGTATACAGACGTTTTGAATTCGGACCTCGAACAACAGCCTTCATAACGTCTTCATTTCGTCGGATTTTATAAGATTAATGTTTTGTTAGAAGGCAAACATACATTGGTCAACGAATTTCATAAATCATTATTTCTTAAGAATATATATACATGTTTATACTTTACTGCCTCCTGTTTCTTGTTAAAAGATCTTAATAAAGTAAAATGTTAGGTAACTCACTAATCAGTCGTTATTGTATCCATTCAAGGTTTCGCACAGGGTAAATCCGTAGACGCATGCGCAATGAGCCACACTGGTAATGAAGGCCTCTATCGACACCACACCGCTGAATTAAACACGAGTGAGGTCAAGGCCACGCCACGAGGGGACACAGGTCGGATCAAGAACAACGATGGAACCAGCGGCTCCGATCAGAACTCGGGCGGGGTACCAAAACATCACTCAGACACGCCCATCGTTAGAGACCGGAAACGGGAACGAGAACGAGGCGGTATATCGCCTACACAACCGACGATATCCGAATCTGGATACGAACGACGGGAAGGGTCACGTGTTCCCCATGACGACGCCGGTCATGTGACAAGAAAAGACATCGGGAAGCACGCATACACGCTCAAGGGCCGTCCAGTTGCGAGTTCGTCTCTCGACCCCGCTCTATCGAACGTCGAGGAGGAAGGGGAGGAGTTTGTTAAACGGGGATTGCTTTCCTCACCACCGCTCTCGCCAGGCCAACGAGACTTGGTGTATCAGTCATCCATACAGAACCCTCGATCTCATACAAACATAAAGGAGACCGAGGGCGGGCGTCAACCAAGGGGAGACCACTCACGACACGTGGAACACGCGGAAACCAGTTACAATGACCAAATGGCAATGGAGCATTCTAGGCAACCTCCAAAATTAAACCCACCATCGATAAAACATCAAGAGAACCCGTTAGACGAGAGTTCTTCGCGAATTATAATAGACGGAATGACGCCACAAACTGACAATTCCGAGGAAGCAGAGCGGGTTGTGTACTTGATACGGTCGCCGAGAAAGTCCGCCGTCAATAGTGCTGACAGCATTGACACGATAGGGGGCAACTCTAAACGCTCGACCCTGGAGGACGAGCTGAAATCTCTCTCGACTACTCCTCGTTATTCACATGAAGATTTAGGTAATCAAATAATTTTTCATTACAATACTAATATTGGTATCGATATATTGTTGGGTCTTGCAGCAGATCACTTTCACAAAGCATTGTGAGAAAAGAAGAATTACTTGTCAAAAGAAATCTTTCCTTTTTCCACAATATTTTTTTCTAATATTCACATATTACAACAGCGAAACTGAAAGATTTTCAGGTGTTTACAAAGCTTTTCGAAAGTCGTGTCGTTCTTGTTAAAAATGTCGTCTACAGGTGGTAAAAAAGGGCTTTTACAACTACAACCACTACTCATGTTTTTATTTACGTTAACACTCGTAGTTAATGTAAATTTCTATAATCCTCGATTTTGAAACCCTTTTTATTTTGAATTAGTTTGGTCTTTCCTGGCATACTTCGGTCCGGCCGGAATTATTCGCATTTCAGGGACCAGTTCCGGCCCAAATCGATGCATACCAAGAACCACCGAACTAATCCGACGCAAGAAGAGTTTTAAAAAAGGCAGACTATGTGAAATCTTCCATATACTAACACTACTTAACGAGTAAATGAATATCCTGTTTGTCCAACAGGAAGGATTGTTTCACCACCAGACTCGCCTTCAGACTTTGACGAGAGTGAGAAGATGATGACGGCCGTCGACGAAGATATGAAGTCCATACTGATAGACACAGACAGTGTTAGACAGGACATGGTTGGTCAGGAGAGTAGAAGGTAGAAGTTGTTCTCTCGTCCATCGAATATTCAACATAGGAAACTTACTAATCTAGACAACATCGATGCTCGTTCAAATTGCATAACTCCTTTCCAAATATCAACTCGATGCTCAAATAACCAACTGGTTCATTTTAACCCTTTTAGTGCTGGAACCCTCTTCATGCTTTACAAACAGGTAAGGTCGCAGGCCAGCCGCCAAGTAAATTGGCGACTGGCCTGTGATCTTTTTTTTATATGGGTTTTACATCACATCAACATTATTCCAGTTATGTAACGATGCCCGACTCTTAATGATGGAGGAAGACCCCATACTCAACTGCCCACAAGGGCTGGTCAAGGCGGGTAGAACCATCGGCATTCCGTAAGTCAGTCGGGAGACTGCCTCTCATGAAAATCCATATCCCTCTCAGGATTTGAACCCACGCGGAGAGGGGCCATGTGATTTCAAGTTCTGTACTCTAACCACTAGGCCACGGAGGCCCCTTGGTCTTTGATCTAATCTGTTTGCTACTCTGAGTAAAAAATCTAAATCGTCAAAATTAAATAAATATTTAATGTTTTGGAACGCAGACGCCACAAAAATATTTTTTAGAAAATTACCCAGCATTCTCAGGGTTCATAATGATGTATAGTCTGTGTTTCCGAGAGATGGGTTATTAAGCGACAAACGAAACATGTTAAAAGTATGTAAAATAGATTATTTTAGCAATAGGAACCCGACATAGTATCGCCATAGTTGACTCAGTCTACAAATTCTGTGTAGAAGGAACGGCTCCTATGGGTGACCGTTTGCCTCTGGGTACGAGAGTCGTGTGTACGAATACAATGAGAACCATCACCAACTTCGCGACCTTTCATTATTCGAAATTATGTGCGATTACTAGTTCAGGAAGTAGAACCGAGTTGATTGATCTAAGTTGAAAGAACTTAAATTCGATTTTAGAATAAATACTTTAAAATAATTTGGTTAAAGGCACGCTTATTTACAAAGCAACTGTGACAAAAGAAAAACAGTAAGTATTGAAAAAACTGTTGTCTAAAGATTTAGGATTTCTATATCTAATCGGAAATTCAAACAACCCAAGATCCTTCAACTGAATAGGGATACATACACACATCTGCTTAGTACTAGTTAAACCACAGCATAGCCATAGGGAATACATATAACGAACACATGTCACCAAAGTGCATTATTCCTTGTCATTACTGACCATTACAATTATCATGGTTTCTCTGTGAAATGTTTTAACTAGAATTATATTTTTTGCAGCGCTTCTGTACTGATGGTCTTTTTCGTGCTGTCTATTTTGCTATTAATTCATTTTTTGTTCTTATCTTTTTTAATCATTTTTTTTTGTATCTTGAATTTCAAAGAATTTAGATTGGTCGACTGTCCTATAATGCTATAACGGAGTAGCATTGTACCTTATAAAGTTTAGTTTTTTTTTTTAAAAAAAGAATCGATTTTACAATGAAAGAAAATTCGAGTTAGGTAGAATAACCATAATCTGCCATTTCAAAACGTATCTTTCTTTCGGATTACTTTGTTATATATTCGAATAGTTTTGGCCCCGACCGATGTTTATCGAGAACAACCGAAGTAATTCGACGAAAGAAACAGTTGCAAAATTGCGGTTGGTGGGTTTTCTACATTGATGGTACCTACATATTACATGTATGTGTCATTACAGAAAAGATTTACAAACACGTCTCCAGGATCTAGAAGAAGACATTAAAGATTTGCACGTGAAGCTTGCAACGCTGAGAGTAAAACTTGGTACGTAGAAGTGTTTTTGTTTTTACTCATTAGTTCACAGCTTTCTTATCAGACAAAAAAGCACTAAATGATGAAGGAACCAAAACTCGATAAGAACGCCTATATTTCTTACCGAAACCCCTGTCATGTTTTCCATAGCCAGTCACAAGACAATTTCAAGGGTTCTGAAACATCACCAGAAGAAGTTCAAAACCACATCGCTAAACCAATAGCTGCTCTTTAATCCAACAAAACCACATCCCCAAACCACTAGCTGCTCTTTCATCCAACAAAACCACATCCCAAAACCACTAAATCATCCAACAAAACCGCATCCCCAAACCACTAGCTGCTCTTTCATCCAACAAAACCACATCCCCAAACCACTAGCTGCTCTTTCATCCAACAAATCCACATCCTCAAACCACTAAATCATCCAACAAAACCACATCCCCAAACCACTAAATCATCCAACAAAACCACATCCCCAAACCACTAAATCATCCAACAAAACCACATCCCCAAACCACTAAATCATCCAACAAAACCACATCCCAGAACCACTAAATCATCCAACAAAATGTGTCCATTAGCCACACATACATGAATAAGCGTCGGTGTATTCTTTGATCAGGCAATGTCATACAGCCATTAGTGATAAGAATTCCGTATGGAAAAGAACTGTTTGTTTGTGATATTGTGTCTAATCCGTATTAAACATGTTTCTGGTATGTTATGACTTTCCTTGACTCAAGCGTCTCGGAGAGACGATTCCAATGATGTGTCACTTTGCAATATTGCTTGGCCCAATATCAAGATAGGATGAATTGTTGTTTTAGACTTACGCAAATCTTAAGCGTAAACTGTTTAGTAAAACGGTACCTAGGGCTTTAAGGCGATTTGCTAAGTGTCACTCTAACGGCTCGTTAAAGAACTGAAAGTCGTTGATTCTTAATTGTAATGTCAATGATAAAAAAACTTTCTGTTTTAGACTGATTTACACTGACAACTTTGATTTGTGTGCCTTTTCAATTAGAGTATGTCGAGTAAACCGGAAATGTAACTTTTCTTATGTAATACTTTGAAGATATTCAAGTGCCGTTTTTCTATTCTGTTACTGCAACACACAAACGAATAAAAATAATTATGATTTTTCTTTCATAGGTGTAGCGAACGCTAACACAAATGTCAGTAAGACAGAAAGTGAGCAGCTGAGGAAAAAGTTTCAAGAAACTCAAATTCAAATGGTAATGATCCTACTTTTTCACATATACATTTCATTTGTTTCTAAAGACTCATATGTATATACTTAACTTAATGCGCAACTAACCATTCAAGTTTAATTACCGTTTTGGTATTTTCAAAGCGTCTAAGAAAGTCGTACTATCGTACTAAACACCTTTTCTAATACTAAGCATACGACGGGTACGGCTACAGAAACAGGGAATACAGCAGTTCTACACAATAGTTGGGATGTTTAGTTTTTTTTTCAATTAGATTTCTTGTGAACGTAAATATATTAAGGAACAGCGGTAACCTAGACGCCAAATCAATCGTATCTTTGAGATACTTGTAAACGTAGAGGTTACAAACTTTTGTGAGACAGGCACTAATTTTCAAAAACTGATTTGTTTCCCCCTCCTAAAGGCCCGTCTGGAAGAACGCTCTAAAAGCACTAATGCGGAGCTGGAACGCCTGAAGGACCCCAACAACCCGGACAGTAACGTGAATATGAAGAAGGTTGTCGTTAATGACAGGTAACTCCAAGGATGTGGTGGTTTACCATGTGGCAGTATTTACAGCAGTCTGCATACAAATGGTTGATATGTTGATTAATGCAGTGTCAACAATTCATGGCTATCCCAGCTTTAGCTCTGGAGTTTATTTCCAAAGGACATTCCCACGAGCCCATAGGCACCAGGGTACCGTTTTACTAAACAGTTTACGCTTAAGATTTGCGTAAGTCTAAAACAACAATTCCTCTTCTTTCAATATTGGGCGAAGCAATATTGCAAAGTAACACATCATTGGAATCGTCTCTCCGAGACGCTTCCAATGATGTGTCACATTGCAATATTGTGCTTTCATTGAAGATAATATCCATGTTTATCAATTATGACTTACGCAAATATTTTCCGTAAGTTGTTTAGTAAAACGGGCCCCTGTGGTGCTCGATGCAGTAGCGCTGGTATCCCCGGGTTGTAAGACGTTGTAGTTGTTCTAGTTGTATACCACTAGACCACACAAGAGTTTATATACACGTAGTCCTCCTTAAATGTGATATTGTTAAAAACGATTCGGCATGGAATATTATAAAGATGGTTAATAACACAGGTTAATGTAAAATGAATGTCACTCCTTTTGTTCTGTAGTTTAGATCATACCACACATAATTTACCTGACATTTAACGTTCATGTGTGTTTGCTTCATTAAGATTCGATTGAACATTAGATTAAGGGACTCAAACCTCCACTGTCTTGAGCTGGTAGATTTATATAGATTGATGAATTGGGTTTCATGTTGCTGTACACTATTGATGTGATATGTACATTATTTATACGATATGATACATTGTGTGATTCGAGTGATTTGAATACATGCGCTCAGCAAGAATGATAACTGTGGTAGAAAATTGCCTTGAGCGTTGCGCCTGTTGACAAATCCAAGCCTTGATGTTTGTTAAAGGTGTTTATACAATAGTTGTTTTTAAGTTATGTCCAAATGGCACATATATTGTTAAATGCTTGAACACAGTTTAATTGGTTTAACCGTCATGAAAAATGTGGTTCATTGCGATCTGTCAACTTGATAAGCTCATCCTTGATACTATTTGAAGAAAGAAACTTACTCTATTGTGTTAAATGATGTCTGTGCAAGGATAGCCCCTTTATTATCAATGATACTACATTGTATCTATAGAAAGGAAATTCGTCGATTGCGTAACGAGCAACATAACTCATTTTTGAGCCACTACAACCCATAACTCGTTTGGTCCTGTATTAGCTGTAACTGTGCTTGGACCCACTGTGCGATAAGAATGCGATCCCCTACTGGGTCAGAGGGGACCAATCGGTATTAAAAGATAAAAGTGTGGACTAATTAAAGCGGAATTACTTTGATATAGAATGCATCCAGACGTTCAATGAAATATATACGCCCGGACCATTCGGGATAGGACAACCCATTAACTATCGTTGTTACTATTTATAGGAAGGAAATTCGTCGGTTACGTAACGAGTTGGAGGAAGTACGATCCGAACGCTCGGAGGCTCGCAAACAGATGGAAGACCAAGATGATCGGATCGAGTCCCTCAAACGCTTGATCACCGAAGGTAATGTCAACGTATCAATCGGAACTACTCGGATATTTCCGTGAGCTGTGAAATACACCTCGGATATAAGTGTAGGGTAACAATTTTTCGGGTAAATCGGCATCCGGCAATTAACCCATTTTCTAAGCGTGCACGTTAAGTAGTTCAATGTGTATGGAAGTGTTGAACATCCTTTTAAATCATTTTTTATCAGTAACTCATATCAAATGGCGAAATTGTCGTTGTGACATGTAATATTGTTTCCTCAATCAAAGTTAACGACTTTTGAGATTTCGGACTTAAGGTCTATTTTTAAAAACGAAAGTAAAGTGACGTCATTCTCGCGGGAAACAATATTGTGTCATCCCTATTATTTCAGAGGTGTTTTCATTGGATAAACCCGATGTGTTCAGATTGGTCAACGTATACAACGTAACGACAGACAAGTCGGTAGCACTTCTGTTTTATGTACAATTATCACGATCTCGAACATAGGCAGAACACCTCCGATATAGGTCGGTTCAGTTCCTGAGTTTTTACAAATCCTGATTTGGTGCGAGTACTAGTCATGAATCAATAATGACGAATGAGTTTCTGATTGCTTGCTACACGATAGGTAATATCCAAAAAATAAGATTCATTTCTCAAAAGACGCTAGCCTTTACACCTCAGCAAATCCTGTCAATGCTGTCAAAAACTGGCATCTTTGGTTTTATATTTGTAAGACCAGGAACATGAATAGTTATACTAACAGCTGAAATACCGTTGACATATGTGTTCAAATACTTACGATGATTCTGTTCGATTGAAGTATTCATTCGGCAAAATCAGCGCAAACATGTATTTGGTCATTACAATTTATTCAAATATAGCTGAAACACAAACGATGTTACGATTTACATCTATTTCAAACACTCTTTTTTCTATACACGTATACATAAATTATCATGTAGCCTATACATGTACACATGTACATACATGTAATCATGCTCTCAAGAAACTTGCAATTCTATAAACTCAATAACCAGCACTTTTGTTTAATAAGATGCCATTGTATCTGCCAACGTATTCATATAAGAACATGCATTATTTTCGAATAACGTTTGCTAAGCTATGTCTTGAATATCATCGTATCGTTGTAGCACAAGATCAGATCGAGGGCAGTAACCAAGAATATGAGGAGGCGAAGGTTCGCTCGGATTTCGAGGAGAAGGAACGCGAGGAGATGGAGCGGAAATGTGACGAAATGTCGCAAGAAAAGGAGCAATTCGAGAGCGAGTTTTCTAAACTGAACCATCGGCTAGAATTAACACTATCTGACACCTCTACTGTTCACAAGATGTCGGAGCAGTATAAAACCAGGGAACAGGAGCTTCTGACAAAGGTAATGCGTTGTACATTGGGGTTATGTCATTTGGTTGGCTTGATTTAAAGCTTCCAGCCAAATTACAATTTTTTAGATTTGTAAGGATTGGTTTATCTTTGATAATTAGGAGAAAAAGACACGATTGTTTGCCGTGCGAATTTATTTCTTTAGTAACAAGGTTTTCCAACAAGGCAATGTTGTATTTGAAAGTCATTATTTATCTTTCTCTTTATATTTCTGCCTTGACTATTCAAAAAGTTTTAAGGTAATACAAAAATGAATGAACTTAAACTTTCAAGTACATTCAATAATCAAGTCGTACATTTTAATATATTTAATCCTATAAGACAAATGAGCATGTTGTCTAGAACCAAAGAAACAACTTTTTTATCACCGATTGATCGCAATACAAGTACTGCTTCAACTCAGTGATCGAAAGCCATCAAGATATCCTAGGGATCAACACGTCTTGCATCATTCTTCACAATATGGTAAGTGTTATCGAGCAAAAAATACACAAGCGGAAACACATGCTTGCATATGTTTCTTCCTCAACCACTATATCCGACACATTATTTTGGTTGATGTATTTGTTTTAGGCATTAACCTAAATAGTTCTGGAACCGATTTCATGCTTATCCTAATTGGTTAGATTCAGTCCAGCCGCCGAGTAAATTGGCGGCTTGTCTTTGATCTAACCTATTTGCTACTCTGTGTATCTCTCTTCATCAAAACTAAGGATATATTAAATGTTTGGAAAGCAGGCGACACAAAATCTATTTCTAGAAAGCTATCAAGCATTCCTTTAGTTTAATACGTTAAGATTACGTTTCCGCTATTTCTCACCCCACATTTCACATATAAATGATCCATGATTAAGGACATGGTCTGTTTTTCTAAACCAGAAGCTTTTTTTGTAGTCGTATTAATATCCATCACTTTTTTATTCATCTTTTTTTCATTATCCTTGATATTGATGTCATTCTGGCATGGTTCATAACAACATAATTCAAATACCATTATTCCATTCAATTTCTTGCTTATTTTAAAGATATGTATGGTTAATTATTGTCATGATTAATCTATCTTTCTATCGCCATGACCAAAAAGTCCCTGGTTGGAAATCTTGTTTACGATTTTTTCCGCCATTTAATTTTCGTTTTCCCTACAGATAACGATTACCAACAAGAAGCTTCTAGTCTTATCTATATCTATTCCTCTGACCTAGAAGACCATGGGTTGGAAATCTTTTATAAGAATCTATCCGTTATTTTGATGTTTGTTTCTCCCTCCAGATAGCGAGCGCCGACCGGAGGCTTCGCGACGTCCTGACGGAGATAGAGCAGCAGAAGAACCGGAACATGCCCCAGCGTACGGCCAGCTCTATCAAGTACCACCAGTACCGCATGTCCGTAACTTCCGGTGTAGTTACCGATACCACACCACACGTAGTCGTCACCTCGAACCCCAGGGGGAGCATTGCCGCATCGGGTACGATAATCGTTGGTTTTTGTTTATTCATATTCTCATTCGATTCTTTTTAAAGAAAAAGGAACCCAAGTATAATTTTGGGAATTAATTGTTTTCCCAACGTGATTGATCCGATCTCGTGGGAAAGTAGGATGTACAAAAGTACAAAAAATGATGAAATTTGATAATTTACTTTTATATCGATTGATTTTGTCTGATATGTTGGTTTTGTTTAACAGATTCATAGATCTCTTATTGACCAGTATATACGAAAATAAAGGAACATTTCGAAGGCAAAACTATGCAGACATATGGTCTCATTGAAACGTTTTCAAAGCGTTTCAATATGTCACCAAGATATTTATCTTTTATGCCCACCTTTTATCAGGCAGACCAACCAAACCGGTTCAAATTAAAACGCCCAATATTTTCGGAAAAGAAAACGAATGTGCGTAACACCATATTATATATTTGTGATAGTTTATGTAAATATTTGCAGGGTATCTCGGGAAGACAGTTGTGTCTCAGAAAGTCGCCACGTCCTTACCGTCGCGTAGTCAAGGCAACAAGCAGGCGTCAAGGGGAAAACCGGGATCTTTGCCATCCAAACGATAAAGTCAGATATTAACGACGGGTTTCGAGATCATCAAAACGTTTGGGACTTTTGTCTGATGTCCTCAAAGAACCTTCGTTCTTTTACTTGTTTGTTTCATTTGTTTTTCCCAACGCTTCAACAGTATTCCATTAATATCGCGATAACCAATCATTACTATCGACGGGGGAGGTTCATCACCTAAGTGACATTAGGGCTTTTTAAGCTTATCAAAAATATTGACAATGTTTTAGAAAGCCAGGGGGCAACTCTTCTGAATATCAAATCGCTCTCCCTTGATTTGAACGTACACGAGAGGAGTCACTTGATTATAACTGTTTAAAAACAATGCAATATAAACAGAACTGGAACAAACGCATGATTATTCAAATATTCTAATGCCGACATGTTAGAAATATTTTGCTTTCAAGAACATTGAATTGGTGTCTTCAGCCGTTAATGAAGTCTTATCAGGTTAAGTAATGTACAAAGGCATGCGAAGTACAACATGCTCCTCAGGCTCAGATGGTACAATACAAGACAATATGATATACACAAAGTATAGTCATTGGACGTAATATTACATCGTTTTATTTGTTAAGAGTGTGTGTTCAGTGAAACAAACAGTAATTTAAATCCAAAAGCGAAACCTCGCTTTTTAGACCTTGGACGTTATACCCGATCTGTGATCTATGTAGAAACTATATTGACAATCGCCACATGCAATTTATGAGCTTGTTTGTTGTGTTGGTTGTTTTAACTTATAATACCCATACTCCGTCATTTTGCATTTCTTTCCGGTGAAAAGCTAATAGTTACGGCCCAGACTGATGTATAGCGAGAACGACCGAAGTTATCCGATGAAGGAAAGAAGTTCAACATGTCTGATCATGGGTATTCTAGCTTTATTACCTGTTTCGTACCATGCGTTATTTGCAAAGCGCGCTGAAGTGTGTGAAATTAAAATCGTTAGCTATACATATAGTTCTAGGTGGATTGCATAATCATAATAATTTTGTGATTAACTTCATTTTGTATTTTATGGCTGTGACGACCTGACATATACATGTAGTTCAATAATAAATCAACGGTTAAATGGATGACAAGTTGGGAAAGAAACATTCTTGGACACACATAGTGTGAGTCTATTGTGAACTCGAGTGAGGTGGTTTGAGATTTCAAATCGACATTCATTTTCAGCATGGAATCCCTCCGTGATGGATGTTTCGCCCCTGGACCATGTACATCTAATGGAGGGTCGAATGTCGATAGCATCTTCCAGCTCGTTTCTTCTCGTCTAAGCCACAGTCAGCTAGACGAACGATCTGCGATTTGGCTCTGTTACTGGACAGTTCTCAGTCTCTCTCTGTCTGTAGACCCATTTACTGTCATATATCTATACCTACTCCTTCAAGTAAATGAAAGTGTAATTGTTTGTTCCATTGATCCCTTTATAAATCAAGTTTTAACCTCTTGGTTAGAAACGCCATAAGCATTATCCATACATATATACATTAGTGCATTTATCAAATTTTTACCGCTTAGGATGTACAATTTTCATAGGATATCATATATATTTTAGGGGTAAAACATTATATATACCGGTATTCCGGTCAAGTCTGGCAAAATGAAGCCGAGTAAAAGGTCATAAAAACAAGTTTGGTTTCATTTTAACGTGAATGGGTCAACATCGAAATTTGACACATGTGCGAGGTTTGTATTACTGCATTAAGTTTGAGTAAAGGATAATGACCTGTGTGATAAGCAAAATGCACTTTGACTCCTTTCAAATCAGACCTTATCGTGTCTTCAAACCAAATGGACAGATGTTTAGCTTTCTACTGAATCAAATCCCGAAAAGTTAAGTTTGAAGCATTTGTTTCTGTCCCCTTCATTCATAAAGAATGCTAATACATGTCAATAGAGTCGCTAACTTCGCCAAAAAGACTACAGCGATGTTATTAAGTACACGTGTATGTCAATTAGAATTCAACGAAGTACATCTACCCGTATTTCAATCATGAACCTTTCTCAATTGTCGTAGTGCATCGACGTTCAGGAGCTTCTTACAGGGGTCGTTTTGAATCTTTTTATGCCAAGGCAAAAATGCATTTAACCTTTTCATATACGTTTTAACTTTGTTATTTAATTGTTTATTTATCTAAGCTTTGTTTTTATGGATTTTACATCGCGTCAACAGTTTTTCAGTATTTAAGTAATGTTGCGATGCCCGGCTATTAATGATAGAGGAATAGCCCCATACTCAACTGCCCATAAGGAACGGTCAAGCCGGGTAGAACTTTCTGCATTCTGTAAGTCAGTCGGGAGACTACTTTAACTTTGTAAAGATAACATGATTTATTCACAAGAAGGCCAGTGGGACCCTTTGAAAAGCAAATTACTTGAAATAAAAACCCAAGTAAAGGTTGTTCACCTGTATCTCAAGTATGAAAAGGTCTTCATTGACATTGATGGTTAATCCTTTACCAAACGGCAAATTTTGATCTCAAATTGAAGGAGTTTACAGGAGATATTTCAAAATGTGATGAAATTGAAAAGATATCTTCCTGTAGGACTGAAAGCATTGTGAGAAAAGGATAAATTGCTCGTAAAGAGCAATTTCTCCTTTTCCCACAATGTTTTCCAGAGTCGTCTGCAACAAACTTGTATTGTTTGGTAATGGGTAAAGTTTACCGCCCAATTATGAAATTCTAACAGGCAATTAGCAGTCGTGATACATAACAGCTGGATACTGTCGAAAAACGATCAGCCGTTGACGTAAAAACTAATGACTTCACTAGATATCTGGATGGCGGAGTATAATTTATTCAAATATTTGCTACAAGGGAGCTAACGTCTTGTCAGACGTTTCAAAAGTGTGTTTCATTTCAGACATAGGATTTGACTATGTCCATGGAAAACTTTAGATTGTATAAAGGCAGCAGAACTTGACCTACTCACAATTTGACGAATGTGATATCGATTATACTCTAAGAAATAGTACAGAACTTTTACATGTGCGATTCCCGTAAGGACATGTTCTACAATTTTATAACAAAATAATCCTTTCATAGAATTTTCTGAATTTTTGATATGTTATTTGGAATTTTATTGTAAATGCAAAAATGAAAAGAAAAGTGCAGGTCGACGAGTTAGTTTTTTTTTTAGTAAAATGAGAGTTTCCATGATAACCGTTTGGCGCAAAAATGTCAAAATGACCATACCATCTTCAAAGGTAATAAAAAGAATTCTGGAAGGATTTTAAGCACAAAAAACATGAATTCATACATTGAATAGTTCATTGTTCAATGTTGTTTTGAATTATTAGAATCTGAACAATTTTTATAATCCAAATCGGTTTTTCAATTTTTTGTTATCAATAAAAAACAATGAAATTGGTATGTATATTACAAAGAAATGAAGATATTTAAAAATTCCTTTCATAGAATTTTTCTTATTTTTCAGATTGTGAAGAAGAATTCAATCGTGAAATACAAAATGCAAAAAAAGGTATATGTTGACGAATTAGGTTTACTGTAAAATGACAGTTTCCTTGGTAACCGTATTTGAACAACATTTATAAAAACGACTAAAATAACTTTAAACTTGAAAAATAGAAGCTGGGGGCTTAATATGCTTGAGAAATATATAATAATGTTAATATCCTATTATAATTTTATGGATAATATAATTATTCTTTGAAAAATATTGCATACAGTAAATTTCATCCGAAAACAAATGTTTATCCGACTTCTATGCAAGTACCTCTTCAGTAACAGATTTATTTACTCCCTTGGATGCGCAGATGAAGTGCTCAGTAAAAACTACCGAGAACGTCCTTAATATAGCATAAGCTTTAGCTCTTTCAATATTCCGTTAACCATTACAGTGCTTGGACCGACTTCCAACTTATGCAAACAGGTTAGATCCAGGCCATCCGCCAAGTAAATTGTTGGCTGGCCTGTGATCTTACCTGTTTGCTTTTCTGAGTAAATTTCCTCAACACATTTCAGCAGATATTTAAGGTTTTAGAAAACAGGTAGCACAATTATACTTCTGTAGAAAGTTACCAAGCATTCTAAAGATTAAGCGTATTGGCCTGACCCTTTTCAGTTGCAACGACAATTTTCTTCTTTAAATAAATATTCAAAGATGAATATACTCTATTGATTTATAAGATTTCCCCGGCCATGATGGAGACGTATTCAGGGCTTTTGCAATCAGGATTACTCGGGTATTTCCGTGACCTGTGAAATACACATGTTTTCATTGGATAAACCCGATGTGTTCAGATTGGGGTTTTTGACCCCACCCTTAACTCGTAAAAATGGTTTAGGTTATTATTTGTAGAACAGGTACACATGGGGCAAATTAAAATATATTGCCAACATTTCTTTTCTCATATACCTTGTCATCATTCATACAACAGGAGAACTCACGTCTAATTCAATTTCTCTGTTTAAAGTGTGGTTTTTCTTCTGTATCTCGTCAAAGTCTTCTCAAATTGAGGTGCATTAAAGTTAGGGGACCAGTCGTCTGCGATCATGAAGGGTGTATTTATACGTACATACATTTAACTGCATTAACTATTTACATCGTACATGCCCTCACCCATCTCCGTGTATACAGGCTGGCAAAGATTGCTCTTATATATATAAAAACAAAGACCTTTTTGATACAAACAGCCAGGCCAATATAAACAAATGTGTGTCAAGACAAGTAAAGACTGAGGTGTGTCATACTCAAAACGTTTGACCAATCAAAAACCGTTACGGTTCACATGCTTCATACATAATTACTTTTAGAAATGATTACGGACTATCCAGCAGTATTCCTCACACGAACAGGACAAACCATTAAGCGTACACGCTATAAACACATTGTGATCGTTGGCTCTTGCTGTTACATTATTTTGAATATTTTTCTCCGCGTAAGTAGCCTTATTGTTCCTTCTTGCATTAGTTTAAACATATTCTATTGCCATATAATTGAACATAAAATAAACGGTACACAACATCGGTTAATAACACAATCATCAACTTTGGCAAAAGGGTCTGACCACAAGTTCTGATAACTTAGAAACGGCCTTTCCCTTTACGTGTATGTTATACACAAGGGTTTTTTGTTTTCATATTAAAAGGAAATTGTTGTCATTTAACCTTTAAGCGATAAAAAAGAATTCCCGTATACGATACGGTATATTAATGTATGTAAATACATTCAAATGCATTACCTTGCAGTTCTTTATTATCAATTGTCTAAAGGATTTTAACACTTTTTTGGAATACTCTTCTTCTAAAAATGCATGGATCCGTGTATGGATGGCTTTGTAAAGTCAGAGTATATACATAAATCAATTCCACAAATTATTTCGTTTTCAGCGACCGTTTTTAAGAAATGCGTTGACTGCTGAAAGACCGAACACGCGCTTTACAAAGAAAAATGTTATTTACAATTAGAATTCTCGGTAATTTTCTAAAAATGTATTTTTGTGTTGTCTGCTCTCCAAAAACCTTAAATATCTGCTTAATGTTGACGAAGAAAGATACTCAGAGAAGCAAACATGTGTGACCTTATGTCAGTCGCTAATTTACTTGGCGACTGGTCTGGACCTACCTGTTTGCATAAGCATCAAGTCAGTTCCACACTATAATATATATATTATATATTAACTATAAGGGTTAACATACCTTTTTATTTCACAAGCGTCCTTTAACTAAAATATATCGATGGACTGCTTAAACGAAGTTAAAATGTATTTGTGTACTAACGTTAAATAGTTCAGCGTTAAAAGTCTTGAGGCCGGTTCTTTTTGAACTCTGCAAACATCGTGTTAGTATATGCACATTATTTGTTTTCAAAAGATCTACCATGCTTTATGATATCCAATTGGTCTAATTGGTAGCTCTATAACCTCGCTTATTCATTTCAGTGTCTAGTATAGTACACAGGCCAAGTATGACGGCCTCCTCGTTACGCGGATTTTCCGCGGGCACGGACAAACAGGTGTTAAGGCGTTACATGGAGCTGGACCAGAAGGACGACATGATCATGCTCGAGTATCTCTGGATCGACGGAACCGGCGAGGGGATTCGAACCAAGTGCCGGACGGCCGAGTCCGAACCCAAGTCACCCGAAGGTAAGGTCCCATGCTCGAGACTCTCCGCTGTTTATCAGTCGGTTATTAAGTTTGCAGCAAAGATGTTTACCTTATGCGTCTATTCTGAAGGTAGGGTACCATGTTCGAGACTCCCAGCTGACTATCGGTCGGTTATTTTGACCAGAGATCTGCCTATGTCCTAGTCTAGTGTTGTTAGGTTATCCAGCAAACAGTTCAGTAAAGCTTAATTGAACCCTGTTCATTTTTTGAAAAACACCATGTTTTTCCATATACACCAATTTTAAGAAAAGCATCTTCTCGATCGAAGATGCATTGTTTCTATGTAGAGGGTTTTTGATTTGTGTTGACGTTTGACATGGATCGTAAAAACCTTGCTTATCCACGCATGCATTGTTTTGTGACTATAAAACCTACAAAAAACTACCTTTAGTAACACATCGTCTCTTTGTTACATTGTGTAGTGTTTAAAGAATACCAGTTTCCTGCATGGTCCAGTGGATAAGGTGGCATTTTTAGAACATTGGGTCCTGGGTTCGAGCCTCACTGATATCTCTAAATTGATAAGAGTGTACTTTGGCAAGACATTTTAGAACTCTAGCACAATACTGGTGAGTCTATGAAAGACGGCTTCAAACCACATTTATACAAGAAAAGAGTTGAATTACGACTATTTGCTTTTCGCTGTCGTACTTACATTTAAATCACCAACAAAGGCACGAATGACACTTTGTTTAGTCAGGCATTTTTTTTGAGATGGCCCGTTTTTTCCATGGTTTTAATACAGTCTACGTTCTTTTGGTGACCTATTAGTGTTTGGCATGATAAAACGTGTCCTGCCCAAGAAAACTCCACAATAATCAGTTTGCCACAAATCCGGTCATTCTACACTCCTACTAGTTACTCCCAAAACGTCTGAAGTTAGTCCCGAAAACCATACAAACAGTCTTAATTTGTAGTATGAATCTTGAGTATGTATCACATTAAAGTTCATGGGTCAATCAGTAAGCCCAAGACTCGAACCCTGGACCTCAATAAACAGTGCATATGCTCTACCGGCTGATTTATCAGGCCATGTTACCCATTTAGAATTATCGCGAAAAATCTAAACACATTCTATAAAAAAGAACAAAGACACTGTTTATGGTCCCAAAGTAGTTGGTCCATTAAGGAATGTTTTTGAACCTATTGTTCGAGTCTTTTCAGTAGTTCGACCTTTGGTTGTCTAACCTTCAGACCAATGATCTGTTTTGACACATTTGTGACACATGTTTACAGTAATTACGTAGGTTTTAGAATGGAACGTTGCCAAACTACCCATGGTGTTCTAAATGGGTATAGATATAAGGAATTGTTTCTGATATCTATTTAATACTTTTTATAGTTAAAGGTCAATTGGGTTGTACGATTTTGCGTGCTATAAGTTTAAGTGGCGGTGTTAACACTCTAGGTTTCCGAGTTAGAGCCATACCGGTATATTTGGTTTCGTACGAATGTCCTTTCTGAGTCAGAGCCATACTGGTATATTTGGTTTCGTACGAATGTCCTTTCCGAGTCAGAACCATACCGGTATATTTGGTTTCGTACGAATGTCCTTTCTGAGTCAGAGCCATACCGGTATATTTGGTTTCGTACGAATGTCATTTCCGTGTCAGAGCCATACTGGTATATTTGGTTTCGTACGAATGTCCTTTCCGAGTCAGAGCCATACCGGTATATTTGGTTTCGTACGAATGTCCTTTCCGAGTCAGAGCCATACTGGTATATTTGGTTTCGTACGAATGTCCTTTCCGAGTCAGAGCCATACCGGTATATTTGGTTTCGTACGAATGTCCTTTCCGTGTCAGAGCCATACTGGTATATTTGGTTTCGTACGAATGTCCTTTCCGAGTCAGAGCCATACTGGTATATTTGGTTTCGTACGAATGTCCTTTCCGAGTCAGAGCCATACTGGTATGTTTGGTTTCGTACGAATGTCCTTTCCGAGTCAGAGCTATACCGGTATATTTGGTTTCGTACGAATGTACTTTCCGAGTCAGAGCTATACCGGTATATTTGGTTTCGTACGAATGTCCTTTCCGAGTCAGAGCCATACCGTTATATTTGGTTTCGTACGAATGTCCTTTCCGAGTCAGAGCCATACTGGTATGTTTGGTTTCGTACGAATGTCCTTTCCGAGTCATAGCCATACCGGTATATTTGGTTTCGTACGAATGTCCTTTCCGAGTCAGAGCCATACCGGTATATTTGGTTTCGTACGAATGTCCTTTCCGAGTCAGAGCCATACCTGGTATATTTGGTTTCGTACGAATGTCCTTTCCGAGTCAGAGCCATACCATTATATTTGGTTTCGTACGAATGTCCTTTCCGAGTCAGAGCCATACCGGTATATTTGGTTTCGTACGAATGTCATTTCCGTGTCAGAGCCATACTGGTATATTTGGTTTCGTACGAATGTCCTTTCCGAGTCAGAGCCATACCGGTATATTTGGTTTCGTACGAATGTCCTTTCCGAGTCAGAGCCATACTGGTATATTTGGTTTCGTACGAATGTCCTTTCCGAGTCAGAGCCATACCGGTATATTTGGTTTCGTACGAATGTCCTTTCCGTGTCAGAGCCATACTGGTATATTTGGTTTCGTACGAATGTCCTTTCCGAGTCAGAGCCATACTGGTATATTTGGTTTCGTACGAATGTCCTTTCCGAGTCAGAGCCATACTGGTATGTTTGGTTTCGTACGAATGTCCTTTCCGAGTCAGAGCTATACCGGTATATTTGGTTTCGTACGAATGTACTTTCCGAGTCAGAGCTATACCGGTATATTTGGTTTCGTACGAATGTCCTTTCCGAGTCAGAGCCATACCGTTATATTTGGTTTCGTACGAATGTCCTTTCCGAGTCAGAGCCATACTGGTATGTTTGGTTTCGTACGAATGTCCTTTCCGAGTCATAGCCATACCGGTATATTTGGTTTCGTACGAATGTCCTTTCCGAGTCAGAGCCATACCGGTATATTTGGTTTCGTACGAATGTCCTTTCCGAGTCAGAGCCATACTGGTATGTTTGGTTTCGTACGAATGTCCTTTCCGAGTCAGAGATATACCGGTATATTTGGTTTCGTACGAATGTCCTTTCCGAGTCAGAGCCATACCATTATATTTGGTTTCGTACGAATGTCCTTTCCGAGTCAGAGCTATACCGGTATATTTGGTCCGCACGAATGTCCTTTCCGAGTCAGAGCCAAACCGGTATATTTAGTTTCGTACGAATGTCCTTTCCGAGCCAGAGCCATACCGTTATATTTGGTTTCGTATGAATGTCCTTTTGCAAGACAATCCAGAACGAAACTTAGTTAATCTAGGAGAGCCGCAATATAACTTTAATGTTGTTGACAATCTGTTCAATCCCGTATGAAAAAAGGATTTACAAAGCTTTCAACACTATTCTCGTTTACAGATTGCCCTCTCTGGAACTACGATGGATCGAGCACGTACCAAGCGGAGGGAATGAACTCGGACATGTTCATCAAACCTGTCTCCATATTCCGGGACCCATTCCGGCGAGGAAAAAACAAGCTGGTTCTCTGTGAGGTGTTTAAACACGACATGACTCCAGCAGGTGCGTGATGGGAACCGGGACCGTTGGCTGGTTCCCGGATTGATTTTGGGAACTAAACCCTTTACTCCATTACAACATTCTTGTGATAGAGAGCCGTACTTGAAATCATTAAACCCCTCTCCGTGTGGATTTGAATCGTGATGAAGGCATTTGTAATTCAGATTGACACTTGAGTGATGAGTTAAGAGACAATTAAAAAAGTCATCTGTTGCGAAGACTGCTTGCCAAGAATGAGTAACCTCATCAATAAGTTCCCGATAAATCATTAGTTTTCGAGACAAACACTAGTTAACACAAGCACAAGTACAGTAATTTTACCTGGATTTGAACAAACGAGAACGTAGATCAAGGAATGGCGTATGGTGGTTGGCATATACATTCTTGAACGTGTTGTCCTTTTAAAACGTTAACTTATGGTACCGCGAGTCCCTTTGTCTATCCCCGTAACGTCGAGATGAAAGTGCCGTGAATATTTATGACGTGACTAACGCAAGAGAAGTGGTCATGATGTATCGAGTGTGAATTTGACAAGCCTCAGGCTTTTATCGCAATCGTTGTTAAGTCTATATGTTTAGTCAATCTTTGCATTCAGACACCTCCGCAAATTTCATGAGAGTATACGAGCAAAATATTTTTTAACGACCCCGCAGTGGCCAAAATATTGTGCGCTGGTCACAGCGGAAACACTTGAAATGTAAACAAACTTTTGAACCCAAAGGGTTATTGGCGAAGCAATATATTAAATGCATATTTCCAAATCTATGAGCGGATTTTCCTATATGTAAATTTGATTTATCTATATTTATAGAAACAAACAAACGGCAAACGTGCAAGAAGGCAATGTACGAAGCCAAAGCTTCCAAGCCCTGGTTCGGGATCGAACAGGAGTACACACTTCTCGACTTCGACGGTTACCCGTTCGGATGGCCCAAAAACGGATATCCAGGACCACAAGGTAATCGTTTCCGGATGTGTTTATGTCTAACCATTCTACCAAACTGTGTAAACGTAATTAAATTGTCATTCATATACGGAGAGCATTTGGCCCATAACCTAACATGAAGTTTGTAATGATATTTGGACACTTATTTTCGAACATCTGCAAACGACATTAGATATTATTCAGCCGGAAAGCTGCGGAATTCTTACACATTGTCTACCTCATTATAAACCATATTTCCTTTTTTCAGGTCCCTATTATTGCGGTGTCGGGGCTAACAAGGTGTACGGTCGGGATATAGCAGAAGCTCACTACAGGGCGTGTATTTACGCGGGGGTGAAGATTGCGGGCTGTAACGCCGAGGGCATGCCGGGACAGGTATGTATATGTAAGGGCACGGAGGGTAGGACAGGGCTGGCATGGTAGAGAGGGGGTTGGGGGCTCGTGTACATTGTATGTAAGGGTACGGATGGCAGGACAGGGCTGACAGGGTAGAGAGGGGATAGGGGACTCGTGTACATTGTATGTAAGGGTACGGATGGCAGGACAGGGCTGGCAGGGTAGAGAGGGGATAGGGGGCTCGTGTACATTGTATGTAAGGGTACGTAGGGGGTAGACTATTCTAGAGAAATATTTTTGTTGTAAGATAGTAGGAGGCCTGAAAATTGCGGGCAGTGATGCAGTTTCTATGCCTTAACATGAATGTTTATAAGGGTACGATGGGCGGGGGAAGGATGGTGTATATTGCATTCAGCTACTATATACATGGGTACATAGGCGTAGGAGCGTTTTCAACATTGGGGGGCAACTTCAGATGAGGACCGGTCTAAGAATAAATGTTCCTAAACTTTTTCATGACTATTCATGCATGTACAAATTCAATAACATTATAAGAATTAAAAGAAAGCGTATGAAAACATGTATCTTTAATTAAAAAAAGGATAAACCAGGTCTCGATCTCACGTGGAAATCAATTGTGTTGAACTAAACAAAAAGTAGCGGCGGCCAGACTGTCACAGCCACGGATCCAACTACTTAAAATGAAACAGTTGAAGATAATATAGAGTCTGACACCTTTTAAAGAACATGTTTTACACCACTGTTTCCGTCGATCAAAACTTCCCGGGTATTTTAGTGAGCTGAGTTTTCATTGGATAAACCAGATGTGTTCAGATTGCCATTTGCGATGATGACGTCAAAAAGATTTTGGTTATTGTTCGTAACAAAAGGCGAATTGGTATTACATAGAGCACAAAAATACACATTTATTTTTATTCTGCTGTTAAATTTCGTTTCTTTCATTTTTCTATACAAATATCTTCATTTGCCACTGTGAATATTGGGGGGGCCAAAGTATACTCTGGCCCCCCCAGTCTGGATATTGGGGGGGCCGGGCCCCCCCTGCCCCCCCCCCCCCATGCTCCTACGCCTATGGAGTACCACAACTTTTCTTGCAGCTGTAGGTAATGGCAGGGTGTATATTCTGGTTATAACACATACGTTATACACGAGGAGGTTTATATCGAAGGGTACAAGTAGGAAGGGCGGGCTCATTTTCATCATCTTCCAGGTGTTTTACTTTTTATAAATATGGTCATTTTCATCATCTTCCAGGTGTTTTACTTTTTAGAAATATGCTCATTTTCATCATCTTCCAGGTGTTTTCCTTTTTAGAAATATGGTCATTTTCATCATCTTCCATGTATTTTACTTTTTAGAAATATGGTCATTTTCATCATCTTCCATGTGTTTTACTTTTTAGAAATATGCTCATTTTCATCATCTTCCAGGTGTTTTACTTTTTAGAAATATGCTCATTTTCATCATCTTCCAGGTGTTTTACATTTTAGAAATATGGTCATTTTCATCATCTTCCAGGTGCTTTACATTTTAGAAATATGGTCATTTTCATCATCTTCCAGGTGTTTTACTTTTTAGAAATATGCTCATTTTCATCATCTTCCAGGTGCTTTACATTTTAGAAATATGGTCATTTTCATCATCTTCCAGGTGTTTTACTTTTTAGAAATATGCTCATTTTCATCATCTTCCAGGTGTTTTACATTTTAGAAATATGGTAATTTTATCATCTTCCAGGTGCTTTACATTTTAGAAATATGGTCATTTTCATCATCTTCCATGTGTTTTACTTTTTAGAAATATGCTCATTTTCATCATCTTCCAGGTGTTTTACTTTTTAGAAATATGGTCATTTTCATCATCTTCCAGGTGTTTTACTTTTTAGAAATATGGTCATTTTCATCATCTTCCAGGTGTTTTACTTTTTAGAAATATGGTCATTTTCATCATCTTCCAGGTGCTTTACTTTTAGAAATATGGTCATTTTCATCATCTTCCAGGTGCTTTAATTTTTATAAACATGGTCATTTTCATCATCTTCCAGGTGTTTTACTTTTTAGAAATATGCTCATTTTCATCATCTTCCAGGTGTTTTACTTTTTAGAAATATGCTCATTTTCATCATCTTCCAGGTGTTTTACTTTTTAGAAATATGGTCATTTTCATCATCTTCCAGGTGTTTTACTTTTTAGAAATATGGTCATTTTCATCATCTTCCAGGTGTTTTACATTTTAGAAATATGGTCATTTTCATCATCTTCCAGGTGCTTTACATTTTAGAAATATGGTCATTTTCATCATCTTCCAGGTGTTTTACTTTTTAGAAATATGGTCATTTTCATCATCTTCCAGGTGCTTTACTTTTTAGAAATATGGTCATTTTCATCATCTTCCAGGTGTTTTACTTTTTAGAAATATGCTCATTTTCATCATCTTCCAGGTGTTTTACTTTTTAGAAATATGGTCATTTTCATCATCTTCCAGGTGTTTTACTTTTTAGAAATATTGTCATTTTCATCATCTTCCAGGTGTTTTACATTTTAGAAATATGGTCATTTTCATCATCTTCCATGTGTTTTACTTTTAGAAATATGGTCATTTTCATCATCTTCCAGGTGTTTTACATTTTAGAAATATGGTCATTTTCATCATCTTCCAGGTGTTTTACTTTTAGAAATATGGTCATTTTCATCATCTTCCTGGTGTTTTACTTTTAGAAATATGGTCATTTTCATTATCTTCCAGGTGCTTTACTTTTAGAAATATGGTCACTTTCATCATCTTCCAGGTGCTTTACTTTTAGAAATATGGTCATTTTCACCATCTTCCAGGTGCTCTACTTTTAGAAATATGGTCATTTTCATCATCTTCCAGGTGCTTTACTTTTAGAAATATGCTAAACTGTTCTTGTTGTAGATAGTCGTCGGAAGACGATATTTGATTGTATCACCGCATTATTGTCCGGACCGGTTTATATAAAAGGGTTTAAGGTTGTTCACAAATGTGAGGAAACTTGGAATTTGAAAATTGAAATTTCAAAACTGCATTAAAACTGTACTGTTATATGATACGCACTGAAGAAAAGTCATTGAAACCAAACTTAAATCGTTTTTAATTCTTTAACGTGTGAATACCGTGAGTGATCATGTGTTTTGATCGAAAGTCATGCACACGCTTTAAGGGTCTACCGCAAATAAACTGTACTTACTTAAATATTCTATCCAGTTCTACGCTTCCTATTTTGATAAAGCTTTCAAAAAACAAACTTTGATTGTAAATCTAATAAAAATACAGAAACTGCATTGTTTCAACAACATTCTGTTTTGACTTCCTAATTCTTCCCTCTGTGAACAAGCTCCTTTAAAGAATTACCTTGTGACAGATCTTTTGACATGCGATAGTGATACTCCTTCACGGTGATCTGGCTTTACTTTGAACCCGCGAGATCGTATCTTTACCAGTACAATAACGGTGATTTAGTCTATTAGCATTCATAGCCAGGCTGTTTATGTTTATGGACAATATCGTGTTCGGTTCGAATGAACGTATTCGCTGGTCAACACAGATTATATTACCTTAACGCCAATGAATTAAATCAGTGTCTTGGCCCTTATAGTTCTAGATCTGTACTTATAGTACATGCTTATGCATACAGCTTAGATCTCAGGCAAGCCGCCAGTTTTATTGTCTTTTCATACAAGTGTTTTACAAAAGTCAGAACGTAAACAAAATGAACCAATTCTAAAATTGCTGGAATCCGCTTCATGCTTATGCAAACTGGTTAGATCAAGGCCAGCCCTGTGGTCTAACCTTTTTTCTACGTTGTGTTTCTTTCCCCATCAAAATGAAGCGGATACTTAATCTTTCTTTGGAAAGCAGACGACAGAAATATATATTTTCAGAAAATCACCAAAAATTCTTAAGGGTAGACTGAGAACACACAACGCCTCATTTAAAACTCTCAACCGTACCATACACTGTTTGGAAATTAGCTTATATCTCAGATATAAGTGCAGAATGACTTAAACAGAACAAAACAAAACTTTATTTTTACCCGAGTATATAATAAACAATAAGGACTATCATCAACTTAAGTCTGAAGATAGTCTCACTATATGAATGATATTAGTTTCTAGCGAGAAAAGAAATTTTGTGCGTTTAAGCGTTGTCTTATTTTCTTAAAGCAGCAGTTCTGAATTAATACTGCAACATACTCTATACGTCTTTTGTTAAGGGTCAAAAACGAGAAATGATTCTTATCTTTATTTCATTTCAACCGATTTGACAGATTTGACCGATTCTTCCAAAACACCTCAGTTATGCTCGTATGCTGCAAGAGGCTACTGAAATACCTGCATAAACAATTTATTCTTAGATCTTTAAAATGGTTTCTACTAAACATAATGAACATTTTTGCTGCATTTTTGTTAGTGTTATTTGTTTTGGACTATCTATGTTTTTAATTTAAGCCAGTCACAAACTCAACTTTGGTGAAATGGACTAAATGCTGGGCATGAATGACAAAAGTAAAGCTTTCTCTTTACATTTTACATGTTGAAACATGGCGAAACTCCACAGGATCATGACAATATAACGCCTGCACTATTATTTTCTATGTTTCGAAGTGCTATTTTCACAAATTGTGTACCCAACAATTTGCCTTCATTGTTTACGTTCGAGTAACATCTAAAACAGCAAAAAGCACTTTGATCAACGAGTGACAATCACTTGGTTGCAAAAATCTCGTGAAACACATGATAATCATTTATCCAGTACCAACAACGTGACGTTCAAAATGTAGAATTACTCGACTAACCTTGTTTTATGGCTAACCGTAAACAAACCTTGTTATATTCACTCTTTTAAAAGCATCTTGTAAACTTGTACTCGTCTTAGTTCCTCTGTAAGAGGGGAATTTAAAGTACTATTAAGTTGATTGTCAATTATTCTAGAACTTTCACAATTTAAATGTATGTGAGCGCATGCATGGCTTTAAGTTTTTGCAACACTGGGTTCTTCCCTACAATACTGAAAACGTGTAATGTCTAAAGACCAGTAAACTGTTATGTGTCTTTGCTTTCAATTTGGACTGATTAAACCCACTCTGCAGCATTCATAACTAACCAGTTATTGGTATCATAAGAAGGTATGGGCTAATCTACGGATCTCACTGAAATTGGATAGTATAATTCCACAACTATGAATAAAGCTTCGCAATTTTACAAATAGCCCTTTGGTACAAAAACAACGCTCTACAAAGTAATCTCTTAAAACCCGGTCAATGACTTCTAACTTAACTAAACAAAAGAACATAGACGAAGGATATTGCAAAATCCGGTCCACGCTTCAATGATTTGCCAACCGTGCCAAAGGTCAGGTCAAGGCCGGTTACTTCTCTATTCAAAACAACAGAGGCTTAAGTTTCAAATGTATGGTATCGATTAGGATTTTGCTCTGTCGTCAGTTTTCTATTTTGTTTTGCTCGTTATGAGATCTTTCCATATTTATTTCACAAAGTCCCTGGCCTTGATTCCGGACCTTAACCCTTAGAATCCTTGGTATTATTTTGAAGTTATTTTTTGTGTCGTCTGTTTTCCAAAACATGGAATATCGGCTCAACTGTGTTGAGGAAAGAGACTTAAAAGTAGAAAACATGTTAGATCACAGGCCTGCTGCCAATTTACTTGGCGGCTGGTCTAGATCTAACATGTTTGCATAAGCATGAAGTGGGTTTCAGCAGTATAAGAGTTAGTTCATTTTGTTTTCCATCTGTCCTTTGTAACATACCTATGAATTTGGCATATTTGTTTGGTGTTTTATGTATTAACCTGTATTTTATAGAAATTCGATAGAATCTGACCAAGCTTGTAGAATCCCCCTAGTGTACTCCTTGCTCATAGCATGGTTTGGGTCAAAAACTGAATCGTTGTTTTGGATCTATTGTTGATGGATATTTGTTTCGGCGTAAATTAACCGAACAATTAATGAAGTAAACAAATGCTAACTGTATTCGAACTAGCAGTTTTATGGGCCTTTCTCATCCATTATCATATCTTATCTTTTCACACTAAACGTAAAAAGTTGAAAAGGGTCATTAACCAACTATTCTATGTAAAAAAAGATTTGTCTGGTTAAGAATGTTAACTTTCCAATTATAAAAATATTCTTACAAATAATGTATGCGTTGACTGTAATCTTGCTAGATGCCTAGAACAAGATGGTCTAAGCTATACGCCCTCTTATTAGAGTAGCCAAATAAAACAAAATTGAATGTAATCCATCCATAAATGTCACTGCTTGGTCATTCATAGACATGATAAGGACATATGTTTCGACCCCTTCTGGCCATTGATAGACACTATTCAGAGATATTTACTAGTATTTGCCGAATCACCAGTCCTTTGAGATTTTAAACCAAGTTCCTGTTCTATGAGTAGCTATTTGCTTGTACAAAATGGACGATAAACGACCTCCGATATGGATAGAAATGACACTGTTTTATGTTTCGTCGGTACATGCAACTGTTTTATGTCTGCTCGGTAGATGATACCGTTTTATGTTTCGTCGGTACATGATACCGTTTTATGTCTCCTCAGTACATGATACTGTTTTATGTTTCCTTGGTTCACAGTACTGGTTTATGTTTCCTCGGTACACAGTACTGTTTTATGTTTCGTCGGTACATGATACCGTTTTATGTCTCCTCAGTACATGATACTGTTTTATGTTTCCTCGGTTCACAGTACTGGTTTATGTTTCCTCATTACATGATACCGTTTTATGTTGCCCAGTACGCGATACTGTTTTATGTTTCCTCGGTTCACAGTACTGGTTTATGTTTCCTCATTACATGATATCGTTTTATGTTGCCCAGTACGTGTTACTGTTTTATGATTCCTCGGTACACAGTACTGGTTTATGTTTCCTCATTACATGATACTTTTTATGTTTCCCCAGTACATGATACTGTTTTATGTGTCCTCGTTACACAGTTCTGTTTTATGTTTCCTCATTACATGATACTGTTTTATGTTTCCTCATTACATGATACTGTTTTATGTTTCCTCATTACATGATACTGTTTTATGTTTCCACAGTACATGATACCGTTTTATGTTGACTCAGTACATGATACCGTTTTATGTGTCCTCGTTACACAGTTCTGTTTTATGTTTCCTCATTACATTATACTTTTTATGTTTCCCCAGTACATGATACCGTTTTATGTGTCCTCGTTACACAGTTCTGTTTTATGTTTCCTCATTACATGATACTGTTTCATGTTTCCTCATTACATGATACCGTTTTATGTTAACTCAGTACATGATACCGTTTTATGTTTGCTCAGTACATGATACCGTTTTATGTTTCCACAGTACATTATGCTGATTGTGTTTCCACAGTAAATGATGCCGTTTTATATTTATCCACAGTGGGAGTTCCAAGTAGGGCCCTGTGAGGGTATAGACATGGGTGATCATCTCTGGGTCGGGCGATACCTTCTCCATCGAGTAGCCGAGGACTTTGGGGTGAATGCGACTCTTGACCCCAAGCCCATGGTGGGAGACTGGAACGGGGCTGGAGCCCATTGTAACTACAGTACGCTTCCTATGCGACAGGCTGGAGGAATTGCGTAAGTTTGTTTTGTTTATCAGGTTTTGTATTTCGTCAGCAAGTTATCAGTCATGCTGAAGTACCTGATGTGTCTGTCATTACTGAAGACCCCAAATTTTACAGGAGTTAAACGTTTGACAAATTAAGCAGACTCATTAGCATTCTGTTATGCAGCCTAGATATTCGCTCCCATTAACTTAAGTGCCTCTTCCGGATTTTAACCCCTTCTTGGTATGTTATGTAAGATTTTACGATGAATACCCTTACCAAGTGCTAAAGAAGTCCGAAATCTACTATATTTTCTATATTCATTTACTCAGACGTATAACATAATGAACATCTAGATTTTAAATTCATTCGAAAAAGTGCCTGGCCAAAGGCATACGTTATATATAAACATGCATGTCTTATTGATAAAAGCATATATTCAGACATATTGATGTTACTTAACAATGAAAGCAGATAACTATCATATATTTTAGCAATAGGGTTTTTGTGTTTAAACACTACACCAAGCATATAAATGATTTACATGACATAGGAAGGCAAGATGGTAGCACCTTCGGCATTCAGTTAGTCTTTAGAATTCAGATAGGTCCTTCCACGATTCGAATTAAGGTAAAGAGAGCCTTTGTGCTCAAAGTTCATTACTCTAACCACTAAGCCAGGAAGGTTCCTCAACATAAGATATTGACAGTTAAGGGTTTGTAAAATAGAAACTTTGTCTTAATATGTTGAAAATTTTGAGCTGTTGTATGTTCCTTTTCTTTTTGCAAACAACAATATAGAGAATACTATGTTTGACCTTGTTTTCCGGCCTTGTAAACAAGTAGTACATTGTATCTTTTTCTGGTCTTCTCAAACAGCCATATCAATAAAGCCATCGAGAAGTTATCCACCCAACACATGCGCCATATCAAGGCCTACGATCCGCATGAGGGCAAAGACAACGCTCGCCGCCTAACGGGATTACACGAGACTTCAAGTATCCACGACTTCTCGGCGGGAGTGGCCAATCGTGGTGCGAGTATTCGAATTCCCCGCCAGGTGGCGGAAGACGGTCATGGTTACCTGGAGGATAGACGTCCGTCCTCCAATTGTGATCCGTACGCTGTGACTGAGATACTCGTACAAACCACCGTCTTGGATGCATAGGAGGGCACAGGCACATGAACTGATCGGTAGTCTGTAACCGTCGATTGCTAGGAATGCTTGGAAAGAATAAAATTGGACAACACTCACTGTCACGTGAGGACAGAAACATTTACGTCAAATCTTCTCTGTGTTTCTCTGGCTAGTCCTACTTGTTTATGTATTATTAAAAGACTTTAACGTGTTGTTGACATTTAAATGAATTATTCGTTTCGCCAGCTCGCATTGTGTCACTTGTCATGTTTTATGTTGGAACTGAATACAAATAGGCTGAACGGATAATAAACCACTGTCATTTATTAGCATATGCCATAGAATTCCGAATGTCAAACGTGGTTTTAATTTCAATGTTGTGTATCCATGTAGTTGTAGTTTAACCATGGTCTAGTTGTTTTTACCTTGAACATTCATGTTATCTTGCATAAATATGATATCTAAATTAAAGCTTTTAAGTACAAGTTTTGGTTTTCCTAAGCTAAACACATGATAATTAATATGATTATAATATGAACTAAGGCATTGCCTCTAGACCGCTCTCTCAACTCATTGTTATGGATTTTGCATGAAACTTGCATACTGAATATGCTTTTCAATCTAAATTCAACGTACAACTTTGTGGAAATAAAAGAATTGGCTTACTTTGGGGAGCAAATACTCATTTTATCACAGAGCTGTCAACTTTGTCACATTTAGATAGGTCTCAGTAAAAGGGCGAGTCTCCTGGTAGACTTTTTTGATGGACTGTATTCTATATGGGTTATGTTCACCCATTCGGAAACAGTAACGAAATTTGACAACTTTGTTGCAGACTACTTTAGAAAACATTGTGGGAAAAGGAGAAATTGTTCGTAACAAGCAATTTTTCCTTTTCCCACAAGGTTTTCTGCTCTTTCCGAAGAATATTGTTCAATTTCATCACATTTTGAAATATCGTCTGCAAACTCTTTCAATTTGTTGTTTGGGAAAGGGTTAAGCTTGCTTGGGCTGTGTATGAGGGCCTTTCATCAATAATGAGACGTTCACCATGTAAGGACAAACTGCTCATGCAATGTCAGAACCACCAAACTATAATTTTTGAACCACAAGTCTGTCTCTGCATGAAATCATACAATTTTCTTCACAAAATCATGTGTTGTAGGTACTGGTTTAAATCATCATGAGAAAAAACAACATGTCATTTAGTGATAAAGAAGGGTCAGTTGGATTAATAGTTTCAGATGATGTTCAACAACATACTCATCTGCTTGTACATGCTTTGGGACTAACCAAATTACATCAAATAGAAAGCCAATCAGGTCTTTGTTTGAATGGTTCTTTATTGTTCAATGTAGATAAGAAAATCCCACAGAAATTGCTTTGCTGATCTACAAAAGGTCATTCAATAACAACAAAAAGCTTTGTTGTAGCCAAAAGCTATTTCGTTTAACTTTAAAATAAAAACAAATCTTTAATTTTTCATTAACATTTTATAAACCTTTGTTCACACATGAAACACTGCTTTTTATATATATTTTTTATTTATTAAAGAACTTAAAAAAAAAGTTCTGTATGCAATAAATGATTAATGAAATGTAGTTAAAAGACATAAGTGATAATCAGCAGACAGCATTAGTTCATGTATTCTAATTCCTTGCTTTAACAATTTGGTTGAAAACAAAGTCACAGCTTAGTTTTGGCACATTAGCTTCATTCTTGACACCAACAGTTCCCTGACCTTCATTGTTTGTATAGTAGAAAAACACTTCTGAGAGTTGGAAAAATATGACAGAAACATTTGTGTTCAACTTCTTCAAATAAAAAAATAACAAATGTTCTATGATATACAAATCAGCCATTTTTTTTTTAAAAATGTTGTTTCAAATTTAAAGCAATAACAGGTATTAATTAAAGTTTCTTTTTCCAATGAATAAAAGCAATTGTGACAAGGAAAATGTTCTCTCTGAGCCTGTTTCCCCTTGTCATAATTGGCTTCAAAGTCTTGTGGTAAATCAAAGGAGAAATAGTAATTCTGTATGCAAATTCAACTCTCATCTTTTTCCCCTTCATACTCATGCAATAATTAGAAAAGAACTTCAAGTAATGACTCAAGTTACTGTCTTCCTCTGGTCTGCTGCAGACTTACTAAGCAGTTTTAACATAGTATGATTATGCTTTTCGTCTCAATAATTTGATTGAGTTGGTTTTTTAAGGCTTCTTGAACGAAAGAAAAGATGAGACACATGTGACAGTGTTGTCATTGTAGAATATTTCATAGTCCTTCTCAATTTTTTCTATATTATTGTCCTTTGATGTTCATAACATATGATAGATCATTGTTAATGTTATTTTTTCTTCATGAAATTAGTCTTTTGACGAGAAAATTAAACTTTAAGACTATTCACTGATCAAACATGAAGATTTAAGGTATCTCCTTGTAAATCTTCATCTGTTTTTATTATATCCACATCACTGAATGATTTGTTGCTGTTACCCCTTCCTTACTCTGCCAGTTAGTCATCAGATTTGGCTGTTAAAAGAGAAAAATAAAAAATATAAATCATTTGGCAATACTGGCCACATTAAACTGACTTATAATTTTAAATTGGTAACAATGGAAATAATTCATTCCTGATGGTAATCATTGAAGTAGTTAACTGACAGAATTAAAAAGAACTGATTGGTGATAAAAAAATCTTTAGTCCAACCTGTCTTGACTTATTTTGGTTTCATTCTCATTCTAACCCATGTTTTTGAAAAAGAAAAGGAGTCAATTACAAATTGTGAGCAACGCCAAATTCATCAACATTTCTGGACCATAATGATCATTTGAAAACAAAGTAATAAAAGGAGAACATGTTAAGAAGTCCAACCTTTGTCACACTTGCTTGTTTCCTATAAAAAAATTTCTGCATATGTAATTATGCTATAATCTAATCAGAAATGTTCAAATTAAAGAGAAAAACAAACTTCCACATTGAAGAGAATTGCTTCTTTGATATATATAACATTAATAAGATACCTTCAATCTTTATGACACTTATGCTTTTTTTATTCAAATAGGAGATAAAGAATATACATGTTTAGACATACTTACTTGTATTATAAAACAGAATCAATGATTATGCAGGTCTGCATCATCTTTTCTTTAAAATTGACATATTTCCAATCATCATACATTCTGTAATATATAGAAAAAACAACTAAGGGATCTATTACCATAAACCTTTAGGACAAAATTCTCACTTGCAAGAACAATTCAATGTTTTGGAATTATATCATCACTGGACAAAACGAATAAAATAAAATACTGCCATATAAGGTGACATACATAACCAAATACTTAAAACATAGGCGTAGGAGCGTTTTCAATATTTGGGGGGGCACTTCAGATGAGGGCCCGTCTAAGAATAAATGTTCCTAAACTTTTTCATGGCTATTCATGCATTTACAAATTCAATAACATTATAAGAATAACAAGAAAGCGTATGAAAATGTGTATCTTAAATAAAAAAAAAATAATAATAAAAGGATATGAAAGGTCTCGATCTCACGCGGAAATCAAATGCATTGATCTAAACAAAAGGTGCAGCGGCCAGACTGTCACAGCCACGCATTCAACTCGTTTTAGATTAATTTTCAAGCATTACGAGGTAGGTAACAATTGAAGACAATATTGAGTCTGACACCTTTAGGTAACAATTGAAAACAATATTGAGTCTGACTCCTTAGAACACGTTTTACACCACTGTTTTCGTCAATCTAGACTTCCCGGGTATTTCAGTGAGCTGAGTTTTGGATAAACCAGATGTGTTTAGATTGCCATTGCAATGATGACGTCAAAAAGATTTTTGTTATAATGCGTAACAAAAGGCGAATTGGTGTAAGATAAAGCACAAAAAAGCACATTTATTCTTTACACACTTTTCTTTTCAAATATCTTCATTTGCCATTGTGAATATTGGGGGGGGGGGCAAAGTATACTCTGCCCCCCCCCCAGCTCCTACGCCTATGTAAAAGGGTATTTCACTTTTGGAAAAGGAAATTCATGCTGTTATTGTTACTTAAAATATCGCCCCATAATTGAATTATTGAATTGCTATTGAATTGTCAAGAAGGTACCTTGTACTCAATTTAAAAGCTCCAACAATAACAAATAATCCATATCAGCAACTGACGAGTTGATATCGTTGCTTTATTGGTCAGCATAATAGTGTATTCCATCTACAACACGATGTGTACCTAATGCTTTCCATACACACCGCAAAAATGACATAGACCGTCTACATAAACATTAGATTATGCCTAACTGCAGGGTGTAATCACCGAATCGATAGGTGAACACTTATTTCACCGGGCAACACACATTTTCTAGCCAAGTACTGCAGGGAGCATGTACTGTAATACTAAAAAATGAATGCTGTAGTTCTACTTAAAAGGAAGAAGTTTTTTCAGATGGATGTTTGTTTAGAGGAAGCATCTTCAGCGAGGCGTGACGAGGGCTCGCCTTCTCGATTTTTCTACGACGAATTTTGGTGAAAATGGTCTATTTAGATATACTGTTTTATAACGAAATGAAAGAGTACAAAAAGTTCTCTTACCTACAACCGGCGATTCGTTTTCCTTTCAAGGAGTTGAACACTGTGTCCAATTTAAAGTTTGAAGCGGGGGCGCCGATCCCGTTGTTCGTGTTTTGTTTTTCGATAGAATGGTTTATGGTTCATTCATGATTGGCGGAAATAAACTCAATGAGCGGCAATGGATTTATGTAAAACCAGTCCATTCCATAAAGCCGGAAACACCCGAAGCAAACCCGAGTTTTCTCTTTACGAGGAATGGTTCACTATTGATAGATATATTGGTAGATAAAGGTAATGCTTGAAAATAAATTTAGATAGAACCAGTCCATTCCGTAAAGCCGGAAACACCCGAAGCAAACCCGAGTTTTCTCCTTTAGGTAAACCGGTAGCTTGGGGTCCTGGCCCATGCTAACCCGCATTAGGGCCAGGTGTCAGAGAATGAATTGTCTCTTCTGATTGGCTAACGGATTGCCACTCGCCTTATTATGAAAAGATGGCGTTTGAATTGTGCATTTACCCTTTTTTACCCTTATCATTTTTACCCTTTTCCAACCCTTATTCAGCCTGGGTATCCTTTACCTTTTACAATTTTCATACAATACTCCATTTTTTATAAATTAATTGCACTTAAATGGATTTTGTTCATTTCATTTTATTTTTCTATTAATTTATTGTTTGATTTAAATATTGGGATTCAAAATATCAGATTAAATTGATATCTTTTGTAAAAGAATCAAACTTTTTACTTTAGTAGTTATCTCTGAATAAATTCTACCAAAACTATTGTTTATATATTCAAATGAGTTTTAAATCACACACAAAACATATTGAATGGAAACAAATTGGAAATAAATATCTCCACCAATCAATATTACATATCATCTTAAATCCTTCGATGCTTAAATTTGAGAATTGTGAAGTGTTAATAGGAGATTTTGAAGAAAGAAAGACCACATAAAAATGTGAAAAAATTGGGATTTTCTTCTATCTTTCCCATAACATGTTCTTTTTAATCAAATCCAACGACACATAAAAGGAAGGGGTAAAGGGTTTCACGTATCTCTGGTTAAACGATCACGAATTCAATTAACAGGCAATAAAGATAAGAATCCCACCGCCAAGAGTTTTAGTATATCAACGGCATCTGTATTTATTCCCTTTATGCAGTTATAAGTTAGATAACAAACAAGGAAAAAAGAACGTGATTTTTCTTTTCCAAATTATAATCAAAAGCCAAGCTTCTCGACAAATTAAGCACCTTTATTTTTCGTTTTGACAAAATCATATGAAGCCTACAAAATCAATTATAATTAGTATTAAACATTATCGCAATAGGCTTATTTAGTGTTGTTTGAAAGTCTGATTTAACATAAGAACTTGTAGTTGACATAGTCATCAAAAAGGGGGGAAACGCATGAACTAAGAATAAACTGATTTGGACACATTTAGATCTCAAGAATTTGATATCAGAATTAATACTATTCTAACATATATTGCTTATCAAACGATTTTCCAGATATATTCTTGTCTCGTCATATCTCGTCTTTTAAAACCACGTTTAACTCTAACTTTGGAAGATTGACACGCCTTCCGTAATTCTGTAACTGTCTTGTCAATATTAAGTACTTTTCTATAACAAATTTAAGCACACGACACCATCTATTACAGACATTCCACCATAAAGTTTACTTTGATCTACTCCGGATTTGTTATATGGTAAAACACGACGCAAAGAGCTTGACTTTTCAATACTTGTGTCACAAACACAACCCTGTTTGGGTGATTTGCGCGGTGTACTGCATTTGTGTTCCATTACAAAACACAACGCTTTAAAATACAATAAAAACCGGAGTCACTATTTCATCTCAAAAGGATCCAACGCTAAGTAGGGTGTCTAAATAGGTACATTTTCCCATATAAGCTTGCAGACTCTTAATCGACGCGCATGCGCAGTCGATGTTGTTTCATTCGGAATACCTCGGCATAACCGAACACTATTGTGTTCGGTAAACTTTCTCTGACACCTGGCCCTAGTTCGCGGTATACGAACGGGCCAGGACCCCAGGCTAGTAAACCGGAAGCCACCTGTTTTTTTGCTAATGGTATAACCGGTGTTAACATAACTTGTTACTCGTACGTATGTTACCGTTATCCGCTCTCCGAGCGCTTCGCGCTCTGAGAGAGCGGTATCAACAATAGACATAAGTAATTTTATTGGCAGTAAGCAGTCTTTATTCTTCAGAATAACCCGTGTGTTTCACTTGTTTATCTATTTGGGATTACATCGCGTCAACAAAATTTAAGGTAGATTATGATGTCCGTTCTTTAATAGAAAGAAGCCCCCGAAATAAGATTATTTACAAATAATCAAGCCAGGTAAAATTATCGGTTTTCTGAAATTAATTTGGGAGATCACCTCTAATAATTACAGTCTCTGTTTAGGCTGACCTGTGGCGATACTTTATGCTATACTTCATCGGAAGTACATTCTCCTTTTAGTAATATTTAGAAAAGAAGTCTTTTTTAAGTGATCGATATAATACAAAATATATATTCGAATAAATAAGTAAAAAAAATATATCTTTATGAAGTAAGTTTGTTATATGGTTATTTGAAAAATAGATTCACAACTTTTCACGAAGAAAGACTTTTCTTCATATACCATGTTGTTGTTGTTCATACTTCAAATCGGATCACCCACAGTATACAATATGTTGATGCTATATGTGACCAGAGGAACAGTTACCACCTCCCCCACACGAATTGAAGTGGTTAGAGGTACGATACATTACCAGGGCATAGTAATGAATTCTATGACTAAATTGTCAGATTTTCAAACAAGCCTTCCTCGAAAAGCCGACTTCGAGACCCGGTTAATGTACATATGGTGCGGGTTTGTCGAAATGCCGTGGCAAACTGATGTTGCAGACACTCAGCATGCGTAGCGTACTTCTACCTATTGTATGAGATTGTGTGTCAGATGATTATTCACGTAATGTGGATTGATGCATCAAAATAAAAAGCATAGAAACACACACATGGACAAATGAATAAAAGGCACAATAAAAAAGATCAATATACTTAAGTCAATGTGGTCTCAAAGCGACATAATTTGTCTTTTTAAATGATAAAACATCGTCCCAAATTTACAAGTCAATGACGTATGATGTATGATGCCCCCCTCCCCCCCATCCTCACCCCCTTCCAACCCTACCCGTTTGCAGATTGTGTGGTGCAGATAGAGAGCCATTATACACTATTTACCTGTGCCCAGTATATCAAATAGGTTTTGGCATACTTGACAAAAATGGAGTCTTTATCAGTGTTATTTCTTGAATTTTGTTGCGACTCTTGAAAACATTGTGGGAAAAGGAGAAATTGCTCTTAACGAGCAATTTCTCCTTTTCCCACAATGTAATCTGCCTTTTCAGAAGATTATTTTTTAATTTCATCACATTTTGAAATGTCGTCTGCAAGCTCTTGCAATTTGCAGTTTCCAGCTAGGCGGTCGACGATCTTTTAAAACATGTTTTATAACGAAAACGACACCTTATACCAAGGTGCTTTTCACATTAAATTCTTCGGTCATGACTGGCATCCTTTATCACAATCACAAATGTCATTAAACCCGTATATACTAAATCAGCACTTTTTTTATCTGTTTCTAGGCCGACGCATATTTATACCGGTGTTACTTATATATGACGATATTCTCGTCACATATATTGAAACTACACAATTAACGAGACACCCTAAAACACTATCATTTCTGTAATTGTGTCAAGAGAAAAACGATAACTTGTATTTGTTCCAAGAGTTATTCTTTTCCGGATCAACACTTTCACCGTGTGCAACCCGGTCCAGGAATGTACTTTAAGCATTTAAGTTGCAAAGATGTTGATGCAATCTAGCAAAGTTCGGGTCACGTCTAGCCCATCGTGCAAATCAACAGAAAACGTTGTGAACTATACCCTAAAGCTGAACATCGCTTAATAGAGATGTTCTGCATATTTACTGAAACAAGATTAAACTGTTTTCCTGCTAGACAATTAACTGCTGTATAAAACTTGTTTTGTATGGAAAACGAGTGTTGATATCTTTTATCAAGAATCTCGTTAATTATATATAAACACTAAGATTTCTTTCTGTTTCTAGTCCGAACTGCTCAACACGAGTTTTAAGGTCGTGAATGCTGTCCCCTAAGAAATTCTGGTCACATCAACCTTTTGGTTGGTCATGCGTGTTTAAGCGAGGTTGTGCTTAAAATACTTAAGGTAAGATTGACAAAGGTACACAGTATTTTACCCTTCCCCTATCTTTGTCTCGCAAATGATCATACGACAGTTCTGCGTTAGAGTAGATATAAGGAGTACAAGAGTACCACAGAAAAGTATTATCCAAGACTTGAACAGAACACGGGACTCCTATCTGTGAGATCTTCATCGTACTTTCAAACTCATGTCTACTGGTCATTCATAGAGATAAAACTACTTTTGCAATTCGGTGGTTATAGTTGTTCTAACCACCGAAATGCACAAGTAGTTTTTTTCTCTATGAATGACTTGTTTTAATACGAATATGAATGCCTAGAAAGAAATGTTGTAAAGTTACAAACGCTTATGAGACAGGCCTCAGGTATATATGTACCTAATCTGTTTATAAAGACAGAACCACAATCCAAAAACTAGTTCATATCCAGAGCCTGATATTTCACAACGTCAATGTACGATACTCGGCCTGGGTCGGCTTAACCCTTTACCATACACCACATTTTCGACTGTCCCAAATTGAAAGGGTTTGCAGACGATATTTCAAAATGTGAAGAGATTGGAAAATAGTCATCAGATAGGGCAGAAAACATTGTGGGAAAAGGAAAAATTGCTCGTTGCGAGCAATTTCTCCTTTTCCCAAAATGTTTTCTAAATTCGTCTATAACAAAGTGGTCAAATGTCGTTATTGTTTGGGAAAGGGTTAAAGCAATTAACGCTAATAACCCAAGTTACCGATGTCTCCAGTTGCAGTTTGAACCACGTGACCGGTAATAATTGGTTTTTACAAAGAAAGGTTTACGATTCAGTCGAAATTCGAGTATGGCACACGTTGTACATCCAAGCATGACGTTCATTCCTCTAAAAAAATACTATTTCAACTATTTAAACCCATACGGCTTTTTTCTATTGAAATATTAAATGAATGTGGGTCATTGCCAACTGCTACATTGTAGAGTTTATATAACACTGTAAGAGGCACTGAAGAAGCCGAATATCCGGTGAAGAACTTACTACTGTGTTGCATATGATATAATACTGAAAGGAAACAGAGATTTGTATGTTGTTAAATGCTTTATCAACATTTTTTGCGTCATGGAACAGTACTCATATGCAACAGGACGAACTGAACTCCCATTAAACAATAACTTGGATGATCTAAGTAGATTGGAATAGCTAAGTCCAGATCACCTAGATTTAAGGAAATCAGGCCGATCTATCACCATATCAAAGAAATAGCATGTTGGTTCAAAAACTCCACGTCACCAAATCGCACGAAAGAAACTCAATTGAGATCCGTGTTGGAGCAAGTATTAACGTCGGGAGTTTGGCACTGTCAGCATCTAGGTCCGATACCAACAGATAGCATATATCATCTTTTGTTTTACCATAAGCTCTTGATCACCTGCAGAAGACATTGTATTGATTTGAAGCAGACGGATCCAGAATATTATTTTTAACATGAGAAAAAACTTTTCGATTCTGCTCTTGTGATATGTGAATAAATTGCAAACGACAATTTTCAAACAAAGCACTTTGGCAAAAGGAGGAATTACTTGCCACAAGTTTTTTTGAAAGTTGTCTGCTGCAAGACGCAGAAAAGTGGCGCAAGGTGGTAATTTGTTAAAATAATACACTTTTGCCTGGTATTTAACAAGTAACTTACACTGGAAGACGGGTGTGATCAGGTGATTATTAAAGGTGACACTCTCCCGTTTACAAGGTTTTAAGAGGAAAAGAAATCCTTGATTGAGTTGTTAAACTAACCATGCGACCATATTACATTCAAGATACAGCGGACTTTGCAGAAGTTGAAATGAAAAGGCTCTTGTGAGACAAAATCGTTATTCTAGAGATATTCAAGAGACAACATATCAATATAGGTTTTGTTTATTAAAGTGTCACCCCTTGTCAAAAGGTCAGCAAGTTCGGCTTATGAGACACGCTTCACTGATTATACTAAGCACCTTCCGACCTCTATCACTGTGCCAGGTGCCGAGCGGATACAAGTCTGTTGTCATTAATATAACTATCTTGTTGCTCGCGAACCGGTCATTTCAGAACAGGGCCAACGAGGAACTGTTTTCGGACAAACGTCTCCCGTGGGCCTAGAACATTCGACCTTCCTGTCCCGAGGCGGATGCCTTAACCACTAGGCCATGGTGACGGATTACACTGTCTGATACTCTGAGGAATATCCGTGACATGGTCTTGCAACATTTCCAGTGAGTAACTGCGCATATGAACATGGATAATGTAGAAATGTTCGACATTTTTCGGACACTCACGTAATCTTTAATTCGATTAAACATATCAAAATCATTCCATGTGTGCATTCTTAGTTCTGGAATAAACTGAATACATGTAGTTAGATGGATTGACTCGTGTGTTCCAAACATAAATTGCAACGTACTGTGTCCATAATACAAGATAACTTCGTGTTTTGTCGTTCTACCGAACTTTAACAACACCCCGTGTCACTTAACCATGACTGAGCAAGGGCGCTAACAAACATCTTGGCTTTACTAATAAAAGCATAAATGTTCAATTTAAGGGTTAACACCTTTTTCTGAATAATTGTATCAAAATTACTGGGGACACGGGCGCGCCATATTCCTCCAGGGCCTAACTAGAGCTATGGCAAAACATGAAAAACGAAAAAGGGGGAATAATTCATCGAATGATATACTTTCTGATAGCGATAAGGAAACCAGATTTATTTCCCGTATGTTATATCTACAAACGAAGTGCGATGCATTACCTGGTCTCGTGAATTGGTCAGACAACAATGAAGCTTTTAAGCTCGGCACTTTCGTACCATACAACGGTAAACGTTCTCAGAACCTTGCACTAAAGTATTTTGCGTTTATCCTTTATGACAGAAGTCGCCGTATTCATGTGAAATAGCAGAGATAATTCAGTCATTTGTTCCTTGAAAATGTACCTATACTAGAGGTAGTAAAATGATTTATATATTTGATACACTCTTCAATTGATTAATTGACCCAAGATAGCGACCAAATCCGAGACATTCGGTAGAATTCCAAACCACATTCTGAAACTTAAATGTAACTTAAATGTTTCCAAGCATATAATTAAATAGCATAGTAGATGAAATAACGAATGCCACTGCTATGGTATATCATACCATATGGTTTGCTCTATAGGTTGAATGCCATGGGTCCGATTCTGTAGCGGTCAATAGTGGTCATCTGTATAAGCATAGCTTCTATGGATTAAACATTGGTCCATGAAGCAAAGCATTTGAACCTGTGCAGTGATATATATGAAATGCTGGTTTAACTTGTCTATATGGTGCCATGACTTAATCTGTATAGTGCTGGCACCGACTTCATTCTTATGCAAACAGGTTTGGTCCAGGTCAGCCGCGAAATAAATTAGCGGCTGACCTGTGATCTAACCTGTTTGCTACTCTGAGTATATTTCGTCATCAAAATTAAGCAGATATTTAAGGTTTTTGAAACCAGATGTCACAGAAACATACATATAGAAAATTATACAGCATCCAGATGGTTAAGAAAATGTATTCAAAGAAGCAAGTATATGGGATTACACAACTTTGAGTGGCTATCAGAGACCATCCGCGGTTTCCGGCATCACCGGTGAGTCCAAGACGTCGCGGACGACCAATCGAATCATACCGATGATGTTGTTCTGGATTTCGCCCCGTACCAGGATGGCTTTATAGATGACGGGTTGAACTGGTTTTACCTAGAGGTAAGGCTACTTGATTTATGACTTAACGATTTCCCGTGCTAGAATGGGCCTGTTTTATATATGGATGTAAGATGATCTCACTTAATACATTAAATCCCTCTAAAACCTGTTTTATAATGTATAATGTGAGATCAAGTTACACACCATAGACTTTGCCCGTAAAGCAAAGTTCAATTTATGAGGAGTAAGCTTTTTTTTCCTATGTCCCTGTTATCTAAAGCCATGTTCATCAGTTCTTTATAAAGTTGTTTATGACGGCGTCCCGTGAACCCAACAGGTTCCACTTATTTATCCCGGATCTGTGTTTTCCATGCATGAAGCTATTCTCTCTAGGCTCTATCCAAAGAACTATGGAGTGGGGTTATTGCTGTCACCATTTCGCCTAAGGTAGAGTGTTGGGAAGGGCATTGCCCGCTGACCGAGACATACATAAAGAATGGTAGAAATAGCTTGATTCCGTGACGCTCTTAGTAAAATGGACACCATTGTAACAACCCAGTATGTAATAAAGTTGCATAATGTAATAATTATTACAAAACGGGTTGAGGCGTATTACACTTTCCGTTTTTCGATGCAAACCCGTTATGTAATAAAGTTGCAATATGTAATAATTATTACGAAACGGGTTGGGTTTTTTTCAAAGCGATTTTTTCTTTGCAAACCCGATATGTAGTAGTATTCATAATGGTAACATGGTGATATTTTCACACAGAAGGTAGCCTCTTCCAAGCCTAAACAGGCTTATAAGCAAAAACCAAACGTTCATAAAATCTTTGTTTGAGCAATTTTTAAGCAAGGAAATCGTTCCGAATGATTAAACGTACCAGAAACAGTCAAGCCAAGTATCTAAAAAGCCGAAATGGGCTTGTCAGCAAATTACAAAAAAATATTTTAAATGTCTGTTTTAGCGTTAAGATACTAAAAATGACATCGCAAGTGGCAACAAGTACCGAAAAAAGGCAAACAGAGATGCTTGAAAGCCAACATAAGCATATCAGCAATATGTAAAAATATCAGAAAACTTGGTTGTTCGCGATAAATGTTTCAGATATGGCACACATATATGGCAGAACCTTTCGAAACGAGACACATAAAGTTATTTTCGGCCAGATAAAGCTTAACAGCGATATTGAAATGGACTATAATATCTCTTTTTCTGACGTAAGTGAAACACAAAAACCGATTGAATACGACCAAAATATGGCGAGAACCTTTGATGAACAGCATATATTGGCGTATAAGCAATTACACAATGTAGATCAATTGGCTGTACAAGTAATATGATAGTTAGGTTTAGCACAGTGGTCAATGCTATGAACATACCAAACAAAGCAAATGTCGTATGAAGATTTTCCGATGACAAACTTAAATGATGACTTCAAAAGGGGTAACTCTAAGGTTTTATTTCAAAGTGCAGTTCTCTAAGTAAAGCCGTATTCTTATAACGTTCCACTATGTAATAATTATTACAATACGGGTTGAATTTTATTACATTTTGCGTTCTTTGATGCCAACCCGTTTGGTAATAAAGTTGCATTATGTTATAAAATATATGAAAAGGCTTGATATTCTACAAAGCGAACTTTAACATTCCAACCCGTTCTGTTATAATATTCATAATGGTTACGTGATGACATTTTCACACAAAAGATAACCGCTTCCAAGCCAAAAGAGGCTTATGAGCAAAGGTCAGAAGTTATCGGAAAACTTTAGTTGAGCGATGTTCAAGCTAGGATACCGTTCCGAATGACTCAATGTACCGGAAAAGATTAGACCAAGTAACTAAGAAAGCCGACGTGGGCTTATCAGCAAATTACAAAGGCGATTGTATATATCTGTTTTAGCACTTTCATGGTGGGAAATCTTCACAAATAGCAGCACATACCAAATTGAAATTCTCTAAGTAAAGCTGTTTTCTAATAACGTTGCACTATGTAATAATTATTACAAAACGGGTTGAGTTTTATTACATTTTGTCTTTTTCGATGCCAACCCGTTATGTAATAAAGTTGCAACATGTAATAAAATATGCATGCACAATTTTAACCAATATTTTTTTAAGTAAAAAATACGACATAATTTGCTTAAATTCAAAACAAGACATATGAAACTCGGTCAAAGACCTTATAAAACGACACCAAACACGAATGTGATGTATCAACCCATTACAAACAGTAGTTCATAAGATACAAACTTGCACGTAAAAACTTAACCAGGATTTTCTAAGCACGGAAGGCCGCGCATAATTTGCTTAAATTAAAATCAAGAGATTTGAAACTTTGTCAGGTACCATAGATTATTTCATGGTCTTTACATGATGACACTCAATATATTTGTGAAGTATTAACCCATATCGTACAGTAGGTAATGAGATGCAATCTTGCACGTAAACACTTAACCAAGATGTGACGCCGACTCCCACGTTCGGATGAGAAGTACATATCCGAATAGTCGAGCTAAAAACGGATTAACATTGAAAAACACACAATGTGATGAAACTCAAACCTTGTTGTTACAATCAAAGTACTGATAGTACTAAGAGATGGGTCTTGTTGCTTGAACTAGGATGAAAAAAGAAGAAAGAAGACAGACAAAATTTAACTATAGACATAAAGTTCAATATTTAAAGGGACTCTCTCAGAGATGGAGATTTTCCTTTCTAAATTAATCGTCTTCTAAAAATAACAACAAAGATTTCTGAAGTAACATAGAACTAGAATATTGACAGCTTCCCAGCCCTGCTCGTAACTATACAAAGGGGATCTAGAACATTAAAATCGCAGATATCTAAGAGCGTTTAAACGGGTTTATTTTGTAAACAACGTCTTAACTTAGAGTAAGAGGTGGTACTCATCAGTCTACCATCACCGCCTAGGCGTTTGCCATTCGGTGAGCATGATAAATCCCGGGCAATAAATAAGCATTATTTATACATAGGATATTACGATACATTTTCTGAAAAGGTTAACCACGGGTATTGTCAGAAAAACAAGATTAAAGACTTAACAGAACAAATGCCATTTCAAATCAGATTATATATTATAATTTTTTTCCTGGAAAGGAATTTTTTTATAACATAAGTGGTTTGCATCTAAAAATTCACTTTGTAGAATATCAATCCTGTTTGTTAATTTTATTACATAATTCAACTTTATTACATAACGGGTTCGCATCGAAAAAAGCAAAATGTAATAAACCTCAACCCGTATTGTAATAATTATTACATAATACAACTTTACTTAAAACAGCTTTACTGCGAGAATAGAACTCTTTTTTCATGCGTGCTGCCATTTGCGATGTTTTTCTTACCATATTAGCTCAAAACCAAACATATCCATTTTTGTAATATGCTTATAAGCCCAATTTGGCATTCTTAGTCACGTGCTTTTGGTACATTGAGTCATTTGGAACAGTATCCTCGTTTGAAAATTGGGGAACTATCAATTTTTCTGATATTTTTACAAATCGCTGATATGCCTATATTGGCTTTCAAGCATCTCTGTTTGCCTTTTGTCGGTACTGGTTGCCACTTGCGATGATATTTTTAGCATCTAAACGCTAAAACAGACATTTAAAATATTTCTTTGCAATTTGCTGATAAGCCCATTTCGGCTTTTTAGATACTTGGATTGACTGTTTCTGGTACGTTTAATCATTCGGAACGTTTTCCTTGCTTGAAAATTGCTCAAACAAAGATTTTATGAACGTTTGGTTTTTGCTTATAAGCCTATTTTGGCTTGGAAGAGGCTACCTTCTGTGTGAAAATATCACCATGTTACCATTATGAGTACTACTACATATCGGGTTTGTAAAGAAAAAATCACTTTGAAAAAACCCCAACCCGTTTCGTAATAATTATTACATATTGCAACTTTATTACATAACGAGTTGGCATCGAAAAACGGAAAGTGTAATACGCCTCAACCCGTTTTGTAATAATTATTACATTATGCAACTTTATTACATAATGGGTTCGCATCGAAAACGCAAAATGTAATAAACTTCAACCCGTTTTGTAATAATTATTACATTATGCAACTTTATTACATAATGGGTTCGCATCGAAAACGCAAAATGTAATAAACTTCAACCCGTTTTGTAATAATTATTACATTATGCAACTTTATTACATAACGGGTTGTTACACACCATCAACTTTACATTATAGTCTATATTATAGAGAATAGTCTATTTACCAAACCCCCACGGGATAATTCCTTCGCGTCGGACTTTTAAGTATGAGTTCGACCTTCTGAACCAGGGTACCGTTTTACTTAATTGATGAAGGGAACTATGTGCGTTAGTCGAAACTGATAAACATGAATAGTGTCTTTAATGAAAGCGTTGTCATTTGATACGTCATTGGAAGCGTTTTGGAGCGACAATTCAAATGGTGTGTTACTTTGCAATATTGCCCAATAAGCCCAAAATTGAAATAATTGGGAGTGTTATTTTAAGCATTAATTGTTTAGTAAATCGCTACCCTGATCATTTGGTCTACTTTAAGGTCAATGTATTTCTAAACCCATTGTACAAAGAGGTAAACCAGATCAGTTCGGATTATTCCAATTCAATGCAGAGTGTTCATGGCGGTCAACGGCGAAACTGTTAACATAAACATTTGCTCAACAGGGATCGGCAACTAAACAAAACAAATTAAACACTGGAGAAAACGAACACTTCTATAGTATGAGTTTTGAAGAGAATGTTTTGAAATGCATTCTGTGACGACTCCAAATTGAAAAGAAATGTGAGTGACAATAATAAACTATCCGTATCAGCGTTTTCAATCGAACTGAAAATACATTGAATAATATCTTTTATTTGTTGCCATGCTTTAATGGGTTGTCTAGTACTTATGTGGTACCTCAAGGATGTTATATTACATGCTCCTACCAACTGTAAAATAGGGATATGTCTTAGAAAGCGCCAAATAAAAGAACCGACAAAAAGATATCATTTCATAAGTACCGTTTTATTTGTAGTATACAAGTAAACGCTTTAATCGGGAAACACAATTAACCATGTATCTAAACTAACTACATGCATATCGATTATTACCGTTCTATATTTTTCAGGTAGACCCCTCACGTTTTACATATAGGGAATATGCTAATGTTGCTTAACCTTTTATTGTCTCAAACAGCGTAGTGTTTTACTAAACACCATATGCCAAGGAATTGTTTTGAGTCCAAGACAACGTTTCATTTTGTTTCAATAATGCAAAAAGCAATATTGTAATGTAGCACGTCATTTGACTGGTCTCTCCGAGGTGCCTCCAATGACGTGTCACATTACAACATTGTATTTTTGTTTGAAATAGTTTCCACGCATATCGGTTAACATTTACGCAAATGTTTCAGTAAGTAGTTAAGTAAAACGCTAGTCGGTTGGTCTTCGGCGACATGAAGAGCATCCATTTTGCTAGGTTCTGATCCAGGTGCCTATCTCACAAGGATTCTCTGCTTTACGTCTACCATTACACCACTGACATAATCCGCAAATCTTAAATGTAACTTTTTTATGAATGAAAGATAGACATGTGTTTAAAGTACGATGAGGATTTCATATTTCCGTTCAAATCTATTGTAAGGTTTTTATTATCATTTTGTCTCCTTTTCCTTTACACTTACACATGAACAAAGAAAGCTATCATACATCCCTTTTTTCAGATAGGCCTTATGATCATTTCATCTTTCTTTGTTAAGACTAACAATAGATAGATGAATTCATAATGCATTCCGTGGGGTCTCGAATCCCATGTCTATGAGAACATTTATATAAAACTACGAGCAATCTCGGATTACATGAATATAAACTATGTGTATACTGTTAATCTGATTTCGAATATGAAAACATATATATAAGACACATATACCTTTCTCGAAAACACTTTTTTTTTACAAAAATACATATACAATTATAATGACGGATGAATGTGAAGAAAAACTCCATTACAAAAACCTTCATATGCCACGTAAAACTATATTCATCATGGTTACACCAAACTTTATTATTGATTGTAATCTTCCTTGACCAATGTTCGACTTAACAATGTATCTCGATTTCCATTGGTCAATTTTGCCAGAGTCTATTATTGACCAATCAGAACTTCGCAAGATTAAGATCTTGTTTGTGATGAAAATGTTCTTTTTTTTTTCTTAACTACGTGTCGTGGACTGTGCAATTGTGAAATCTTTGATGTGTGAATGCTGGTTAGATTTCGTATCCGTCCCTGCTCATAAACGTTCTTCATCTTCTATCATACGCCTGTAAAAGAGAAATATGAACTATCTTACCAACACGATTTCAAGAATTACCAAACATGAATTGTCTCTGTTCTTTTATATTACTGTCTGGTATAGCTTCTGAATATTCAGCATTTTTCATTTTCCTTTTTTTTTTAATTATCTTTTTTTCTAATTTTTCACGATCTTTGTGTAATTATTATTTCGAAGGTTGTTATAAAAGTGTTCTGATTTGTGCGTGTTTCCTAAACGGAAGGCACCTCCATTGAATTGTCATTGTGTGGAGACATTTTAGATAACTACCGATGGACTTGTAAATACATGGGTAACAAGCGGACGTCTTCTCGGGAAATATCTGATTAAAACTTCAGATCATGTCATGTGTAAAGGTATTGTGGGTCGAAGGCCTAGTTAATGAAATAAGATTGTATAACATTCTATTGATATTTAATGATCTTTACCGCCAAATAATTCCGGTCTAAATAGAAAGATTTGTTTACTAGTAAATGTCAATTTTTTCCGGAAAAAAGTATTGTTTTTAGTATTGTAGTCCTACTGGCGAAATGATATGTATAGACTGAAATCAAATCAGTATCTTTAGTGACCAAGGCATCACTTGGTAAGGAGTGAAATGATGTAACTAGACGATGCAGATCGTATTTTGCCCGTGTTTTAGCATAACTATTGTTTGTTTTATATTTCCCGCGTTTGTTATCACGTGACCGATTTGATGGTCATGTGATAAAGTTGTCACGTAGTCAGTTCACCATTGTCATTTGAAGGCGCAGGTATTAAAGAAGTTTACTTAGGGTTTACTTAGGGTTGGTTCCCAGCACAGGTCCTCTAGGGTCCTCTTCGCCAGGCTCGTTATTTTCATTAATTGTATTTATCCTACTTGTATTATGTTCTCTGGTTCCGTTAATTTTTATTACTGCCTTATGATTATCATACAGGACCTCCTGTTTATGCCAGTGTTTATCTAGTCTGTTCTTGAATGAATTAATTGATGGCGCTGAAACAATCTCCTCGGGAAGGCTGTTCCAGACTCTCGAAATTCTTATTGTAAAGGAGTTCTTTCTTACATTAGATGCACAATGTTGTGGAAAAATTTGAAGACAATTTCTTCTTTGACTGTGTCTGAGTGAGCAATTATCCCAAAGTTTTAATAAGTTTGTATCCCCAGTATCATATAATTTATGTATAAATTTGTATGCTTCTATCATGTCACCTCTACATCTTCTATAGGATAAGGTCGGTAGTTTTAATCTTCTAAGTCTCTCAGGATATTCCAAGTTCTTGAAGCCTGGTATTTGTTTTGTTGCACGCCTTTGTACACTCTCAATTCTGTCTATATCTATTGCTTTAAATGGTCTCCAGGCTGCACCTGCATATTCTAAATGTGTTCTTACGAGACTTTTATATAGGGGTTTGAATGTTTCCTCATTGAGAAACTGAAATGATCTTCTAATAATTGCAAACGTGCTGTTAGCTTTCTTTATTTTTTCGCTGATGTGTTTTCGAAATCCAACTTCTCATCAATAATAACTCCTATATCCTTCTCATATGTAGTTTTGTTTATGTCTATTCCTCTGAGATTGTATTTTGTATCAATATTCTTTCTACCAACATGCATATGCTTACATTTATCTGGATGAAATTTTAAAAGCCACGTTTCACTCCATTTAGACATTTGATCTATATCAGATTGTAAGTTGTCCGAGTCTTCCTCGTTTGTGACTATTCTGAACATTTTTGTGTCATCTGCAAAAAGAAACGCATCCGAGTTGACTGACGTCGGGAGATCATTGATGTACAGTATAAATAGTGTGGGGCCAAGGACAGACCCCTTGGGAATGCCTGATGTAACTGGGGCCCATTGGGATTTTTCTCCGTTAATTATTACTCTTTGTTGTCGATCTTGTAAGAAACTTTGTATCCATTTAATAATTGACTCATTGAAATTATACGCCTTCAGTTTTTGTATAAGCCTCTTATGTGGTACCGTGTCAAATGCCTTCTGGAAATCCATGTATATGCAGTCTATTTGGTGTCCGTTATCTATAGCATCAGTCCATTTTTCCAATACATTTAATAATTGAGATGTGGTGGATCTTCCAGCGATAAATCCAAATTGTTTCTCGGAGAAAAGATTGTTTTGTTTCATGTAATTATTAATATGCTCTCTTATAAGTGACTCCATAATTTTACATACAATTGAAGTAAGGCTGACTGGACGATAGTTCCCGGCTTGACATTTATCTCCTTTCTTATAGATAGCTGAGACATTTGCTTTCTTCCAATCGTTTGGTAGACTTGACTGTATTAAGGATTGTTTAAATAGAATACTAAGTGGTCTCTTCAGTGCGTCAGCTGCCTCTCTAAAACGTTTTGGGTGCATTTGATCATCTCCTGGGGTCTTGTTAACCTTTAGTTGATTGAGTAGCTTAAAAATGGAATTTTCTGTTATATTAAGTTCATCCATCGTGGCGGTTTGTGACTTGTCATGGAGCATTGGAATCTCACCTTCAGGTTCTTTCACAAAGACACTTCCAAAAAAATTCAGCAGAACCTCCGACTTCTCTCTGTCGGTTTCTACTTTACCAGAGTGTATGTCGTTTGGATTTTTATATAACTCCCCAATAGATTCCTTTGTTTTCGATTTTGATTTAACATATTTCCATATTACTTTAGGATTTGTTTTTGATTCCTTCGCCAAACTAGTTTCAAAGTTTTTCCGCAAATAACGGGTTTTCTTCCTAAGTTTATTTGTAATTTTTCTATACTCTTTCTGGGTTTCATCATTTCTTGACTTGACTACTTTCTTGGCTAGTCGATGTTTGCTTTTGATAAGCTCCCTTGTATTTTTATCAATAGGCATTCCACTATTCCTCTTCTTATTACATTTTATTGTGCGAGTTGGTACATATTTATCCTCAATTTTTCTCAAGTTGGTTATGAATGTACCCCAGTTTGAGTTTATGTCCAATTCATCTGGTAATAGTGTTTCCCATTCATAGTCTTGAATCTCCTTTCTTATGTTTAAGTAATCTGCTTTATCATAACATTTCTTTTCTCTTTTTGGTCGCATAACTATAGTTTGACAGAGATATTCGAATTTTATCACACAGTGGTCGCTCCTACCTAGTGGACTCAACAATTCTAAATTTTGAATCTGTCCTTCTTCTTTAGTTAATACCAGGTCTAGGAGGTTTGGATTGTTATTAGCACGAAATCTGGTTGGTTCAAGTATATGTTGATGTAGAAAATTGTCCAGCATACAGTTCACAAACTTATATTCATTGGACATTATGCTTTCTCCCTTCGAAGAGTTTGTTTCCCAATTTATGTTTGGATAATTGAAGTCCCCAAGGATCAAAAGCTGGGAGTAGTTTTTCTCTGATATCTCTGAAATTAGCTGTAATAATCTGCCATTATTCTCTATACTACCACTGTCAGATCTATAAACCAAACATACTAGAAATTTTTCCTGGAGCCCATTCTGTATTTCGACTGCTAAAAACTCTTGAAAATCTGTGTTCAACTTGACCTCCTTTGCAATTACTTTTTTTGCAACATATAATAATAATCCTCGGCCAGCCTGGCTTTCTATATTCTTTTCAAACATCTCATATTCACCGACACTCTCTAGATTAAATTCAGCCTTCCTAACTCCATATCTGTTGTTCTTTGGCTTTACTTCTGTAATTCCGATGATATCGGGTTGCATGTCCTTAACTCTTGTTTCAAACTCGTTCATTTTGTTGACCAGTTGGTCTGCATTAGTGTAAAAACAACAAAAACTGTTTAACTCAGAACATAACTTAGAACGTAACATATTTACATAACTTTTTCCTCCTACTATTACTCCCGTTTCAGGATTCTGGTCACCTTTCTTGCCCAAGGTGGCCCCCTTACCCGAAACAAGAAGTTTCCCGACTTGTCTTCATCCTGTCTTCTCTTTGCTTCCTGGTGGAGTTCTTTTTCTCGTTTTCTTTCTTCAATTGAAAGGTCATTGGCCACATTGATTCCTCCATAAGGTCCATCTTTCAGTTTGAACATGTTCTTAAATAATTTAGGAATCAGTTCCTGGTTATCCAGTACTATTAACATAGGTCTTGGCCTCACCTTATTTACGTTCTGGTCTCCATCTGCCTTTTGTGCATTTTCAAGTTCCCCTTCTGATGTTCTGGGGGTTTCTGTTTTCCTTTTATCTACCTCTAATTTTTCAAGTTCAGCTTGATTGTATCTTCCTACCCTAGCTACCTTCCGAACTGTAGTTGGGCTTGTTTTTATTCCACACTTTTGAATTACATCTATTATTGTTTCGTATTCGGATTCTTCCCTTTTCTTTATATTTTCTATGTGCTTTTCTTCAAGGCCATATATTATTAAGTTCTTTTCTCTTGCTTTTCTATTGTTAAGTTCTTCGATGACAGCTTCCCGTAAATGAGGCAGATCTTTCTCTGATTGAATAACAGGAACTGTTCGATCTGGCTTGATTTTCTGGATTTCTTCTTGAACAATATTTTTAACTTTGTTCAATTCTGTTTCATTAGCTATGTTTATTTCTTTGTGGATTATTTCTTTTACTTTCTTCTCATCATATGCAATTTCCTTATCTTTTGACCTACGAATCTCTGTTTGGATTATATATTTTACCTTTTCTTCATCACAAGTCTTCATCATTCTCTGTTCTAGTTCAGTTATTCTTGATTCGTGAGCTTGCATGATTTCCTTACACCTCTCCTCAATTTTAAGATCTGTTACTATTGATTTTTCAATGATTACCCTACATTCAACGCAGAACCACATCGAGTCCGACTTCCTGAGGGCTTTGTACTCTGTTGATGGTTTATTGAGGCATGCAATGCAGTAATGTTTAGTACACCTTTGACATTCCAATACTTTTGCCTCTGGATCAGTGAATGGTATTTTGCAGATGTCACATGTCCATGAGTCTATCTCAGATGATTTTTCTACAGGCTTCACTTTTGGTGTGTCATTCTCATCTGATCTGTCTTTGCGCCCATTCCTTCTTGTTGGTATTGGCTTACCCCCGGGGGTTGAAACATAAGTAGACATGATGATTATTGTCTATTCAGACCAATGTAATATTTTAATTTTAGGAGCCAAATCTCAGACAAAAGTCTGTCTGGATGCACACCGTCCTTAAAAAATTTCCAGTTGTTCCGTAACTGCGCGGCTTGCGTTTTAGCCCCGTCGTTTGGAAACCACGCTCGATTTCTTATTTCCGGTCCAAAATATGTAACGAAAACATTGACGTTCAATCTTGGAAAACCACGATGTAAGCACTACTTTAATTACTTTTTAACTTGTATTTCAAGAGATTAATGTTCACAAATCCTTGCAACGTTCGACTAAGGCGTAATTATGTTTTTATTCACTTTCGTTAGCATTTTCTTCGAAAACCATTCTTCGTCTTTGTTCTCTTTCTTTGTTCGCAAAACAGTTGTCGCGGATTACCGCCAAAATCGCACAGTAAGGTTGTTCAAACGTCATTATTGTTTATTAGATTTAGTTTTTGCCATTTGCTTTGTTAAGGCTTGTATCTTTTATTGTATTTGTATCAGACGACGTTGGTTGATAAAAAGTTAGGTGTACCAAGGGAGCTAACTCGTGTAGACTTATTGGGGCATATTTCCAATATAATAGTTAGTTATCTCCCTTGAACTAGTCATCTCGCATCTATTCTGTCTCTGCAACAATTCACAATTTGGGCTTGCCCCTTTTTATTTTCTAGTCAATTTACTTAATATTGTTTTTCTTATTTCTATTGTAGTTTTTCACCGAATTAAAGCAGTGAACTATCATTTCTTGATGTTGTTGGTCATTGGAACTGCTACCGGTTTACCTGTCTGCGTATGGGCAGAACAGTGAAAAAATCTACCACATCCACAAGAGATTGAGACGCAATGTCAACAGAGGATTCAAAACGACTTAGGAAAATGACGGACAAGGGCCAGGAATATTTTGAAGAGCAAAGATCTCAACTTTTTGGACAATTGGAATTTTCATTTAAAATTTTAGAAGAAAACATCCAAGATTTGGAATCAAACTTCCCAAAATCTACCTTTAGTATCGAAATTGCCGAAGACACATTGTTAACATCAAAGGACAGATACTTGAAAAATATGTCTGAATACATCGACTTTCTTTCGAGAAATAATTCACCAGAAGGAAGAGAGGAACAAGAAAAATTAAGATCAAATTCTTCGTTTATTGAAATAAAAAAGCGACTTAGGCTTGTATTAGATCAACTGTCCGAAGTAAAGAAGAACTTAGACGAAAACCGCAGCTCTGCTTATAGCGTGAAATCCTACCACTCGATTCCAAGGAGCAAATCTTCGATTTCAAAAAGACAAATGGAAGAGGAGGAGCTACTTAAGACTGAACAAACAAAATTGCTCTGCGTCTAGAACTACTATCGTTGGAAAGGGAACAAGCTAAACAAAATTCAGCGCCAAAAGGGATCACTGAGGAAGAACGCATCTTATTGCCACAGGACACTGCATCAAACACACAAGAACGAACCAGGAAGTATGTAGAATCCCTGAACACTGAAGCAAGAAGTCAATTTGAGCCACATGTTGAAAACATAACCACTTTAGCCCAGTTCCTATGCAGGAAAGACATACTTAAAGATAAAGGTAAATGTGAACATTATATGGCCTGGAAAGATACATTCAAGATAGTGATGGGAGACATCGGAGCAAATGCATCAGAAGAGCTTGACTTGCTGTTACGTTGGGCTGGCTCTGGGACCAGGCAGATAAGCAGCATAAAAACAGCAAACGCTGGAGACCCAGAACTTGGATTAGCACGTGCATGGGACCGCTTAGATTTGCAGTTCGGCTCTGCGGAAAAGATAGAGCAAGCTCTCAGGATGAAACTAAACAATGTACAACGCATCACATTCAAAGACAAATCGAAGCTATTTGAACTATCAGACGTATTGTCAGAACTACGAGCTGTAAAAGAAAAACCCCAGTATAGTGCACTCTTCAGTTACCTGGACACAGCTGCAGGGGTCAAGCCAACAATAAACAAGCTTCCATTGTCACTCCAAAACAAGTGGCGCGACAGAGCTCTATCTTACAAACGTTCAAAGAATGTACTGTTCCCACCTTATACTTTTTTCTGCGATTTCATCTTTGACATGGCAGTGTCGCTGAATGACCCGAGTTTCGACTTTGATGTCACGCAAACAACTAAGGAAGAATCAACACGCTCAACTCGCCATGTGTCTGTCGCGAAAACAACTGCTGTTGAAGAAAAAGATTCTTTTCCATGCTTTTTGCACAAAGGCACACATCCTATCAACGACTGCAGAACATTCAGACATAAAACTTTGGAACAGCGTAGACAACTCTTAAAACAACATGGAATCTGTTTTAGGTGCTGCGCAGGTAAACACTTGAGTAAGGATTGTGATCGGCCGATCAAATGTGTTGAGTGTATAAGCGAGAGACATTCCACCGCCATGCACCTCTACAAAACATCGAACTGTCAAGGTGAAAGAAACTATGGCGGGGAGCAAGTGAATAACCACGAAAGAAACAAAACGAATCTCAACGTAGAGTCAAGATGCACAGAACTTTGTAAAGATGGAACGAGCAAGTCATGTGCAAAAGTAGTACTGGTAAACATTAAGCACAAAAAATCAAACATACACCAAATCCGTGCATATGCTATAATCGATGACCAGAGCAATTATTCTCTAGCCAGATCAGAGTTGTTTAACAAGTTCAACATTAGAACTGCTGCTACTCCATATTCTGTGAAGAGCTGTAGTGGTAAAGTGACACTGACCGGTAGGCAGGCTTCAGGATTTGTCGTTGAATCAATCGATGGACTCGAGCAGATTGTACTTCCTACCATCACAGAGTGTGACATGATTCCGGATAACAGAAATGAAATCCCGACGCCACAGGTTGCTAGAAGTCATCCTCACTTGGCGTGTATTGCAGGCTCTATTCCTCCGATTGATGAAGAAGCGGACATCTTACTCCTCATTGGACGTGATGCTCTACCAGCAAACTATGTGTTAGATCAGAAGTTAGGAAATCAAGATCAGCCGTTTGCTCAAAAATTGAAATTGGGTTGGACGATCATAGGTGAATGCTGCCTAGATGGCGTACATGTTCCTTACAAAGTAAACTCCATGAAGACAAACATTCACAGTAATGGGCGACCTACAACACTGGAGTTGTGTGAAAACAGTTTTAGCACTGAACAATTGTTTGCAACCACCAAAGACGATAACAAACCAGGTTGGTCATGGGAAGATAAAAGATTCTCTTCATTGATGGAAAAAGAGATGAAACGTACCATAGATGGCAGCTGGGAGGCACCATTACCATTTAAAGAACAGAGACCCCGACTGCCACAGAATCGAGATTATGCTGCAAGAAGAACGCAAAGCTTCATTTCTAGTCTTCGGAAAGACACCCTCAAGAAACAGCATACTATGAAGTTCATGGAAGATCTTTTTGAAAACGGGCATGCGGAAAGGGCACCCGATGTTGATTCCAGTCACGAATTATGGTATCTGCCATTATTTGGTGTCTACCACCCAAAGAAGAAGGATCGCATTAGAATAGTGTTCGACTCATCTGCCAAATGTGGTGGGCTATCGCTGAATGATGTACTCATGACTGGTCCCAATTTGACAAACAACCTTCTTGGTGTACTAATGAGATTCAGAAGAGAACGAGTAGCAGTTATCGGAGACATACAACAGATGTTTTACAGCTTTCTCGTAAGACCAGACCACAGGGACTACTTAAGATTTGTATGGCCGGAAAACAACGATTTAAACAGAGGTTTGGTAGATTACAGAATGAAGGTCCATGTATTCGGTAATAGCCCTTCCCCGGCTGTTGCTACGTTTGGTCTCCACAAGACAGCAGAGATAGCAGAACCAGTTGTTGGTAAAGATTTGTCAAAGTCCATTAAGAGAAATTTCTATGTGGACGACTCCCTTTCATCCCATCCCTCAAGTGACAAAGCTATTTATGCTTTACAAAAGACCCAAAGTGTGTTGAAAGAGTTCGGTAATTTACGACTACACAAAATATGTTCCAACTCCAGCGAAGTACTGGCTGCATTTAACAAAGAAGACTTGGCCAAAGATTTGAAAGATTTAGATTTTGATAAAGACTGTCCTCTACAAAGAAGTCTTGGAGTATGTTGGAATATTCAAAATGATTCCTTAACATTTGATGTACCTCCAGATGAGAATGTCTTCACTAGACGTGGTATCTTATCTACCATTAATGGAATTTATGATCCCATTGGTCTTGCAGCAGCATTCACAATAATCGGAAAATTGTTAATGCGAGAAATATGTACTGGAAGCTTTGACTGGGACTATCCTTTGCCTGAGGAATTTCTTGAAAGATGGAAATCGTGGAAAAGGTCAATAGAATCTTTGAAGAAAGTTCAAGTTCCCCGTATGTACAGCAGCCTAGGTATGACCCAAATATGTCACAGATCCCTTCATATTTACTCTGATGCGTCCCAAAAAGCAGTTGCAGCAGTAGCTTACCTACTTTCTTCAGATAGTTATGGCAATCAAAACTTCGGTTTCGTTCTTGGCAAGGCAAAGGTCGCACCTAAACACGGTCACACCATTCCACGCTTAGAATTGTGTGCAGCTGTACTGTCAATCGAACTGTACGAAATATGTAGTGATGAGCTTGACATGGAATTTTCTGAAGTTAAATTCTTCACAGACAGCAAGGTAGTCTTGGGTTACATATACAATCAGACGAAAAGGTTTCACATTTATGTCGGAAATCGTATAGATAGAATTAAGAGTGTCTCAAACCCCGAGCAATGGAACTATGTTCCATCATTATTGAACCCAGCGGACGATGCTACTCGAGGAATAACAGCAGAAAATCTACCTGACAGCAAATGGATCAAGGGTCCAAATCACTCCATAACCATAAGAAATGATCAAAACTGTCAAGAACAGTCATTCCCGTTGGTTCTTCCAGAGCAAGATCGTGAGATTCGTACCCTGAAAACTGAGTTTTCGGGAAACCAATACTTGGGGTGCCAAAGATTTGAACGCTTTTCTTCCTGGACATCTGTAATCAGAAGCGTAGCAACACTACGTAAACACCTGTTGACCAGATCAGGAAACACAGAGGATCTTAATGAAGTTGCCAATCGTGAACAAACACAAAACCTTATTATAAAGGCTCTTCAACAAGACTGTTATATGAAGGAATTGTTGGCTGTGAAGAATAATAATCCCATTCAAAGGGACAGCCGAATTCGCAACCTCTCACCATATCTAGATGAAAATGGTATCTTGTGTGTTGGAGGGCGTCTGAAGCATGCAAGAGTTGAACAATCCAACAAGAATCCTATCATTATTCCACAACATCATGTTAGCATGCTACTAGTGAGACACTATCATGAGAAAATTCATCACCAGGGAAGACACTTTACGGAAGGTGCCATTCGTAGTGCCGGTTATTGGGTTGTCGGTTGCAAGCGCCAAGTCGCACGGTGTATATACAATTGCATCAAATGCCGGAAATTAAGAAGTAGACCAGAAAGTCAGAAGATGTCAGATCTGCCTCTGGATAGGATCGATCCATTACCTCCCTTTACAAATGTTGGAATCGATGTTTTCGGTCCGTGGCAAGTTGTTGCGAGAAAGACAAGAGGCGGCCAAGCCAACTCAAAACGTTGGGCTCTAATGATAACATGCCTTGTTGTCCGAGCTGTCCATATCGAAATTTTAGAAGAAATGACATCGTCGTGTTTCATCAACGCATTTCGACGATTTTGTGCCATAAGAGGAGAGGTCAAGATAATAAGATCCGACTGTGGTACAAATTTTGTTGGCTCAACCAAGGACTTAAAAGCCAATGTAATAAACGTAGAGCATCGTCCAGTGAAGAACTATCTAACAGATTCAGGGATCAACTGGATTTTTAATCCTCCCCATTCGTCACATATGGGCGGTGCTTGGGAAAGGATGATTGGAATTGCCAGACGAATCCTTGATGCAATGCTCAAAGACGTCAAACATCTTACTCACGACATACTCAATACCCTCATGACAGAAGTATCTTCAATAATGAATGCAAGACCACTAGTACCTATTTCAACAGATCCAGAAAATCCATTTGTGTTGACACCAGCGACTCTACTAACATTGAAGACTAATCATTCGGTCAAATCATTCAAAATGGACGATTTCAACAAAAAGGACCTGTTCAAAGGTCAGTGGAGATGTGGTCAACATTTTGCTAATGTATTCTGGTCACGTTGGAGAAATGAATACCTACATACATTACAGTGTCGTCGCAAGTGGCAAGACAAGCAGACCAATCCAGAGATAGGTGATATCGTGCTGTTATACGATAAAGCAGAGTACCGTAACGATTGGCCAGTTGGAATCATCATGTCCACTCATATCGGTGAAGACGAGTCGGTGCGGTCAGTGGATGTTCGCCTTGGAAGAGACGATAAAACATACACAAGACCAGTGAAAGAGGTTGTGATGCTCTTACCAAGGAAATCCCAGAAGGACTAATCTTATATTAGAAGATAAACTATGAAAATACTTTCACTTGACTGTTTCCATTTAAGGTTTAGTTAAAAAAGTGTTGAAAAGTTAATTTGAGTCATTTAAATTAGGAGACATTAACTCGAATAATTTTCAGTAGGTATACTTATGGTGAGGAAAATGAACTTTGCTATCCATACTGATGAAACCGTCGATATTGTTCATTCTGAGGAATGCCTTTACATCTGTTGCCATATTTAGAACTTTTAACATTGTACAACTATTGTATGTGTCAGGATATTGTAAACGTGCATCTTTTTAGTAGTGAAATGTTATTTCAGGCGGGGAGTGTTCCGTAACTGCGCGGCTTGCGTTTTAGCCCCGTCGTTTGGAAACCACGCTCGATTTCTTATTTCCGGTCCAAAATATGTAACGAAAACATTGACGTTCAATCTTGGAAAACCACGATGTAAGCACTACTTTAATTACTTTTTAACTTGTATTTCAAGAGATTAATGTTCACAAATCCTTGCAACGTTCGACTAAGGCGTAATTATGTTTTTATTCACTTTCGTTAGCATTTTCTTCGAAAACCATTCTTCGTCTTCGTTCTCTTTCTTTGTTCGCAAAACAGTTGTCGCGGATTACCGCCAAAATCGCACAGTAAGGTTGTTCAAACGTCATTATTGTTTATTAGATTTAGTTTTTGCCATTTGCTTTGTTAAGGCTTGTATCTTTTATTGTATTTGTATCAGACGACGTTGGTTGATAAAAAGTTAGGTGTACCAAGGGAGCTAACTCGTGTAGACTTATTGGGGCATATTTCCAATATAATAGTTAGTTATCTCCCTTGAACTAGTCATCTCGCATCTATTCTGTCTCTGCAACAATTCACAATTTGGGCTTGCCCCTTTTTATTTTCTAGTCAATTTACTTAGTATTGTTTTTCTTATTTCTATTGTAGTTTTTCACCGAATTAAAGCAGTGAACTATCATTTCTTGATGTTGTTGGTCATTGGAACTGCTACCGGTTTACCTGTCTGCGTATGGGCAGAACACCAGTTGATGCTATATTTAGTACGGCCACGTCCCTTAGTTGCTCTGCTGTTTTCTAAATCTATGTTGAATTTTGGACTTAAACTATTGTTAGCTCTATTGATGTCTCCAATACGGTTGTTTAGAATGTCAATTTGGTTCTTTAGTGAGATGTCATCATTAATGTAATCGTTGGGATTACCAGTGGAACGAGTTTATGTGTGTCGTAAGTAATGGTCAGCCATGGTTGGTATTGCATCGAATGCTTTCCTCTCTGTCGTCTGTGTATCTTTTCTTTTGCTTTGAATGTACGTCCATTCAAGTTTCGGTTTGGTTTGATCGTGTTTCGGATTTGTAATTGGTTTTCGCGACTTTGACTTTTCTTACTTTCTTCTAACACAATTCTAACAAAGGATGCATGTTACCTTACCAACTTCACTGTTTTACAGATCACCGTATGAGTCCGTGTGAGTCCGGAGTGCCCATAGAATTGCCACACATCCAATTCCATACATTGGTAAGTTAGTACTCGAATGCTTGTTAATGCTTGTTTATACAATGTTTATAATGTTTCAACCTGTGAGTACCCAGAACTTATTCTAGATACGTGTATATGTAGTTTCAGGTTGTATGTATTTGTTATTTAGAATGGTTGAGTGGAAATGTGTCAAGACAAGAGACCAAAATAGATAGCTACTCCCACTACGGCGTCGTTTCTTTATTATGCCCGGTCCATCAACGAACCCCAATTACCTAATCTTGAGAGAAGAGACGGTTACAAATGGCGCCCAATAAGGGAAGAAAGGAAAAAGATATGTGATGAAGAAAGAAAACTCAGACCTAAAGAAAACACTTCATAGAAACCTTCTTTACAAAATTGAAGGCGAAGACGAACTCAATAACGACATCGAGGAGGAGATCGAAGAGAGCAAAGAAAATGGATCCAAGGAAAGACATCATGACGTCATGGAAGAGGATTCAGACAGTGATGATGGTTATGTTGTGAGCACATGCCATAATTGGGCCGCCCATGAGATCATCACTGACATGATTCCAAGCGAAGAAGATCCAGAACCCACTCCTGAAGATGTTCAGGAACAATTTACTGTAGAACCTACAGTATCGGAGACAAGAAGCGTGGTTAACGCAGAAGAACCTTGGGTTGAGCAACGAGATTTGGATAAGCAGGATATGTCTGGCGACAACAAAACACCAAATGTAGAAGAGACACCAGTTGATGAGGACAATCATGCTAAGATCGCGGAGAATGATGTAAGCGTATCTGACACCGACAGTGACGCAAACGAGAAACAAGATTTGCCTGTACCAGCTCCAAGACGGTCGACGAGACAAAAGAAAGCCCCGGATAGATATTGCCAGTCTATCGCGAATTGGACATACCAGAGGCCAATTGACAATAAATTTAAGGCATTAGACGAGCTAATGCGCTCAGGTGTATTCAATACGATGGATTCGGAGACGGCGCACAAAATTGTTGCAGCCATCATGCTTTGATGTTTTTTATAGATTTTTTTAATATCAATGTTTTTAACAATTTAGATTATTTCAGCTGATAAGTTACTATGGTTTACTTGGTATGTGTGTGTTTTTTGTTTTTTCAAATATCACAGAATTGAAAAGCGAAGACGCTTTTTATAAAGGAGGAGGAGAGGCAACAAAGAAATAGTTGAAGATAAGAGAAGTAAACGTCTCAGGACTTTTATAACGTAGATAACATTTTGTTGTTACTTATTTTCTTTTTGCCAATGTTATTTTTGTACCTAGTATAATTTTGCCGAAGTTATTTTGTACCATGCAATTTATTTTTGTGTTTAAAAAGTAATACGATAGGTCGATAAGTTAATATAAGTAGGTGAGGACCTGACTGTTATTACAGACTTGGACATTGACAGGGACGTCAATTTTTCATAGTGGTGGAGTGTGTAACTAGACGATTCAGATCGTATTTTGCCCGTGTTTTAGCATAACTATTGTTTGTTTTATATTTCCCGCGTTTGTTATCACGTGACCGATTTGATGGTCATGTGATAAAGTTGTCACGTAGTCAGTTCACCATTGTCATTTGAAGGCGCAGGTACTAAAGAAGTGGAACGAGTTTATGTGTGTCGTAAGTAATGGTCAGCCATGGTTGGTATTGCATCGAATGCTTTCCTCTCTGTCGTCTGTGTATCTTTTCTTTTGCTTTGAATGTACGTCCATTCAAGTTTCGGTTTGGTTTGATCGTGTTTCGGATTTGTAATTGGTTTTCGCGACTTTGACTTTTCTCACTTTCTTCTAATACAATTCTAACAAAGGATGCATGTTACCTTACCAACTTCACTGTTTTACAGATCACCGTATGAGTCCGTGTGAGTCCGGAGTGCCCATAGAATTGCCACACATCCAATTCCATACATTGGTAAGTTAGTACTCGAATGCTTGTTAATGCTTGTTTATACAATGTTTATAATGTTTCAACCTGTGAGTACCCAGAACTTATTCTAGATACGTGTATATGTAGTTTCAGGTTGTATGTATTTGTTATTTAGAATGGTTGAGTGGAAATGTGTCAAAACAAGAGACCAAAATAGATAGCTACTCCCACTACGGCGTCGTTTCTTTATTATGCCCGGTCCATCAACGAACCCCAATTACCTAATCTTGAGAGAAGAGACGGTAACAATGATAGCAAGTTATATTTTCACGAAGAAGGGGGAAACATGCAATTATAAATGTTTTTATTCTATTGATAGTGGTGTATTATTAGGGGTCTTGACGGGGCAGTATTAATTGTTAGGTTCAACTTTTACATCAATTGACACGACCTCCATGGTTGTGATGCATTACATTGTAGTAGCTGTAGTCTTTTTGAAATGAAAGATAATCCTATTTGCTGCGAGTTTCATTGTCTCTCTTTTCGTTATTGAATTCAATACCAGACTTCAATGGTCTTTCGACAATGCAGTTATGCTATTCATATATTAGTGTGTTAACAACCTTTCACCATATTTTCACTTATATTGTTCGTATGGTTGTATGGCCATTGTCATCATTTTTGCTTCAATATTCTTACTAGTGTAATATCGATTTACCATGTGTTACTTTATAACTGTGATATTAATGCCTTTACCAAAACAATTATGAAGAGAAACCGTTTTAATCATCGTTAATGAGGGAGATAAAGATTATACCATCACCGGAAATCTAGATACGTTTTAAAACATGGGTCAATACATTCGATGTAAATAAACATTTTGCGCCGCTGGAGTAAAGCATGATAGGAGACCGTATACTGGGGCATTGATACTCGATATATTCCTATAACTTACCGATGACGCTTTATTAGCATAACTCACTGAAACATAGCACTTTCTTTATTGATCGTTTTAAGGTGAATTGACTCATAAATACTAACAGTTTGACAACGGAATAAAATTGCTCAGCATGAACATTTTGTCTATACTCGCTGCTGCCGATAAGAACTAACTTATCTAGTACATATATAACTTATTTTTACATTGATAATGAAATTTTGCCAAATTGCAAAACTCTATAGATACATAAAGTACTTATAATATTGAAGAAGAGATTTTGGTCGTACAGTGTGTATTATAGGGCATTGAAACTAATCGAAAGAAGGAACAACGCTTCCTAGCGATAGAAAAAAAACTGCCATTACTATTAAACAGCAAGTAGGTTCATTTTGACCATAAACTATCTGTATTTTCTGCTTGCTTCAAACCATTTATGAATGTGTTTTTTTAAAAAGAAAAGAAAAAAAAGAGATTCTAACAACTTTTCATTTACGTTTTATCTATTTCGACTCTCCAGTCAACATTTGACAATGTAAAACATTATGTGACGTAAAACTCAACACTTACATCTTGGACTCGTTCCCGGTTCCGTTGGTTTCGGCTTCTTCCCGACTCGGATATCCGTCCTCCTCTACGATAAAGAACACGTCGTCATCAAAATGTCTCGCACCGGGAACGTTATCCAGACACGGCGCTCGAAGCAGAAAACCTGCAATAGAACCATTTTATATTGCGTATTAGTGTCAACATCTGGTGGTGATACAATGTAGATAACTATTTCAGAAACAAGAGTAAAGACGAGTTGAAAGTAACGGAAGGATAACAATCAAGAAGAAGAACAACAAGAGTACGGGTTATGAGATCGTGTTTTTAATTAATTAAAGTTGTCGTACCTATAAAACATCGCCAAATTGGCTAATGGATTGCTAAACGTTTCTGGAATGAAATGATGAAATTTATTTCCAAAAGACAGAAAGTGCTTGGGAAATGAAAGTCAGTTTAGACCTAAACTTAAAACGTTTGTCAACCTAACAATCAATACGATTTTTGAGTCTAATGTGGGTCGTTGGTGTTTTTAAGAAGTAAAAGTTACCAGCTCAGGCAATACTATTCTCAAGTCTTGACCTATATTTTTTCCGTTTCAAGACAAAAACCATTTATTCTCATCTTCTACTTGTAAATGAAAATATGCTTATAATTGTGAAACCAGAACAAAAGTTCTTTCTTTAACAAATTACCAAACAATAACGACATCTCACCACTTTGTTACAGACGACTCTAGAAAACATTGTAAAGCAAATTCTTCTTTTCCATCAATGTCTTCTGCCCTATCAGAAGGTTATTTTCCAATTCTTCACTTTTTTCAAAAGTCGTCTGCAAACTTTTTCAAATTGGGCCAGTCGAAAGTTTGGCGTTTGGTTAAGACAATTCGCCATGATTAAACCACTCACCTGTAGCCACTCCGCCTACAATCGCCACTACAATCGTCACCAGTAGGGCCAACATCTGATATCCCCCCTGGGTCCCACTAGATCGGCCCGGACCTGGGGCAATGACGGAGAAATTAGTCCGCGCCGTGATATAGTCCGTACTGTTCTCCATGGGAACCATCATAGGAAATATCTCGTACAGGCTGGGGAACCAAAAAACATCAAATAATTTAACAAAAGTTACCAAGATATCTTCTCAGAGGAACCTTGTTTAAATGTATTTTGAAAATAGATTAATCACACGATGGAGGGGTTGTCCTTATATTTCACTCCAAAAAGTGCTTGCCCACGAGAGGCCTTTTATTTGAAAAAGCTGCAAATACTAGGTTATATCAAAAAAAGATAATACAATCACATGTCGGCAAAACAATAGATTAGAAGTCATGTTATTGACAAAAAATGAATCTGCAGTCACGCAGCGTGATGCTTTTTATTTTCCTGCCAATGGCATGATTCGTAATTTACTTTTTCGTACAAAGCAATGCTTTACTTTGACAACCCTCTGATTAACTATAGAGTATTAGATAATAATGTCTGAAATCCTCAAACCCCATTACCTTTCACCCCATGTTTCGGTTGAAGCCATCACGGCTGCAATGGCTCCAATAATTCCCGCCAAAATACCCGGCATTCCGTGCAGATTGTTTACTCCGCATGTATCGTGGATCTTAAACTTCTCAGACAGGAAGGGCTAGAAAAGTGACAAGATATTGAACAACCAATGCAAGGGTTATGATTCATCACCTTAAAAATATTATTTTTGTTTTGAAATCAATTTAAAAGAAGTGCTTTATATGCGTGTTGAATGACCATAGCCATCGATGGGCCTTAAAGCACCACTAATTCATATATGAATACAAGAAATAGTGTATTTACAAAATTAAATAATTCAAACTTTTTATATGGTATCCATCCGCAAACTTTCCAAACTTTGAAATACACTGGAACAGTGTTTATAAACCTTCACTCGGTATGTTCCTGCCACATCATGGCTAATTTATAAATCCAAAAATATAATGAAAAGATGATGTTCTATAAACCTTAAGAATATTTGAAATAGGAAAACAGCCTAGATGTTCCGAATGAACCTACCGTCAGATACTGGTACCCCACTACTGACAGAGCTCCGGCAATACAACCAATCAGCATCGCGGCCCAGGGTTGGATAGGCATGTTGGCGCTGGTTCCCAAGGCAACACCACCGGCCAGTGTGGCGTTCTGAATGTGTACCTTTAACGTCAAATAGGATGGCATGTTTATCTTGAACAACATCCTACTTCAAAGGCGATGTAATTTTCATGTATACCAGTGTTATCAAAGAGGGGCATGTGTATGTTACCTCTCCTACAGGCACAATAATGCGAATTTGAACTCGTTAGGTTTATCCAATGAAATAAGTATTTCTCAGGTTACGTAAATGCCCGAATAGCTACAATTGTAATGTTGTGTTACACTACATGAATACTTACATTGGTAGTAAGATAATGAGCGAGGTTTGTCACAGCCATAAATAAAAACATTCCTCGCCTATCGTGAAAACATGAAAAAGCATTGCGGAGCCATTTTGTAGGGAATACCTTCACACAGACAAAATTATGAAAACACCAGGATGCGGATTTACTAAACAGTTTATGCTAACGATTTGTGTAAGTTCTAAACAATATTCCCTATTATTTCAATATTGGGATAAGCAATTTAATAAAGTAACACATCATTGAAATCGTCTCTCCTAGACGCTTCCAATGACGTGTTGCATTCCAATAGTGTTCTTTTATTGGAAATACGATCCATGTTTATAAGTTTTTGACTCACTGCAAATATTTTCCTTAAGTTGTTTAGTAAAGCGGTACCCAACAGACGGTTCTAAATATTAATTGATATGTGTGAACGGAGAAAGGGTAGGTATACATTATCATTTTAATCGGACAAATTCCATATTATGTAATTTGGGTTTGAAACACGATAGTCTCCCTTGAAATACAGGCACAGTCGTATATAACGTATTTGTAACAGACCTTGTATCTTTCATGTATCCATGTTTACATCTACAAATGCCACCATAATATATTGTTACTAACTTACATACAACCCTACTTACCATGTTTATTTTGCCTCCCTTGTGTTCTAGTCGTGATACAGCAAACGTCATGACGGTACAAGCTGCCAGAGAGAGATATGTGTTAATGATAGCCCTGTGTTGTTCGTCCCCGCTCGCTGCACCACCGTTAAAACTCGGCCAGAATATCCATAGAAACACAGTACCTGTGGAATAATACATCGACCTGAGAGATTACAATTTGCATGCATTATAATGATTTATCAATACCAATTCGATTAAAGTAAAACAGAAAAAAACAATTGAAGAAGGAACTGAGTAAGGTGATGATAGATCGCGTTCTCCAATCTCTGCCTGTTTTTCAAAAACTAGCAGAACGTAAAGGTAGCCAAACGCGCTTCCGAGAAGCACGAAAAGGTTGAAAATAATGGAATACGCTAAGTTGTGTTGACATATTTCATTTAATATTTAATTTTAACAAAATAACTCGGAAAATGCAATGCTTTTGGTAATTGTTCAACATGTCCGTAGATAATATTGTTTGCATAACTGAACAATGTGTGTAAAGGTAAGAGTTTTTCTCATGCTGCACAGTTATATCCAACAAACGGTGGTTCTAGCATGGTTTTGCATTCTAATCAAACATATAGTTACTTATGGGCCATTATCCATACACCCGAGGCTCCTCCGCACCACTGTTGTCTCAAATCAAGTTTTTCGAAATATCTCAATAATAAGTCGATCATAATCATCATCATTATTGATGAACTATTGAATAGGGCCAACGATCGTGGGTGTGATAAAGACAGGAGTAAAGTGGATGATGATGATGTTGATACTTACCGACCATGGAGAATATATCGGAGTGATATACGGCGCCCTCGGTTCTCGCCTCGCTGTAATCCTCGGAGTGGAGGACTCGAGCCACGGCCAGACCGAAATAGGCCCCGAATGCGTGAATGTACATCGACTCACCCACGTCGACTGCCTGGAATGATAGTCAAACAATTCTGTATTGTTATTGTTTAAGAAGAACGACTTATATACATACTTTATTCTATGAAAGCGTGTTTGACATCGACTGTTAATACTACAGTCCGGAATCACGGGTATATACTTCATCAAGGTGTTTAATGCTATTAAAGACTTATTTTCCTAAATAACTAATTGTGTAATTTCTAATGTACATCGAAATATCCAAGTATACAGCCGTAAAACAACAGAAAGAGAATTCGCCAATATGTAAAATAATTAAGAAGATTCATAGTCTGTAACATTTTGATGCGGCCCATGGAAAAGTAGACAGAATTACAGTGTATAAGACAACGAACGACTTAATAACGGACGCTTGTGGTTCAGAAAGCTCAAGAAAGAGATTTATTAATGACGTGTATCAAGAAAGTCTGATATTATGTTAATTATCATGCACTGTTCCTGAACGGTGTTTTAATATACTGGGGCTACAAAGTTAAAGACGTACCTCCATATGCACGAGTTATGTTTCTGGTAAGTATACGTTAGTACATATGCTGCCTAAAAATGTATTTATAGATGATACATCTAAATGTATATTGTCCCCAAGTTTAACAAATATATTTCCATTCTATTTTATCCATATACTAATACAAACCATTGTGACAAAAGAATAAGCTGTTCATTCAACGCAATCTCTCATTTGAATCATGGTGCTTTTGTTATAAACGAGCTTACCTTACCCCTAACTTATCGAGTCTGATCTGGTCGGAAACATGTGAGAAAACAACATATTAATGTGATAGACTTACCAATCACATTTTAGAGAATAATTTCTGAAGGAGCCTGACGTGCATTCGGAATACTCGACAACAAATAACACAATAACTTCTTTGTTATACTAACTTACCTCTAGTATAATATGCTCGTTTACATGTTAATGGTAACTTTATAATGAGGCTAACTTACCCCTAACTTGTCTAGTCCAATGTATTCGTTAACCTGGGACAGAACCACTTCAATTAGAGCCATGATGAGTAACTGTAACGGACTCGTCTTGCCCAGTACCGCTCCAAACGATATCAGAACTGTGGCCGAGGCAAAGTCCGCTGATAACATTCTGTAAAATACAATTCGAATAATTAATTAATTAATTAATTCAGTCGTTCATTGTTTTATCTTTTCATTCATTTATTTATTTATCCATTCATATGTTCATTCATTATTCCATTATAAGGAAAGCCAATTTCAAAAAAGATATAAAACATATTTGATTTGCATATCATTAAAATATTTATTTTTTATTTACTCTACTGCTTTTGTTTTTATAACAAAACAAAAAAAAGTTATCATTAAATAGGATGAGGCATAAGAAGATTTTAGTGAAGCCTATTCTCAAATCTTTCGAATTGTTATCTGAAATCAATTATGTTATGCGTAAATATCTTTGAATTATATTGCAAATTAAGTTATTCCATTGAATTTCATTCAAAACAAAGCAGTCAGAATCAGAAATAGCTTTATTCGCTTCTTTGGTCATCCAGTCTTGGTATGCAGGTCACATCCAGTTTCCCATTGAAACAACTCATTAATCAAACACAAGAATTGATGATGAAAAGGTGTCCTTGTAATCTTCGGAATCATATATACGAGAGGATTGACATGCTTATCTGCAACATGAGATTCCGTTTTCTTCTGCCTTGTTTGCATTTAATACATTGTTTCAGTTATAAAAATATCCAGCAGTGCTAGGCTAAGGCTCTGAATGTCTTGCCAAAGGACACCAAAAAAGTCCAAGTTACATGTGTTATTTGATAGAACCCCGGGTTTGCAGTACTTACTAGATTGGGAACCTATCGACTATAGAGACCGATATGGCTCAAATCTACCAGACAGAACTATGTTTTGTGACGGTAGGACTAAACATATCCCATTGTCCATAGCGATGAACGTTTCCAATTCAAAGTAAACACACGGTTGGCCGTGAGACGAATCTTCCTTTAAGTAAATGGTGGTCAAATGATTTGAAATTAACGTTTTGGCAAAACCTTTCCCACAAATCAGTGGATAAATCAATATCTGATAACGGGTCGTCTGCTTGTAATATCGCAAAGCAATGGTTCAAGGAAAACAACCGTGTATGTTGTTTCACATTGTTGTCGTATTTTTAAAACATTGTATTCTGGCCAATAAAATGGCTCATAATTAGTAGGCTGTCCGTTTTCGATCTTGTAAAACAAAGTTGAACCATACTTACTCTCCAATATGTATGGGAAACTTGGCGTGCCCATGTGCAATACTGTGTATGAATCCCCGCACGATGTAGGCCCACTGGATGACGAAAGCTGCCAACAGGAGATTGATAGAGACGGCGCTATAGCCATACCGCTTCAAAAACGTCATGAGAAAACCGAAACCGATAAATATCATAACATGAACATCCTGGAAATCTGGAATAGAGAAAATAAGTTTATATTATTACAAATGATGTATGTCCCAATATTAGTGTTTTTACTCAGGTCATCTGAATTTTAGGCGTTTATCGGCTTCTGGTTCCTGGGTTTGGGCCCCGTAAACGGCAAAGGTGAAAGCTGCCGGTACTAACCCAACAAGCGGCATAAGTACCTGTTAAGTATCATGAAAGCAGTCATCGATAGTGAATAAAATAAGCTTCAAGCTTTCATCAGAAGCGATACAAAAAACTTTTGTAAACTAAAGCCGTTAGGCTGCTTGAACACTACGATTACGTCTCCTTTGAATGTGGTCGCATAAAACCTGTATGTCTGAAGGATGAAAGGGAATTATAAGTGAAGGGACTTTGAGATTTGAATTCTCATTAATACGCTTACAAACATGATCTATTAGCAGGAACTAAAGCGAAGGTTAGACGAAAAGATTCCAAAACAAATACGTCAACTCATGTCACACACCCTTCCTTATTCAATTACACTATTCTAGTTTGCTGTTTGTCTCATTTACTGATACTGCGACCCATTATCTATGGAAGAATGTGACGTCATTAAGGAAAATATGCGTGGGCAGCAAATGAGCAAAACCTATTTCAGGGCACTTTAAAACAATGCATATTCAATGCGGATTCAATTGTTCTTTTGTGCGGTTTTTAATCTTCCTGGTGAACTTTTTACACTAAGACAAATAAATGTACATGTACTACGCTATACATTAGAAGCTTTGTTTCGTATATAATGACATCAATAACAGATCATTTAAAGTAAAAAAATAAATAATTTAAAGCAATTAAATGAAAGGTGATCGATGTTTGCTTGTATTTCGATTGTATCAACTGATGGGCCGACTTTTTACAGTATTTTGGCATCGGTTTATTTACCCTTAGATGCGGGTTAATATATTTTTATGTCGTTTGCTTTCCAAAACCTTAGATATCTGCTTAATTCTGATGAGGAAATATACTCATAGTTGCAAACAGGTTAGACCAGAGGCCAGCCGCCAATTTACTTGACTGCTAACCTGTTTTGCATAAGTATGAAGTCGGACCCAGCACTATTAGGGTTACGGAAGGTATTATTGAGCAGGCTGTATTGTCATGAGAACTATTTAAGGTTTAAGGTAGAAAACACATTGGCAATTGTTTCTTAATAAAGACAGCATAGAGGACAGGATTAATAGGGTGACAACCTTGTATGTAAACTATCTTAATAAAATACCTCCGGAATGTTTAATTGGACAATCGGTGTATTCATTACGTTATAACAATACCACGTGTTTAAAGAAAAATATGATACAGATCGTAAAACAGATTATACTCGTGAAACAAGTCCGCAATATTTCGTGCGTACAATACCCCACAAAGAGTTCCGAGGTGTTCGAAATACATTCGGATAACTCGAGAATCTTCGTGTACGAGTATACGCCCGAGATATTGCGGAGTCATTCCACGGATACTACAAATCTATCATACCGGTACTTATGCACTTATCATTCAAAGTACATTGTATGTCAAACGTCTACCCGAACAATGCACCATATTCAAGATAATATGGCTCATGTTACAGATTGAGGGTTGGGATTCAAACTGCGGCCATTTCCTTCATTTTGCGTGGTGAGTTTTGTCAAGACACTGTATCCTTGACTTATTCTGGTTAGTTACAAAGCAAAACGTGTATAATATGACGCAGTGTTAAAAACGGCTTAAAGAAGCGAATATATTATATATGTAAAATATTCCGTTTGAATGAAGTGTCCGCAAAAGAGTGAACTACACATTTTAGCATGTTAGATATCAGGGTACCGTTTTACTAAACAGTTAACACTAAATATTTGCGTAAATCTTAAACAATAAATCCTTTTATTTCAATATTGAGCGAAGCAATATTGCAAAGTAACACATCATCAAAATCTCTCCGAGACGCTTCCAATGTTGAGTCACATAACAATATTGTAAAACGAAACCCAGATATTTTATGAAAGGGCGGACGCTTTTTTAGAGGCTCTATATCTCCTATAGTCAAGATGTTTTTAAATCTCTACCAAACGCCAAATTTTCGACTGTCCCAAATTGAAAGAGGTTGCAGACGACTTTTAGAAATGTAATGAAATTGGAAAATAATCTTCTGATAGAGCAGCAAATTCACGAGCAATTTCTACTTTTCCCACAATGTTTCCAGAGTCGTCTGCAACAAGCGGTTACGTGTCGTCATTATTTGGTGATGGGTTAATAATCTTCTCCTTTTCTTTTTCTACTGATGTAATGAACTGCAAAAAACAAATAACAAATAAAAAAAAACTTTAACAAAGACTGTTTTTCAAATAGGGTCAAGGGGAGATGTGTATCTTCCCAAATGTAAAATATCTTTTGAAAACGACAGATTCCTTGCTGTTAATTTGAGATGATAATCACCACTCTGTGTGACGCATGGACGATTTGTAACAATTAGTATAGAGGCTACTTAATACAACCCTCTTATTTACCGAACTTGAAAAGAACGGGTCAAATTACATACAAAAAGGTAAAAAACTTGAGTTTAAATCTAAAATCTCCCTTCGAGATTAGATAGCGTTTGGTACGGATAAATAGATGCGCCTTCTTTGCATGGTGTTTAGAGTAGAGAACTTGAATTTACATGGCCCATATCTGCATGGGTTCCAGTCCAAGTGACAGCCCATATCTGCATGGGTTCCAGTCCAAGTGACAGCCCATATCTGCATGGGTTCCAGTCCAAGTGACGGCCCATATCTGCATGGGTTCCAGTCCAAGTGACAGCCCATATCTGCATGGGTTCCAGTCCAAGTGACAGCCCATATCTGCATGGTTTCCAGTCCAAGTGACGGCCCATATCTGCATGGGTTCCAGTCCAAGTGACGGCCCATATCTGCATGGGTTCCAGTCCAAGTGACGGCCCATATCTGCATGGGTTCCAGTCCAAGTGACGGCCCATATCTGCATGGGTTCCAGTCCAAGTGACGGCCCATATCTGCATGGGTTCCAGTCCAAGTGACAGCCCATATCTGCATGGGTTCCAGTCCAAGTGACGGCCCATATCTGCATGGGTTCCAGTCCAAGTGACGGCCCATATCTGCATGGGTTCCAGTCCAAGTGACGGAATTTGAATTTTTATGATAGATAGTCTCCCAATTGACTTATGGAGTGCCGACGGTTCCACGAGGGATGACCCTTATAGTCCTGGAACCGACTTCATGCTTTTGCAAACAGGTTAGCTCCATGCCAGCCGCCAAATGAATTGGCGGCTAGCCTGTGATCTAACCTGTTTGCTACTCTGGGTATCTTTCCTCAAGAATATCAAGCATATCTTTAAGGTTTTGGGAAGCAGACGACATAAAAATCTTTTATTTAGAAAATTTAGTTACATTACCAAGCATTCTAAGGATTAACTTATAGGTAGTTAATCTCAGATTGTCTAAGCCCGACATTGTGTTATTACTGATATACTGTTGATACACTGTAAAACCCTGACTGATAAGCAAATCAATAAAGAGAGTCGCTCATGACTGATCAACATCACGAGTTTCATTGATTTGGTCGCAGCTTAATGAGGTAAGATAGGTGGAATATTTAAATGGTATGCACTGTTACCATTAAATTATTTCATACATCCGTTATTTTAATACCAACTAATTAAGCCAAATGTTGTATTCAATTATGCTAAATTAAATAGAAACGTTGATTCAGAAAGCATAACTTAAATCGTGATATTCTAACCTGTACCTAGTCAAGGTTAAACCCATGTTCTGTATAACCTTCGTTTGACACATATGGTACATGTGTCCTTGGTAATAACTGTGACAGATTGATTTAAATGAGTTGCCCACTGTGAGCAATGCACCCTTTTGTCACATTTGTTAACCCCGAGGACCACAAGGGGAACGATTTCTTTCATAACTTTATTCTTCCAGTTGTTGCTATCAATATATATATTTATGTGAGGTTCGTTTACTCGGTTGTGTTACGGAAATATCCGTTTTCATTACGGATACGTTCGGGTGTTTCCGGAATGTATGGTCATATATATACCGCTAGCGCGGGTTTATTTGTCATCGACGTTCAGAGCGGTCTATAGTACAGATGCCCTCCCTCCCGTCCAAACTATTCAGAAATAAAAGACAAGTTCCATTTGTCTGGGAGGTGTTCATCCTCCATTTGCATTACCGGCTTGGTGTACAGAGAAATACCAATGGTTCTCATTAACCAGGGAAAAAACAATTACTCGTTCCCAATGCATAACTACTGATTGTCTGTTTCAGAAGTAGCGATTACCTGTTGTTGCCGATAACTAATTCGACAAGAATACTGCGTGGTATGGGTGGAGTTGGTTTAGAAGAGGATTCCAAGGACAGTTATTCAGCAATCAGTGTCTATGATTGCTTATTGTGTTTTTCCAATTTACTTGGCGGTTGGCCTGTGATCTAATCTGTTTGATACTCTGAGTGTCTTTCCTTATCAAAAATAAGTAACATAACATAGCCTACACTTTATTTCACTTCGTAATGTTTACATTATATATGGGGATATTTGACAATTACAGTGAATTCTGAGTACAATACAGTACAAATGGTACAATATTATGAAAAGTATTCGTTATGGGATAAAGTAGATATCTAGGTTTGGTTTTGTAAAGCAGACGACACAAAAATCTACATTAGATAATAACCCATCATTCAAAGGATAAAGACTGTCGGTTTAGCGAGTGAATCCAATTCGATTTGTTCATCCTAAAAGTAAAGGGTTTCCAGGCGTGTTTCCCGCCCGCTGGAAAATAATTTGTAAATTATCGTCTTATTTACCAAATTTGTCCAAAGGGGTGAAAGGTGACACGGTGTGTTATTTAGAATGTTTGTTCACAAAACAACACGACATCGAAACATCCGATACATTTCATGGATGGTCATTGAGATAACAAAATGAATTCCATGCTCTAATAGGAAATCTGAATGAAACGTATTCGTTGCTGTACGGGTTATCACTTAATCATAAAATAACCCACTCCTTCATAAATAGATTGCAACAGGGCAAATGTAAGAGGGATATATGTTGAGCTATCAATAATTTTACAAAATTATTTCGTCATTCAGTCGTTCAAAAGATGGATCCGATATATTGAATCATTGCAAGAAAAGGAAGAACTGTTTTATGAATATTTTCGTATTTTTTTTCCCTCTTTTTTATGGGGGGGGGGGGGTTAACGAATTTGCTGCATATGCATATAATCGAAGGTACATGGAGCTAGACAATTGGTTAAGCTTTATAAGAAAGATATCTTACAAAGAAAGGAAACGACATTCTTTTCTCTCCCTTTAAGCTTTGTAAACATTCGAAAAGCCTTTCAGTTCTGCTGTTGTGATATGTAAATAGATTGAAAAAAAAACAATTTCTTCTTTGGCTGTTACGTCTTTTGAAAGTCGTATGATGCAAAACGCAAAAATGTGGCGTGTGGGGTTAATTTGTTAACATAAACGGTCTCGTTCATTTTTAAATGTTTTTCAATAAACATCAAATGTCCTCACACTGGGATATCTTAACATCGTGGATGTCACACTGTGATACATACCGCCACCATTTGAGCAGTTTTAAAGCACATCGATTAATCATTTGATATCTTATGATGTGCGCTTTTTTTTCTCAATGACATGTCAAGTTCTTTGCTTGAATAAGCTTTTTTTCTTTTTTGTAAATTAGGCTAATAAGTATGTCAATAAATATCTTGTTAACTGGCTTCTGGATGCACATAATTTTAAGTTACATCAAGCTGTGGGTGTGGGCATCTAAAAGCTTGGGGACGATACAGGGTACCGTTTTACTTAACAGTTTACGCTTAAGATTTGCGTAAGTCTAAAACAACAATTCCTCTTATTTCAAAATTGGACGAAGCAATATTGCAAAGTGACACATCATTGGAATCGTCTCTCCGAGACGCTTCCAATGAAGTGCCACATTGCAACATTGTACTTTCATTGAAGATACTATCCATGTTTATCAATTATGACTTACGCAAACATTTTCCGTAAGTTGTTTAGTAAAACGGGCCCCAGGTGATTACCTGATTATAATGGTCTTTTACTTAAATCTGACATAAAGAGTTAGAAATTCAATAATTTTGATTTCAGATGCAGCCTACCAATGCAAATAAGTAATACCAAAGTCTAGCTATTTCTTATTTTTTATTAGATTATCGAGAAATATCGGTAGATTACTTTCCGATATCTCTATTGTTACATCAATACTATACCGATACTTCTCTGCTGACGATTAGAAAGTATGATTTGTACGATCACCTACATATACTATTTAAATATATTTTGTAAGCTATAAAGCTGTTTTTGATGCTTAGAGCTGGATAAAATTAAGATATGTTATGTTGTGTAAAGATCACCTGACAGCAGCCAGTTCGGTCCGTCCCAAAACTTACGTCATATGATACGCTAGACACCTACAAACATTTGATATATTTCCCCTATTTGAGTGCTTGTGACGGGCCCAAATTGAAAACAACATGAAACATCAAATATAAGTTATATTACAAGTCGGTAATCATCGCAAATTCCGACTTCGTCCGCAGGGTCTACGGACGTCACTCGGCGATATCCGCGGATGTCAAGGACATTCGCGGAAATCGCCGAGTGTCGTCCGTACATTCATTCGGTAATAGTCGGTGTCTACCGTAATTGGTCGACATTTGCCGTTCTTTATTAGGAGTGATATACCTTATATACAATGTTTGTGCGTTTTGTGTACATACCACTATGGTAAGAGGATGAATTAGTCATTGTTCGTAAATATCTATTTGTTACTGCGTTTTCTGAAGACGTTTGTTGCAAATAATTCAAAGTGAGGTAACAATAGAGTAAAGAATAATTGAATTGACGCTTATCTAATAGAACTTTTACAGAAGTTCTTCGTATATTCCTTTATCGTTTAAAGGCGCTTTGAAACGGAAGAAACAATTTAAAGGTCAAAATAAAGTGTCGTTAAGGCAATTCAGTTTATGTATTTTGTTTGATATACAACTAAAAGTAGCGATTTAAAGCATACAAAACTCAGGAAGTGTTTTTTTAGCTATGTACAGATTAAATGCGTTAATTCTCATAAGCGATGGCTTGCCTTCAGATTTAAGCATGTATATGAATTCACTGTATACATACTTATAGTAAAACGATTTTATATTGCTTCAAATGTTTTTTATTCAGTGCCTATCATATAACACCACAGCTAGTGTGTAGTTTTGAAAAAAAATAATATCTAACTTCCGTATTTCCTCATATGTGTGAAGAAGCACTTTAAGATAACAACACCTTCCTCTCATCTACTGGGATCACAATAAAGAGTTTACTTAACAAATGGCCGCCCTGGAGAAGTCGAATACTCATAGGTCGGTACCGATTCTGTCGAGGGCGAAAAGGACAAAGGAGAGGAAAAAATAAACACTCTTTCAAACTAAATTGGATATGCGTTTATAAGTTAATTATAAGTACTACATAAACGTTTCAGCATATTGCATCAAGGCATTGAATAAAAGGAAAAATACATTAAAGCTTCAAATTTATTTCGTTTCCAAATAAACTGTGAATCTTTTCTTTATATTCCCCCATACATGTGTCTTTACCTGATTCCGCGGTATAGATATTGATTGACACGCGCACGTGTACAATTATTGTATGTACATATGTTAATAAATGTAATTGTTTATATATTCATTGTAATGGATAAACATTGCCATGTTCAAGTCCAATTTCGAAATAAAATTTATGTTATGTAATGTTAAATTAGCTCACGTGAACAAACAGTACAGTTTATCTAATATCCCAAAGTGCTCATAGTTCAAGAGAACAACTGTTGGGTATGTTTAAGCGGTATTCTATTGAAGTAAGAAAAAATTCCCTGGTTGACTTACGTAACACCGTTTTAGAACTTGTAGCTTAACTCACTTGCAAGTTATGATTTGCACTGAATTTCCATATCATTACTAAGTATACTTCGGGTAATTAAATGGGCCACGTCACGGGAAAAGGGGCACTCGGACATAGCAAACAGTGTAGCCCCAGACCAGACGCCACGTCACTGACGTGGCGGCTGGTCTGGGGTTACACTGTTTGCCATCTTAGAGGACATAAAGTTCTACCTTTAAATAAATACTTCAGGTAATAAAATATGTTTATCGAAAGAATGCCTAGCCAGTTACCTAGCTTTACCAACTCTTATGAACGATAAAACTTTTAGCATTCCTCTATATATAATGAGCTGGGCATCTCACTACGAATGAAATGCTATTGTAGCATTCTAAAAAAAATGGCAAAACCAAACGAAATATGGGAAAAAGGTTGACACAATTGTTAAGAGGCTCATTATTTAGGTCAGGTTACATGTGACGCATAAAGCTGACACAATGGTATTCAGGACTGCCGTTGTTTATGAAAAGAGCCCACACGTGACTTAACCAGGCAGGGGAATCACGTGACCAATGTTTACGATCGGATGTCCAAAAAAGATGGCCGTGCAAATGGTATTTTTGCTGTTTTCGTCTGCCTTTGCTAATTATAGCAACATTGTGTACACCGCATAATTTAAACATCAACTATCCGGTTCTGGCGATATATGATAACCCATGCTTTATGATGGAGTTAAGTCTAACGCTCGACAGAGAAATCGCAAGCGAAGACAAACTATTTTGGAATTATTACACACCCGTCGACTGCGATTTAACTAAAGGTTTTTTGTATAAGTACAACGTAAACTTATTATGCCAGTGCTTTCAACGATTATACAAACGGTAAATACGGGATTGGTGAACACCATAGCACAGTGCATAGGGTGCATCAGAATGCAAGATCGAAAGGCGATAATGAGCTCTTGTTAAATTACCTTGAAACAAAAGGAAAGGAAATGCATTTACAGAAATAAAGGAACTATAGGTACGTCCGGTTCAAAACGGGGGAAAATGTATTCTTACTTCTTATGTATATGCATATGAGGTTACTCATAATTGTTTAGGTCGGGAGCGGACATTATAAAGTAAGGGGTTTCACACATCATATATATCTTGTTTCAGTAATTATAGCATAAAACATCGGGGATCCGTCGTACGATTACATCATCCTATCCCTTAATTATCCAACCGAATCTGCAACAGAGGGGAAATGCGATAAATCACTCTGAACTAAAAACATCCTTTATCCCAAACGAAAATGCCTTCATTCGAAAAGTTTTTTTCCATTAATATCTTGATTATTCTTCTCAGAGTTGCGTTTTGTGAGCTGCTAGAAAACCTTCATGGTATAAAGCTCTTCGCAACAACAGCTGCAAACAACTCAAAGAAACCAAAAGAAGTTATAGGATAGAAAATGCTCCTAATGAGCAACGGTTACTGCATTCTACCGAAGATTAAACATATTTTATCATACTTCATAAACTTCCGTCCTTTGTTGCATTCAATTTGGACCAGATGCAGTTTTCTGGTCGGAGAATAGATTGCAATAACTATTGTCTTCGTTTTCATGAATAGATATGGAGGATCTTTATTGCCAGTTTACGGCCTGTTTGTGTCTGTCCTTGGAAGAGGGAAAGCAATCTGAACACATAGGGTTTATCCAATAGAAAACACCTCTGAAATAATAGGGATGACGCCATATTGTTTCCCGCGAGAATGACGTCACTTTCTTTCGTTTCTAAAAATAGATCTTGAATGTAAAATCCAAAAAGTCGTTGAATTTGATTGAGGAAACAAGTATACATGTCACAACAACAAGTTCGCCATTTGGTATGAGTTACTGATCAAAAGTGTTTAAAAAGGATGTCCAACACTTCCATACACATTGAACTACTTAACGTGCACGCTTCGAAAAGGTGTTCATTGGCGGATGCCGATTTACCCGAAAAATTGTAACCCTACACTTATATCCGAGGTGTATTTCACAGCTTACGGAAATACCCGAGTAGTTCCGATTGGAGGGAAAGGTGTCATGTAGGTCATAGTGACATTGATGTTACGGTGTCGTATCTGTGGGAACATAAGAGTGAGGCCTCTGCTGATAACGCCTTTTATAGTATATTGTTACACAAATGTATGACTAGGCAAATTTGGGGATTTTCTATAAAACGAATCTCTCTGTATGGAAGTTTGACTCTTGGCTTTGAAAGAAGTAGCAGGCGTCAAAAGAAATTAAATGAAACGATAAATTCTATATAAATTTCAGAAAATCTGTGTGGAAAATGAAATGTTTTTTGTTTTATCATTTAGTCGTTGTCACATTTATTTCGTAAGATCTTTGATGGCATGATATTATAATACCGTGCAACCATTTTATGAAAATTGCCGATGCTATCATTCAAATAAACTAGAAATTGCCATAATCATCGAAAAGTCAATGTCACATGACCGGGATGAGTCCTTATCAATTAATTACCTTCAATTTTTTAAAGTAAAACTTGGCCAAAAAATACTCTGACGATGCATTTACAAAGGGGAATGATCGTTTCCCGGTAGTGAGAACTTGTTGCTTCTCCCCAATGTTTTTCAAATTTTAATTATATGTGGTATATAACAATTGCTAAATTGAGGAAAAAACCATGTTTTAACCAGTATATACCTCGATTGATATAAGCTGTTTGAAGTGAGATATCTACAATGTACATCAAGATACATATAGTTCTGTTTGATGTCAGTCGTGTGTCGCGCTCCTAATAATCACATCAAAATGAAATGAGAATCGTGTGAGGTTTCTTGCATTTTCCATTTACAAGCGATATGTAACGTTTTTCGTATTGCCTATTGCAATCGGCTGCTTTGAAATCATTGTGGCAAAAAGAAGAATTTGCTCACCATGATATACCAGAGTGGGCCCTGTTCAAATACGAACGATAAAAGTTAGAAGGAAAAAAGAAAAAAGAAAGAAATGAAGCAAAAGTGAAAAGAAGAAGAAAAGAGATAGTAAAATCGATTCATAAACACTTACATGGGTACATTGCAGCCACGTCCGTCGCAGCTTCCGGTTTGATGGGTCTCGCCGACTCGCCATATTCCCCGAAGATTCCGAATACGATAATGAACACAACCTGTAGAGTGATGGCCACAACGCTAAACTTGATGTTCCTCATGATTGTCTGTTCTTGTATAGCACTTTCAGTTATTGTCTAAGGTGCCTATTGGAGATGATAAATCTTAATGGTCAACAGCTAGAAAGTGGAGGAATTATGTTACTATAAATAACGCGACGGTTTGATTGAAAGGAAAGTATATCGATATAATCAAAAGAAATCATGAAAAATAACAAAATCATAACATGAACCTTTGACCCTTAGAATGCTGGGTAACTTTTTAAAAAATAAGTTATTCTGTCGTCTGCTTTCCAAGACCATAAATATCTGCTGAACTTTGACGAAAGATACTCAGATAAGCAAACACAGGCCTGTCGCCAATTTACTTGGTGGCTGGCCTGGATCCAACATCTTTGCATAAGCATGAACTCGGTTTGAGAAGTATAAGAGATAATGAGATTAGTCCAGGTTTGGTTATATTGCGCCTTCAGGTGTGACTTAATTGAATTGAAACCATGTCATAATTTGTAACAAAGTGTTTTACTATTCAAGTCGTTGTGTCATGTATCATAGATATTTTAACCATCTCAAATAGAGCCTAATTTGAACGTAATCGACCTTATATATTCATGTTTATTCGTGAATATGGATGCATTTGTGATTATGCTTAACTATGGACATCTGTGATAAAGATCTGGGGCCCGTTTTACTAAACAACTTACGGAAAATGTTTGCGTAAGTCATAATTGATTAACATGGATAATATCTTCAATGAAAGTACAATATTGCAATGTGACACGTCATTGGAAGCGTCTCGGAGAGACGATTCCAATGACGTGTTACTTTGCAATATTGCTTTGCCAAATATTAAAATAAAAGGACTTGTTGTTTTAGACTTACGCAAATCTTAAGCGTAAACTGTTTAGTAAAACGGGCCCCTGGTATAACTACATTATATTACATGTATTTGTTCATCATTTGCATGTTTGCCGAACGAAAACATCTCCCCGGATTAGAATGTGTTGATAAAATGCCCTTTAATAGTGATACGTAGTTACCTAGCGAGTAAATCGAATATGATTTAACACGATATTAATCAGATTTTTGGTAATTACTTTAAAACGTATGTTATAGACGTGTACACATTTTTTTAATTGTATTTTACAACATTTAAACACACAACATCCGGTTTCTTAAAGGTGAGTGATAAATCTTGGCCTACTCTCAACATACTTTGGTAAAGGAAGTCTTGTGTACGTTTTACTTTGTTTTACTGTATTTGGACGGTAACATTATGTCTCAATTGTTCTCTGGTTATTCCGAAAAACTTGTTAGTCCGGAACTGCCTGGATTAACACAACATCATCGCTCTGAAAACTTGTTCTCGATACACATCGTTATATTGTTTACATGAGAACAAGGAAGAAGTGAATACGGTCATGGCCGAATTTGTAATTCATCAAAAAGTATTTCGAATCACAACACTTTACGTATGTACGTTATCATATTACTTTATTATGTAAAGAAGGCGAGACGTGCTTGCATCAGAAGTCTCCAAACGTTTACAAGAAACAAAACGAAAGCAATTCAACATCGATATATCAGAAAACACTTCGCAATTAAAAGGGACAATACAAGACCTAGTTTACATCGATATATCAGAAAATGTTTAGCGTTAACAAGGGATATTACAAAAGCAAGTTTACATCGATCTATCAGAAGACACTGCACGTGCAAAAGGGATAATATACCAGCAAGTTTACTACGATCTACCGGGACCACCTTATATGAACGCAGCTGCTCCTTCTTCATTCTAAGTTCGACCGAGAGTCTATGCCATTTAAAGATTTTAATCCAAACCGATAATACTTCGTTTACATAATGTTACAGTTGATAAATCCTCATAACATTAGGAAGGTCGGACCTTTAATAGCGGATTTGTTATTACTTATTACTTAAGTTTTAATCCTTTCTCCATGTGATCGTTAAAATATTTGTGAGGATGTTGCGTCGAAAAACGTAACTTTCTTCGTGACGGCTTATATGAACCGATGGAATTTGATTAAGATAGGAGAGTTATGTTTGTACGTATTGGATATTAGTTTAATATTGTGTCAACAGTTTATAAGTTATATTGCGACAACCGGTTTATTATCGATAGAGGAAGATCCAAAGCTTTCAGTCCATCAATGGCCTTTCAAGCTAGATAGGAACAGCGGCATTTCGTCCCATTCCGCATTTTCTCTCATGAAAAAATCCTAAACTCCCGCTATCGTGACTTAAACTTACATATACGAGGAGGCTGCATATTGAGACAAAAGGCTCAGGAGAAGAATGATTCTAAATTACATTGTAATTGGGCATGTTAAATCTATAACAGATGCATTAATTGATTTACATATAGGAATGTGTTGTTTTATGACTGAGATAAATGAACATTTGTCGTAATGTAACTAGAAGCTAATTAAAAATGAGCGGACAACATTGGGTAAATCGACGCGAATGGCTATAGGTATATTTTCCTCAAAAATCGACTGCAATATCGACACAACTGTTCATGACTTGTATCGTTCGTCGCTTTCAACGGATATATCAAGACAATAATTTTTTATATTCATGTACATCCTGGTAGTTCATAAATAGTTCGTTTCGGACACCTCTGCAAATATGGCAGCGATCATAAGTCTTAGCAGCGATCATAAGTCTTAGCGTTGCAGGACAAGTAGACGTATATTATGTAAGTAAAGCACGAATACAAACTAGTACGATTCTGGCAGGTCAGGCAACATGACCTTGTTTCATATAGTCAACAATACCAACTGAACCAAATCATGAATCGACTAGCATATTGTATAAATCAGTAATCTGTGTTTTTTTATACACAATGAGTGTATGTATGATGAAATAATTGACAAATGTTACACACCAGTTGCATCTTATACAAAGCGGCTTGTATGCGCATATGGGCACAGCTGTTCACTTTAAAGCTACGCAAAGCTAAAAAGGGGCGACTTATAGCCTATGAAGAAAGGTTATTCTTAACTCTCCAAAAATAAACCGGCCCTCTTTAAAATCGTCAATCGACCCTGCCTAATCAGGCGCTTAATCAATTACAAACGCCATGAATATTTGTTTAAACGCATACACAGCGAGCCCAATTAAAACGTCGTTTGAAGTACATCTTTTATTTTGTCAGGGAAAAGTAAGTATACCAACTTTGGCTTTCTTATAAATTGCCATCTATGCTTTTTCAGTGTGACCATGAAACGGTTATTGTACAGGAAATCGGGTTAAATTTCTTTATACATAAACATAGAAGCACACAAACCATATCATTTCAAAACATAAAAACACTTTTATAAAAAAGGAGAAGATTGTTCATAACGAGTGATGTCACTCTTTACAACACTGATATTACCCAAACATAACATGTTCCTATAGTATTTTGTCAACAACTAGTCAATTTTCTTTAAAATGAAAAAGATTTGTTCGACCATACCCCAATAGAAAAGTTTCTGATTGATCCATAATGAACAGTACGTCTCATCTCAAAATATGGTTGAGGTAATATATATAGGGACATTTGTTGCTAAAAAAGAAACTCCTTTGAGGCCCAAGGCCTTGACCCATGAGTATACCCTTAATGAGGTGTATACGCCAGGACCCTGGGCTACCCTTTCTATTGTCACAATACTTCCTTTAGTGTTTGCCCTGTTTGCTTTGTTAAAGGCGCCAAAATGAAGGTCACTGGGAGCTAATAAAGTGTCAAGGACCGGACGATAAGGCAGTGCCTAATGCTCTAATCTGCCCAGTACAATAATAGCGTAAAACATTGTGTAAGCAAATCCGCTTTCGGAGACAAAACCTTTACCCTTAGAGGAGCATTTTTTCACGATTATGTAGCAGACAATATTGAAACAATTGCAAAGGAAAGTTTTTCTTTTGCTTTTTTTTTTATTTCCTCTTGTTACCTTTTTTTTTATCAACTTGTCACTGTGATTTCAATAATTTTTATCGGTGATTTTGAAGTTTGCATCGCTTTAAAGTTGTTCAAAGTTGCAGTTTTCGTAGTGTTTTAAATGTTTTGTTAATACCCTCCTAAAAGAAAGGAAAACGCTTGAAACGTTCAGAAGTAAACAAACAGTTTATTTGTCATTCTACAGATAAAAAATATACCTGCCAACTATATCTCTAGTGCAACTCTTTAATCATTGATACTGCACACTTTCCCGTGCATATTGTAAAACACCTTAGCGCTTCACATGACGGAACCAATTAGTGTTTTTATCACAGTGTTGTTAATCATTATCGAGATGGAAAATAGATACAAATGTTTGACACACTAAATTTCATCAAATGGAAGCGCAAAGTCATTCAATGTACCAGTAATGAGCCTTCCTTAACCACTCAATCTTTAGTAATACAGACGTGCATTCGATGGATGTAATGCTGCATTTTTCTCTTGCTAGGTCGTTCCAATGCAGAAAATAAAAACGATTTGTCTATTTTTTTTTGCCGCCTTTTGCATGCATTCGGAAAATATGCTAGTCACCTGATTAGAAGGATGCACTATAGAGCTATTTTGAATTTTCAGAATAAATGTGGATCAATGCTAACATGGGTCATTATATACAACTATAATACAATTTAAAGCGATTTAAAAGAGGTCACTATTATTACTAACCAGATTCACTTTGAAACAAAATCCTACCTATGCACTGATTGCAAAAGCACTTTGTTTTATTCCCGAAAGTATTTTCGAATAATCCCACCTTCAAACAGACTGTTCTCTTACAAGCCACAATAAAGTCCATATATCAACACATACTAAACTGAGGCGATTCTTTCGGTGGTAAAAATTAATTATAAAAATAAACGATATATTTGCACACTACTGATGGTGAAGATGCTCAAATTGATTAACCTAAAATATCTTAAATGAAGATCTATAAAGAACATTTAATCAGAAAGAGTTGCGAAAATAGCTCTACGGATTTCTAACCTTAACCGGAGCACGTATTAACCAACCACGTTATATAAATAAATTTGCACACAAAAAACTCTCACAGAATAAAAAAGTAAATCACTTCGCTGTGTACACTGGCGCTACTGACAAAGTACAAATAACCCTTTGTAGAGTGGTTGTATTATTCTTTACGAAAACTCTTCGTACCAGTTGTTTAATGCAACACAATAATAGCGGCCCACTTCAGTGTCGTTACTTAACCGTGAACGGGACGTCGATTTACAAAAATGTATCTTTGGACGCATGCGTAAAGTATCGTCTACGATCAGCCTGCACAGTGTACTGCATATGCTAATTTGAGCTGACGGTTTTCATTTGATGTTTAATACTGAGACATCATTTCTTAAGCTAGAATACAACTTTAAGTGTTAAACTTATTCATAGAAATCATTCCCTGTTATTCTTCCTTAAAACATAAAAAGTATTCAAAAAGAGTATGGGTCATGGGCGGGATTACCTGCCCCTCAACATTAAAAGTATTAATATTACTTATTATAGTACCACGGGAACCAGACTATTTTGATTAATGATGATTCGCAAGATTTACTCACAAATACCTGCCCGTGCTTTAAGCTGGAACTCTGACCTACAACAGCATCGTTTGCTCAGCCGGTAGCGTGTCAATCTGTTTATTCAATAATTCTGGTTCGAGACTCGGCCAAGCCAATATTCTTTCCGATGTTAAATGAAGTCAATGCAACATGATCCATTCCTCTCTCACAGTTGATCAATTATAGTCACAAGGGAAAGCAGGCTACTGTTTTCAAAGAAAAGTTCGCAGTACCTGAGAGACAGCAACAGGAACATGGATAAGTCCAGACTGAAATAATGTTGAATACGATGTGAAACACCACTCTTATCAATTAACCCTTATAGTGCTAGAACCGACTTTATGCTTATGCAAACAGGTTAGATCCACGCCAGCCGCCAAATAAATTGGCGGTGGCCTGTGATTAAACTTGTTTGCTACTCTGTCCTCATCACAATAAAACAGAAATCTAAGATTTTGGAAAGCAGACGAGGGTTTAGAACAACTGCATTCTACGATCCTCGACATCTCTATCGGATGGAAGCTCTCATTCGTTCATCTGTGAAAAGCGGTACCCGGATGATCATTCCCAGTTTACAAAGGCTGATCCAAAAGACCTTTTTATTATTGGAAAGTAAAGAGGCCTACAGACATGCTTACCTTTTAAATAACAGGGATTCCACACTGGTAGATTGGTTAGCTTTTGGTCGATTTTGGTCCGGACCAACGGGGTTAGCTTCTAGATGGCATTTAGTGTCCGATTCTGGCGATGCCCGAATGCTATTGGTGGAGGAAGACCCCATACTCAACCACCCATAAGGGCTGGTCAAGCCGGGTAGATACATTGTCAGTCGTTAGTCAGTCGGGAGACTGCCTCTCATGAGAATTCAAATCCATCACTGGAATATGAACCCACACAGAGAGGAGCCATATGTCATGTGCTCTCTTTTCAACGGCATACTACGAAGAAAACAAGAGGTTTAAGTAGGTTTCGAGTATTTCCCCATTTATTTCAAACTTCAGAATATATATGTTTTTATCTTACAATGTGGAAATTTATAATTGGCCACGATATTTATGCACCAGAAATAGTTCTGGGAACCACCCCTTTAAATTAGAGGCGGGAAGTGGCAATTCAAGGATTGTTTTTCAAATTAAAAGGAATGTAAAAAACTGTGTCGTTACAGCACATATTTTTGCTAACGTATTGCCCTGGATTTGAAAAATGCCAGTAAAATCCTTTGCTCGACTGGTTAAAACTGAAAATCAACAGTGTGCTATCAGTAAAATAAAGTTTTCATGTGAATGTGTTTCGAAACCATAATGACATAAGCGCGAGCAATATATCATTTTGTGACAGTGGTTTCTATAGATACAAAACACTTTGGTATTACGTGTTTAAAAGGAAATGCTCTTTTAGTGGACGCATCAGATTAAGCACAACTTTAATTATCTATGTAATATTTTACTAAAACTTTACAAATATTCTTTTACCAATAATATTGCTGGTATTAACAGAAGCTTTTGCTAAGCAAAATAGTGTGAGAAAGCTTGGGATATTTTGGCATGATTCAAACTAGCTCTCAACTAAATGCATTCATTAGTGTTTTCTTAAAGCTTGGAGTTGTTCTTGAATGCTTTTTATGAATTACAGATGCCATTTTTTTGTAAGGAAAGACAATTAATTTCGATTATTCCCTTTCTGTTTCTTTCATACTTATTCCCCCCTCTATTTACCATGAAAAACAACAGAGCATATTCTTTAGCCTTTCAAAGAAAATAAAACACGTTAGTTCTCTAATTATTTATAATTCGTTTTTGGCTTTGAAACTGTGGCTGCATAGATTGACAGATTACCGACTAAACATACTTAGATAAATTGACGTCTTATTTAATTTTGAAATAAGAGACTACTTTACGAACCATTATACAAAAAAATCTATATTGTTTTAACGGCATTGTATCAAAACGTTCATATCTTCTCAGGTGTGAACACACATTTTTACCGTTCATGCAGATTTAATTAATGGTGTTGGTTTAAAAGTTCACGGGCCATCGTAAACCTTATCCAGTAGTCATATCCAAACATGCTCTCGGGCATAATACAGCTGGTGGAGGTCGTCTGCTTTTATGGAAATGACAAGAAACATATAAAGGTACAGATATGAATCTTGATAGTTCACTTAAGGTGGGGTATCTGTTTCATTGATCGCGTTCGTTTTAGGTATAACTGAGTTGATGGTCACACTATGTTATATGAATTTTCGTCTCAATGCGGGTTTTTGTACCTGCTCCAAATTAAATCATCAACAGATTAAAAGATTCAAATACGGTTTCTGTATGTTATTGAGTAGGAATCATTGTGGGAAAAAGATAAATTATAAGATTTATCGACGTGGTTTCTCAAGACTATGAAGCATAAACGACAAGGGACTATACATGTAGTACACAGAACTTAATTAAGACGATTTATTATTTAACAAACTGTTAAGGCATAGGTCAAGCATTACTCTGCATCAATGGATCAAATGCTTTTGAAATACTTTTACGTTGTTGAAAATAAAGCTAAGAATGGTTCCTTCATACAAATGCCATTTTTGCGTTAGTTCATAGCCTGTTGTTTTTCTTTTGAAAGTCAAAGCAACTCACACATGAGTGCGAACATGACATAGAGTGTGTCATCAGTGTCATCAGAGTTGACATTTTATAGTCATCATTTCACACTATAAGCAAATGTCACGACAGCAAACGTATAAACAACTCCTATCAACACTCGATTTAATAATCGTTTGGGCATCTAATTGGGTCTATAGGATACCAGCCCTGTGATCAATAAAAAAGTAGATTGCGTCACACTATTTCCTCATGTAATTAACGATTGTGCGAAAGAAACACCCACCACTTCAACAAATACAGCAACATGTGTGAAACTAGGAACGATAATGTCGTGTATTATGACGTGAATGAATCTCATAAAGTCCATGGCGAACCAGCGCAAGCTGTCCTCACAAACCGAGAAAGAGTGCGACCTTGGTGCAGTGGTAGAGCACCGGCTTCTTGTACCAAGGATACCAGGTTCGATACCCGTTAGGCGATTACCGGGATTAAATCACAAATCGACGCGAGTACTGGTTTGTATCCAGAAAGCAGTCATCGATAGTGAATTCAATAAGTTTCAAACTTCCGTCACAATCGATATTAAATAAAAACGAGTTTAAACAAAGCCGAGGAAGGACTACATGTGCCAACAACTTGTAATGTCTTGCTCCAGAGTAAATGCTGTCCTTCCTATCAAGGCAGAATACACAGAATCCACCATTTTGAAACTCATTCTGTTGTCCGATGTCTTCGGATATTCTTGGTATACATTAGTGTTAACTTATTCATTTTACATCGATTGGGAAAATGTTCAATTCTGCTTCCTGGGTCATAACCAGTACTCGCGCCAAGTTTGGATTAATGAAAGGTCGCAAGGCAGATCCAGCTACAAACGGGATTCGGACCAACGACCCTCGCGTCCCTAGGCCGACGCTCTTACCTTAGACCACCGTCCTCAACCGTCGGTATATGTCGGTAGGGACCGAGATTTTCCGCCTGCAACCGAAAAGATTCGGCGCCGACCGATGAACACCCAAACCAGACGAACGAATGCCTTCAAATTGGCAGATTATGTGTATTCTACCTTAACAAAGATGAAATAATGAATTTTAAGGAATAAGGTTGGATGAATATCTGTTTTATTATATCTTGGAAAAAACATAAAACGAATTAATATAAACAAACCCAATAAGAGTAGCTACCTTGTACAAGAAGCCTGTATATCAAGTTTAACAAATAAAAATCAGTTTCGGTAGATTGTACAAAAAAAACCCGTAAACCAGCTTACGGAATAGTTTACGTCCCTAATCAGCCTCTGTAGTAGCTAAGGTTTTCTCTCAGAAATTTAGCTTTCCTAAAAGATATCAGGTTAATGTTGTATGTATATAAAATAACACAACATAGTTTTATTCAGAATTAAACACAAACACATCTTTATAGCTTACAAACTTTATCTATGTAGAATGTGTGAAGACGTTTGGACAAAATCGTTATTTCTGATCGTAAGAGAAGTAACGGTAAAATAATGGTTTTACATGGAAATATCGGAGAGTAATCTGCCTATTTTTCTCGATAATCAAAGAAAGAATAAAAATTAGCTTAACTTTGGTATGAATTCTTTCCATTGAAAGGTTGCATTTAAATCAAAGTTATTTAAACTTTAACTCTACATGTCTGAGTTAAGTTAAAGATCAGATAATTATGTAATCACATGTACCGTCCCCCAGCTACAAGATGCCTTCCTTTGTGATGCGCATTTGAATGTCGTTGTTCCCAGTTTGTACCTGACACCACACCATAAATAATTATATAAATGGGTATATGTTGTGCATAAACAAAAAATTCTTGATTTAATAGTATACATTTTATGGGCGAAACACATTATTTACTAAATGAAACTGTGTTATTGTATAGAAACGACATTATAGTGTCGTGTACAGAATCGTAAAATGTGAAACAAAGCGAGTGTCATATTTTACGCAGGTGTATCATTTATTTTAACCCTTTACCAAACGTCAAATTTTCGACTGTCCCAAATTGAAAGAGTTTGCAGACGACATTTCAAAATATGATGAAACTGGAAAATGATCTTCTGATAGGGCAGAAAGCATTGTTGGAAAAGGAGAAATTGCTCGTTACGAGCAATTTCTCCTTTTCCCACAGTGTTTTCTTAAGTCGTCTGCAACAAATCGGTAAAATGTCGTTATTGTTTGGGAAAGGGTTAAACTGTTTTCTGATTCGTAGGCAGACAATAATACCTCGTACGATAGTAAAATGCTTTACCACCTGCAGGCGGCATTTTTTTTTTAATTGAAGCAGACAACTTTGGAAAAGCTGTGTAAACATGTGAAAAACCTTTCAGTTTTGCTGCTGTGATATGTGAAAATATTGAAAAAGCATTGTGACAAAAGGAGAAATTGCTTGGGACAAGCAATTTTTCCTTTTGTCACAATGCATTTTGAAAGTCGTCTGCTGCAAGACGAAAACATTGCATTGGTTGGTAATGTGTTAAGGTTTGAAATGCGGTCACACAACAACACACTGAGTCTGCACAATTGTTAGTCGAATAGTAGAAAATCGGTCAGGTGTAAGTTAATATAAATGAGAAATCTAACACCATGCTGGGCCTTACAAAGACATTCCGGATGAACTGTGTATACCCTTAATGGACTCGAAGCGATTCCATGCTTATGCAAATGGGTTGGAATCGGGCCAGCCGCAAAATAAATTGGCGGCTAGCCTGTGATCGAACATGTTTTCTACTCTGAGTATCGTTCCTCATCAATATTAAGCAGATATTTAAGTTTTTGGAAAGCAGACGACATAAAAGTCTATTTTTAGAAAATTACCAAGCGTTCTAAGGGTTAAGCGAATAGGCGTTACAGGGCAATGCTCCAATTTATTTCTAGCGAACTGGAGTCAGTCTAAGATTTATTTACGAAAAAGCTCAATAGCCATATTGCATACAATATATGATAATGATGTGACAGTTTGAGTAGAAGTTAAACAACCAGATTGAACCAAAGGAAGAAAAGTCCTGAAAGGACCAACGTATAGAAATACATATTTAGATCTACAGAATATATCATTTTCTTTCGTATATTCGTTAATTTTCGCAGGGGCGAAAATTGTTCTGATGATCCTTGCTTTGCTTTGATAGTTCCTGTAAAGATACATAACAAATTTAAACTCCCTACCACAAAGCCGTGAACGGGTTTTTTATTGCCTTGTGGTAAAAGTACTAAATTTGATAACGATATATATGAACTTAAAATTGATAAGATCCCTATTCATTACCGTTGGGTAAATATATTACATTCTTGATATTGAATAATGTTTCAACGCCTTGTTTTGTAAACAACTACCTATTGTATCCTTTCTGTGAAATCAACGAAGTTGGTTAGATAGTCTGGAGCCAAGACTTTGAAATCAGTCGTTAGTGTTATCATGTAACGCTAGCAAATTACCACAGAGAGCAAGCTAATACATACTTTTCTGTCAAGTTCTCCATCAAAGCACAGAAAGGAGCTAAAACTTGTTCTCTGTAATGTAACTCGAATAAAGTTTAAACGGCTTATTAGCATAATCATCCACATCTTTCAATTCTTTAAAGCTTAATTTTATTTGTTCTTGTTGGAATCTGTTAAATTTCCTTCTTACGGGAAAAGAAACTATCCCGTCATCGCTTTTTTACCTGGCTTTTGTCTGCCTTTATTGAATCGATCAACATGTATTTCTTGATTTATGATATTTCTTATAAATGTCCTATACGCCGAATCACATGTGCACATGTGTTCATATTTTTCCTTAATTGATTAAGTTATAAAAGCAATTGTCTATTAGTTCTCTGTCTATTTAGCACATGTGTACATATTCATCCTTAATTGATAAAATTACAAAATCAATTATCTAGTGGTTCTTACTTCTACCGAAGCTTATCTAAACACACAGCATGCTATAGAATGTGCCATGAAGATCGTTCAGGTTTAGACTTTACACGTCGCGTCTGTACGGTTAATATGGTAGATGACCAAAGACATGTTCATCCCGCGACATGTTTCTAAAATATCGAACATATTCCGATAAGTCAATGCAAGGTTTCAATTTAATAGTGTTGAGTGTTAGTGTAGCGTAGCGAGAGTACAAATGAAAGGGGTTTGCTAAACCAGGGTACCGTTTTACTAAACATTTTATGCTGAAGATTTGCGTATGTTCAAAACAACATAACCTCTTATTCCATTATTGAACTAAGCAATATTGCAAAGTAAAACATCATTGGAATCGTCTCTCCGAGACGCTTCCAATGACGTGTCACATTACAATATTGTACTTTCATCTAAGATACTATCCATGTTAATCAGTTTTGACTTACGCAAATATTTTCCGTAAATCGTTTAGTCAAATGGTACCTAGGTGCGCAAGTGTCTATTCAATAAGTTAATTTGAGCTCCTCGCCGGGTTTTAGCAAGTGATTACTTACATCGAATAAATGAATAAATAGTACAGATAACAATACTCCATAAAAACATATCAAATCTATCATCTTTAGAAATTTACAGAGCAGTGTAGTGATGTAGACAATGATGAAGTTCGTTGTTCAAGACCAACAAAGAGCCTGGATACATGTGTTTTCGATTGGTCAGTGGCTTTATGTAAAGGACAAAAAGCATTTCTTTTCTCAATATACTTTTAATTAGACTGCTGTTCAGTTGTTATGTTGCTTTTTCCAATTGTCCTTACATGGTAAACGTGTTGATGCATTTGCCACTATTTGATCAGACGTACGAAATGCTTCCTCGTTCTTGATGTATACATGTCGTATTGGCACATAAACAACATGAAACAAACCACCATGGATGAACAAGGTTCCCCAAGAATAAACTGTCCTTCAGTCCATGACATAAGGGGTTGGGTGTATCAGAATGTGATAAAACTAGTTTCATGCGCGGCTCATGTTTCTATTGTGGTTGCTTTACCAAAATCTATTTATAAAGCGCTTGGAATGAAATATTACTAAGAAAGGTGTTTTAGTTTTTCTTTAAAGTGTCAGGTAGTCATTTTGTCATTTTGCGTTTCTTTGAAACGTGACCGATGTATTTTCCGATATATATTTCATTACGATTCATTCAAATGGAAAGCAGAGGAGCTTGTGTAATATCGCATGTATACAACAACATAGGCATATTTGTTTTGCTTTAGTTTTCTAACACAGATTCCACGCCACCTCAATGGCTTGAACTTATGACCCCTATTGTCACACGACAGAGACATTTGAATAAGGACCTCGTTAAGATTTAACCTGCATACATCTTTTTTGCAACCCTTTATTTTTTTTAGCTTATAATGTTGATGGACACAGTGTAAATTGAGGCAAGTTGTATTATAAAGAGTAGAAATACGAAAATAATTGTGTTTCCTTCCAAAGTAGTTCTACTTTAATGAAAATAACTGAAGAAAAATATTTCATTCGGATCGTCAGTTTGTTTGTATGTTGTTGTTGTTTCTTGCTTTTCGTGGAGGTTGGGGTATTTTGTGCTTATGATGTATTGCTGTTCGCAATGTAGGGCTTTGTATATGGAGCATTTTTCAGCGTAAAATATCAAAAGAGCAGGGTCACGTGGCTATCAGATTTCATGTTTATTTATACCATTTGGTTATCTTCTTACCTAAAGAAAATCTATATTTCTCTGACAGAAACTGACAGAGCATCACGAACCTGTTATACTAATATACCTAACCCGGGAGCTGACCCCTAGAATGTTAGGTAATTTTCTTAAAATAGAATTTGAGTCGTCTGCTTTCTAAAACCATTAACATCTACTTAATTTTGTTGAGGGAAGATACTCAGAGTAGCAATTTACTTGGCGGCTGGCCTAAATCCAACCTGCTTGCTCTAGGCACGGATTCGATTCCAGAACAAAAAAGGCTTAATACCTTGTTTTCATGACGAGCAACATTGCAAAACGTATTCATATACGACATGTTTTTGGGCCGTGGCCGTTAATAGAAATCGATCAATTCCTCTTTAGGAGCAGCGAATCGCGTTGTCTCAACAGTTTCTGAAGCCACATGCCACGGATACATTGAAATAGAGCAGGCAGTTAGTCTTATTAAAATGTCCCCTTCTAGAATACGAAATGTCCGTGTCTTCACGATCTACTGAACTAATAAAGGCGCATCAGAAACGTGTTTTATTGCAACTATAGGCTTCTTTCCAGACTATTTGAGTTATATTACTATGATATTTCACAAATATACCCGTGTTATAAGCCAACTCTTTAACTAAACGTTGACACACCAAAGTACTGTTCTTTTTTGTGATTCTTTTAACAGCCATAGCGGTTGATCAGGAAATGCCTTTAATAAAGGGGGAGCTTATACATTATATTTAGTGGGTTTTCCTTTTTATCAGAATATGTTTTCAAATTTCTGATCGTTGTAGATTAATACATTTTTGTTTTACATATTTTCTACTGTCCTTTTCAATTTGATAATTCCTTATTTTCTCTCTTGAAGGGAAAGGTAAACAATGCATTTGTAGAAAGAAAACGTTTAAGACCATTGGGATACACTTGAATATGAAACCAATTGGTATCATGGCCGTTTGTCAAATTGCATACAACTTATACCAGCTATATTAAAGAGTAGTAGTAATTCAAATGTCCTGTTACTGACAACATAAACGTTTTAACAGTTGTTACGCAACTTTGTAGCCTTCATTGATGTGTCTTCAGCTTTCAGCTATATTGTTTTTGACTTTACGCCGCGCTTCCACTTACGAATAATCATTGAGACCAATATACCAAAGTTCTATAACTTTTACACATAGTTAGTTTCATCTTTAAAACTTTACTTCTCCAAACATTTCTTACGTAGGATAATTGTTAACAAATTACCAGCTGAAGATGTTTTGTTCATAAACGGTTTGCATATATAATAAACAAAATCTACATGTGTGCCAAGGACATATTTTTAGAGTAACTCTACATTACATTACTACTGTTTACAGTATGGGGTGAAACCCTCATATATGTGAAACAGGAGATTATTTCTCATCGTCATAACACCGGTCGGAAGCGATGTTTCACACAGCTCACACCTTTCATGTTAGAGGTTTATTTCTGTTTACTGTCTATATCAACAGTCTATGTAACAACAAGGCTTGGATTAACACGCATTAAAAAACGTTTTATGTGTAATTCAAAACTAAATGGTGATGCGAAATCTAGAAAATATGACACGCCATGTCAAAAAAGGTTCTGTCGAATCGGTATCTTTCAAAATAACTAATACGTTTTGATAATGTATTGCAATGTCAAATCGTTTGCGTTTACAACTAGAAATGGTTGGTTTAGAAATTACGTTGTCCAAAATTCCGAAATTCCATGTGTACATAATGATAGATAGTGAAATGTTTTGATCCAAACAATCGGTCTGGTAAAGAGGCAAAGAATATGTCAGAAATGAACGGAACATCGAATCTGTTTGTGACATCTTTATTGTGCTTTTAAACCCATGTAATTTTTTGTTCGCTAAAAGAAGTTATTTTTGAGATTTGAGACTGAATGGTTACTTTTGTAAACGTTCATTTAAAGTCACAAATCAAGCCTATAGTCTTTATGAAGAGCTGCTGTTCACAACACATCTAAAATATGACAGTCTCATTTAGCCAGCTATCCTGCATTGCAAGTCCCTTCAAATTCATCTCTCTACAAGCGTAACATGTCGCAATGTACCAGCATATACTTACCGGGACGGTGTTTTGCGTCAATTCAAATGTATTCTATATCCATGTTAACGTTCATATCAATTACCATACAAAACCCAATTGCTACTACTTCCATACAACGATGTGTATACAAATGCCATTAACTGTTAAACGGATAGTTTAAATGTTGTGAAGGTACCAAAGATAATATATCTGTAAATATCTTTTCCTGTCTCGATTGCATAAGTTCGTCTCCATTATATGGGCCGCGTCACGCGAAAAGGGGCACTCGGACATAAATAAAAACCGCTGACTCAGCTCTTTCTTAGCGCTATTATTCCAGCATCTAGTCACGACAGTTATCATTTGTATTTATTTAAAGGTAGAACTTGATGTCCTCTAAGATGGCAAACAGTGTAACCCCAGACCAGCCGCCACGTCACTGACATGGCGGCTGGTCTGGGGCTACACTGTTTGCTATGTCCGAGTGCCCCTTTTCCCGTGACGTGGCCCATATATATATACATGTACACAAATTGTAGAAGCTGTCAAAGAATGGATAAACGTGTACTCATCGGCAGATGCAAGATGGGCTTTTTTTGCAATCTTTGTCATAGTTGAATTTTGATGCTAACTAAATTCACCACGTTGGTATTGCGGATCGAATCCGGGATCCACGACACCAGAATTCGACGCTCTACCACTGTCGCACCCATTTGTCATACCACAATGAAAGTTCGGCCACATATAAACGTATATTTCGATCTGTGCTTGAGCAATGAACACATTTCGCACACATGGATGTAAGCGTATGTTCACTTAGTTCTGCAAGATAGACAACGGACAGCCCCCGAGTTCTGAGTGATTTGACTGTTCAGAATGCAGCGATCCAAAATAACAACAACAAAAATAACAAGCAACAATGACAAACTTATTGACTATTTTCCCTTGAAGATTAGTTCTGCGATCAATTGCTTGATTGAATTAAATCATCTTATTCTATGTAAACCTTCCCTCACCAGCAATCTTTCTCTGCTATTTTTGTTATTTATATTTAATATAGTCGAGAAACCCGTTCCGATCTAATCCCGTACAAATCGAGCAAACTACTTTAGCAAGCCCATCGATCTTTGGACTGGAGACCTGGCTACAGTTTAACAAAAGTATAAACTCAATATTTGCGTAAGTCCAAAACAACAATATCTTTTGTTTCAGAAGTGCGATAAGCAAAATTTTAAATCAATACTTCATTGGAAGAGTCTCTCCGAAATGCTTCAATTGACTTATCATATTGTAATATTGCATTTTCATTTAAGATACTTTCGATTTGTATCGGTTTTGACTAACCTTAATATCTTCCCTTCGTCGTTTAGTAAAACAATATCCACGGGCACTGGATATGCATAAAACTCGGATCTGCCAACGTCGTTATTCAAGTCAACGCGGAGATGGGCGGTTAGTGACCCCAATCCTTTTCCTACTATAATGACCTACTCTGTCGGATAATTGCAAGACATGCTATCGAAAGGTTTAGAATCCTATGTCAAAAGCACTTTAGTCGTTTGGGGAATTGTAATTTTCCTTAATCTGAACCAGAAACAGATTCCCATAAATCGAGAAATGGCTTAACCCATTACCAAACAACAACGACATTTGACCAGTTTGTTGCAAACAGCTCTTGAAAACATTGTGGGAAAAGAAGAAATTGCTCGCTAAGAGCAATTTCTCCTTTTCCCACTATCATTTCGTCTTATCAAAAGATTATTTTTTCAATTTCATCACACCTTGAAATGTCGTCTGCAAACTCTTTCAATTTGGGACAGTCGAAAATTTAACGTTTAATAAAGGGTTAAGTTAAGAAATACTTCATATACGATGTCTCATATCATTTGCGTGACGATTTCCCGGGTTATTTTGATTAATGTTTTAATGTGTTTTATTATGTTTATATACCTCCACATGGTCAACGCCCCGTAATGAAGTCCATCAATCAGGGGTATCTCATGATAACCATCTAAACCGGACCAACGACACTAGTGTTCGTATACCCAGTTAGGGATTCGTATTACGTTAGTTAAGCTGATTAAAGATGATACTCTATAGGTGCTCATCCATGAGTATCCATACAGTAAAGGATATAGAAAACCGGATCTATGAAGCAAAATCCTTTATGATAGAATGTTTTAACGTACGTTATACAAACAACTTAGCACATCAGTTCACATAAACAGGATTTAACACGCCTGCAGAAAAAGCTTGAAGAAACCGTTGTGATAAATAGATAAAAACGCTAATAAATAAACTAGTTCATGTTTCAAATTCAGACGGGGGAATCACGTGAACAATGATTACGATCTTATGTCCGAACAAGATGACTGCGCCACAGGTATTTTTGCTTTTTCACATGCTTTTGCCCATGATAGCCACAATGTGTATCCCGCATGAGATGACCATCAACTTTCCGGTTCTGATGGTATATGATAACCCATGCTTTATGATGGTGTTTCGTCGAACACTCCGCAGAGAAATCGCATTCGACGGACGCCAATGACTTAAAACAGTCGACTGCGACTTCTCTGTCGAGTGCAGGGTACACAGTGTGGCTGTCATTGGCATGATTATGTGAAAAAATCAAAAATACCCGTTCCGTCATGAGCGCGGCCACCTTGTTTGGACATTAAGCGTAAACACTTGTCACGTGATTCCCTCGCTTGCAATTCCTATTCAAAGAGGCATAATCATTATTGTTTACTTGATAATATTCATATGTTGATCCCTTCAAGCTGACCGAGACACACAATTGCCTGAAGAAAGCCGTCCCTGAGGTTGTTTTTCGAACAACAATCCCATGTTTAAGTTCTTCTACTCATTACACTTTATTCCTGTAGTTTTCCCCTGTGTTGGGTGATTTGACTATCTAAGGTTAACTTTCCTAGCGTGTTAGTACTTAATTGCAAGTCTACCTCGACAAGTTCACCTCTATAATCCATAATGAAGAAATGGGATCAAAACAATACCCTGAGATGGCCTTGGTCTTTCAGGTTAATTAATGCAGGACGGCCTCTGATGTTTACATGTTAATTGCTCGTTAAGTTCATCGAACGTCCTGCTCTAATAAACACGGATCCCTACCGCATAAAGAATAGTCTTATGAATAGGGGGGAATCACTACCCTTACTCTCATAATTATATTGTAATGGTTTTGTTGGTATCCATAAGTACATGTGAGAGCTTCTTCTCTTGTGTGTTTACGGCTTAATGTTGTTTCAACAATTTCTTAGTTTTGTGACGGCTTGCTTAAGAAACACCAGTACTTGACTGGAGCTCTTGAGTGTCTTTTCAAGCAGCACTCGCTCGAAACAAAGATGATTGAATTTTACCACCTAACTTACGGAGCAACGCAGGACCCACGTTAGAGCTTATAACCCGAAAAGGTTTTCTTAACTGACAAATCTTCCTTTATCACAATGAATCTTGAAATAGACCACAAGGTTGGCAAGTTGATGAAAATACCAAACATAAAAAAAAGGTATTAATCCTTTTTTTTGAATTGTTAAAATAAACTCTGTCTTTTGTTACTAGGTTATTGAGGGTAAGCGTTTGTTCTTCATTAGTATTTAGGTCAAAGGTTCAAAGCTTTAACATTTCCATGGAAGCATTACGACGTATAACATATTCTAAAGTAAAAACATGTTGTCGTTTTGGACATGTTTCTTAATAAGAGTTGTATATCGTTTTTAACGGTATTTTAGATACGTTACAAGTATGTAGTAAATGAATTATACATGAGCAAAGCTTTTCTCACATAAAGCACGCGGAATTCATTTAAACCTCTGACTACTTTCCCAACATACATTTGATACAGTCAATGGTAGGAGACCAAAACCAAACATCGAACTCATATTGTTGAGATTTTAAACTCAGTTGTCTTGCTCTTTTGGGTCACCCTTTGAAAATAACATCTGTATTAGAATATAAAAGGAATGGCATTAAAGTTATATAAGGATGAAAACCCTAAATTCATTTCAAATGGTAGAAAGAAAAACGATACCATGATGCTATAGACAACGGACATTGATGGCTCTTTCATCACACTTGATAACAACGCTTAAAAACAGCGGCTTTGGAAGACACGTGTTATGCGTTGTTCATTTGGTTGGACAACAAGTATGCATGTATTAGAAGATCGGATTAGTATAAATAAAAAACTGTCGATACTCAAAACCCGTTGGAAACTTGAATAAAACACACAAGTTTCATCTCCTGTGCCTGACTACACTCACCATTAAGGTTATTGCAATTTGACCCACCTTGTCTAATCTGTCACAATAGAAATATTTTTATATGACACTGTTGGTTAAACGAGTAAGACGATGTTCATTTAACTTATATAGCAGGGTTTAACATCGCGTCATTAGTCTTTCATTTATTTGCGATGTCTCGCTTATAGTGATGGAGGAAGGCCCAAAACTTATCTGTCCTTAACCCTAATAGAGTTTGAACCGACTTCATAATTATGCAAACGTATTTTTTTCCAGGCCAGCCGCCAATAAATTAGCGGCTGACTGTGATCTAACATGTTTGCTTCTCTGAGTATCTTTCCTCGTCAAAATTAAGTCTATGTTTATAAGATAATCCAGCATTCACAGGGTTAAGGACTGGTCGAGCCGAGTAGAACCATCGGTATTTCGTAATTCGGCCGAGAGACATTCTAAAGGCTTATTCTTGTAACAGATTCTACCGCTAGTTTATCAATATGGCTCGCTCACGTTTAAAGGGAGCTAATTCAAAATACTAACGCTTTGCGATATGTCTTGTGTATCGAGGGTTGTCTCTCTTGGACGAATTAAGACATCATGCTTGTTAGTCCATTTAAGCAGAAAATTAATTTCTTTTTATAATAAAAATGACTTATTGTAATGTGAATTATATCATTGCCAACAATGACAGACAACGATGTTAGTGAATGGCGATTATAAGACAATATCAGATGTTGGACCCTTTAGCAATTCCTGACTATAAAGGCAAAGTTAATAAGTCTGTAATAATTTTACGGAGAAACGTTTTAATAGTTAAAACTACGATGTATTCTTCCAATAAGCACTTTGCTACAGACATGAACGTCTTGCGTTTGAATACAAGTCTTGTCTTCATTATTCCCCTACATTCTTGAATAAAATAGCATTCCTAAACACTTTAGGGTGCCTTTGAAGATCAAGACCGACAGTTCATCCAGAGTATTTCAGATAGTTTTAGCGTATAAACTCAATCAACCTGTAAGGTCATTTCGTATTATACCAGTTTGCACAACCCGTATTCGATTTCTTTATATATGTAACAGCTACTTATGCGAGTTTACGATATAATACCAAATATGTAACTATTGACAAGCAAAATTTCAAAAGGTTGCTCTGATACTTTAATTGATACAGGGGATTAATCTTGTTCAAGAATTAAAGAGACAATCGCATTGTAGTATGGAAACAAACGACATACCAAGTCTTGTATATTCAACCTTCTCTAATACGACATGCCGACTACATTCCTTCTTATAAAGGAGGATTGGTCGTATGAGCTAAAAGAGGCGAAAATGTAAATATCCACAATGTATAGTCAGAAATATAATTAGCAGTCAATAGGCAGTTATCTGTAAACAAAAGAATTCAATCATCGAGTATTTAAAACCGCGTCACGTGCAAACTGGGCGCACTTGTTTTGATGAAAAATCCATCAGAAGTGATAATAGATGAAAAAGTGTGTACGTTTAAACGCTGATACGTGTAATTCAACAAATGAAACAATACTGATACGGTAATACCAGTGAGAATCTATTGAAAAAAAGCGTTAAACCCAAATTGAATAATTGAGTTAATATACAGTCCAGCTTGCGTTAAGCAAGCACCCTTATTAGCAGCCAACCTGTCTTAGACAACCACTTCAAAAAATCCCATTGTTAGATCTATACCGTACATCAATTTGTGTTAAGCAGCCAACGTGTCTTTAACAGCCAATTTATCATATCCATAGGCTGACCTCTTAACACAAGTTTGACTGTAAATGGTTATTGGTAGTTGTTTACTTATCCAATTGTTTTTTTCCAGATTGATATTATTGTGCGTCTATATGTGACAAGGCTGATATCAGATTGAAAAAGTATTTTAATGTAAACTTTAATCTATTTATGGCACTTTAAATACCACTTTAAATCACACATTGTCATGAATACTGTATATCCTGTAGTATAAGGGAAGATATATGATCATTTCCTTTGACAGCGAAATATCGTTACCCCCTACTTACTAACATCTATGAAAAGGGCTCATCACAAAACATCATAAACAAAAGGACTGCGTAATCTCGCCGGCTTTGTAAGTTAGAATCTTAGTACAGTGTCAAAATGTGCACTCCACATTGAGATATGACAGAAAACAATGCAAAGGTATTCAGAATATACAGAAGAACTTATCTTCGTGAATTGGACATCAACTACACATTGAACCACAATGTGGCAAACCTCACATAAACAATCAAAACGTTCTGGTATTTTTATTGTTGTTGTTGTTAATCCATGAAGACTTCACTAACATTTAAAACGTATTAACTAAAAGTACTAGAGCTCAGAAAAACTGCAAAACTGTTTTAGATGAGTTATAAACTAAGAGAATATGTTAAAACACAGCGAAACCCCACGAGATCATGATAACATAACGCCGTCACTTTTTGTTATCTATTTTTCAAAGTGCTTTTTTCATAAATTTGGTCCTCACCAATTTAACTCTATTGTTTATATTCGAGTAACATCTAAAATAGCACGGAGCATTCGAATTAATGAGTGGCGATCACCTTGTTACAAAAGCCATGTGAAACACATTAAAACACTGTCATTTATTCAATATTAACACCGTGAACTTTCAAAATGGAAAGTTTCTTGGGTTTTATAGTTTCCAAACATTTCTTGGCTGACCTTGTTTTTTCGCTAATTGTAAACAAACCGCATACTATTTACTATTTTAAAAACACCATGTGAAAGTATGACAGTCTCAATTCCTCTGTATTAGGAAACTAAACGTACTTTTGAGTTAGTGTTCAATTATTCTAGAACGTTCACAATCTTAGTGTAAATGAGCGCATGTATTGTTTTAAAGAACATGCTCCAAACATGCCATTTTCCATAGCCCCTACTCGACTTGTATATTGTCTACGTGCGCTATTTGTGAACCATTTTAGCTAATGAGATAATGTGTTAAGTTTTCAATACCTTATATTACAATACTTCGACTATCCTTTGATTTATGTATTGTAGGCCCATCGATAAAACAATTACAATCAATTGATAAAGTGTGACTACGCATAGGCTTACATGTATGAGTATACGGAGTGATTATGTACTTAATGAGGAAACTTTGACACACATGAACGTATAGTTGTTACAGTAAATTATATCTTATTCAAAGGCTTGTAAGAATTATAACCGTGTAGGAACAAGAGACAGGTAAACAACTTGAATAGTACATATTATGAAATATAATTGTTTATTTAACCCCTGCTCTGTGTTACTTTATGTATTTCTTGATAAATGCTCACATTGAAGCAGAAAACTTAATGAACACATTTTGTTAAGTTATAATGGTTTTTGTCCTTTAAAATGAAGACGTGTTGATTTTCATAATCTATAATGTGCCGATAAAAGCTCACATTGAAGCAGAAAACTTGAAGAACAACTTTTGTTAAGTTATAATGGTTTCTGTCCTATAGAAATGAAAACGTGTTGATTTTCATAATCTATAATGTGCCGATAAAAGCTCACATTGAAGCAGAAAACTTGATATACACATTTTGTTAAGTTATAATGGTTTTTGTCCTTTAAAATGAAGACGTGTTGATTTGCATAATCTATAATGTGCCGATAAAAGCTTACATTGAAGCAGAAAACTTGATGAACAAATTTTGTTAAGTTATAATGGTTTCTGTCCTTTAAAATGAAGACGTGTTGATTTTCATAATCTATAATGTGCCGATAAAAGCTCACATTGAAGCAGAAAACTGGATGAACAAATTTTGTTAAGTTATAATGGTTTCTGTCCTATAGAAATGAAGACGTGTTGATTTTCATAATCTATAATGTGCCGATAAAAGCTCACATTGAAGCAGAAAACTTGATGAACAAATTTTGTTAAGTTATAATGGTTTCTGTCCTATAAAATGAAGACGTGTTGATTTTCATAATCTATAATGTGCCGATAAAAGCTCACATTGAAGCAGAAAACTTGATGAACAACCTTCGTTAAGTTATAATGGTTTCTGTCCTTTAAAATGAAGACGTGTTGATTTTCATAATCTATAATGTGCCGATAAAAGCTCACATTGAAGCAGAAAACTGGATGAACAAATTTTGTTAAGTTATAATGGTTTCTGTCCTATAGAAATGAAGACGTGTTGATTTTCATAATCTATAATGTGCCGATAAAAGCTCACATTGAAGCAGAAAACTTAATGAACAAATTTTGTTAAGTTATAATGGTTTCTGTCGTATAGAAATGAAGACGTGTTGATTTTCATAATCTATAATGTGCCGACAAAAGCTCACATTGAAGCAGAAAACTTAATGAACAAATTTTGTTAAGTTATAATGGTTTCTGTCCTATAAAATGAAGACGTGTTGATTTTCATAATCTATAATGTGCCGACAAAAGCTCACATTGAAGCAGAAAACTGGATGAACAAATTTTGTTAAGTTATAATGGTTTCTGTCCTATAGAAATGAAGACGTGTTGATTTTCATAATCTATAATGTGCCGATAAAAGCTTACATTGAAGCAGAAAACTTGATGAACAAATTTTGTTAAGTTATAATGGTTTCTGTCCTATAAAATGAAGACGTGTTGATTTTCATAATCTATAATGTGCCGACAAAAGCTCACATTGAAGCAGAAAACTGGATGAACAAATTTTGTTAAGTTATAATGGTTTCTGTCCTATAAAATGAAGACGTGTTGATTTTCATAATCTATAATGTGCCGATAAAAGTTCACATTGAAGCAGAAAACTTGATGAACAAATTTTGTTAAGTTATAATGGTTTCTGTCCTATAGAAATGAAGACGTGTTGATTTTCATAATCTATAATGTGCCGATAAAAGTTCACATTGAAGCAGAAAACTTGATGAACAAATTTTGTTAAGTTATAATGGTTTCTGTCCTATAGAAATGAAGACGTGTTGATTTTAATAATCTATAATGTGCCGATAAAAGCTCACATTGAAGCAGAAAACTTGATATACACATTTTGTTAAGTTATAATGTTTTTTGTCCTTTAAAATGAAGACGTGTTGATTTTCATAATCTATAATGTGCCGATAAAAGCTCACATTGAAGCAGAAAACTTGATGAACAAATTTTGTTAAGTTATAATGGTTTCTGTCCAATAAAATGAAGACGTGTTGATTTTCATAATCTATAATGTGCCGATAAAAGCTCACATTGAAGCAGAAAACTTAATGAACAAATTTTGTTAAGTTATAATGGTTTCTGTCCTATAGAAATGAAGACGTGTTGATTTTCATAATCTATAATGTGCCGATAAAAGCTCACATTGAAGCAGAAAACTTGATATACACATTTTGTTAAGTTATAATGGTTTTTGTCCTTTAAAATGAAGACGTGTTGATTTTCATAATCTATAATGTGCCGATAAAAGCTCACATTGAAGCAGAAAACTTAATGAACAAATTTTGTTAAGTTATAATGGTTTCTGTCCTTTAAAATGAAGACGTGTTGATTTTCATAATCTATAATGTGCCGATAAAAGCTCACATTGAAGCAGAAAACTTGATGAACAACCTTTGTTAAGTTATAATGGTTTCTGTCCTATAAAATGAAGACGTGTTGATTTTCATAATCTATAATGTGCCGATAAAAGCTCACATTGAAGCAGAAAACTTGATGAACAACCTTCGTTAAGTTATAATGGTTTCTGTCGTATAGAAATGAAGACGTGTTGATTTTCATAATCTATAATGTGCCGATAAAAGCTCACATTGAAGCAGAAAACTTGATGAACAAATTTTGTTAAGTTATAATGGTTTCTGTCCTATAGAAATGAAGACGTGTTGATTTTCATAATCTATAATGTGCCGATAAAAGGTCACATTGAAGCAGAAAACTTAATGAACAAATTTTCTTAAGTTATAATGGTTTTTGTCCTTTAAAATGAAGACGTGTTGATTTTCATAATCTATAATGTGCCGATAAAAGCTCACATTGAAGCAGAAAACTTAATGAACACATTTTGTTAAGTTATAATGGTTTCTGTCCTATAAAATGAAGACGTGTTGATTTTCATAATCTATAATGTGCCGATAAAAGCTCACATTGAAGCAGAAAACTTGATGAACAACTTTTGTTAAGTTATAATGGTTTCTGTCCTATAGAAATGAAGACGTGTTGATTTTCATAATCTATAATGTGCCGTGTCCTGGAGCAATGCATGATAAAAGATGTGACATTTCTTCCCCAAAGTGTTTTTTGCATTATCCTGTTTACATTATAAACGACATGGCATTTTCCCACAATCTACTCCAATTTGCCGTATCTTGTAGTATTGCATTAGAAAGACTTGTTATGTTGACATAATCTATGATTTGCCGATTCCTGTAGGATTGCAAAATGAATTACGTGTCATTGTTCCATATATCATGACCTGTTGTTTTCCAACCAGATTTGTCAAAAATCGTGGCATTTCAGGATTCGATCTCTACCTTCATTGGCGATATAGTAGGTGCATGTTAACAAGGGACATTTTCCTTTCTTGAGTTCAACATAAACTTGAAGAAAATGTCGAACTGTTGCTGTCTGTGCATGTGTTATGTTTATTACGTATTGATTTTGTAATGGCTATAAATATACTTTTTTGCTATTTTATTCAAAAAAAAATTAATTGAATTAAATTGAATTACACACGTGACAATTGTGAAGGTCATGTGTTAGTTTGCTCTTCTCTTTATTGGAGGTCGTGGGTTTAATGACTGGACATTGATGTGTTCAAGATATAAATTGCAGTCTTCCTCCCACTGAGCTCCAGTTTAAAAGGGGAAACTTTCAGAAGACAGTTTTATTCTAAAATTGATTCTCCTAGTCTGCGATCCATACATAAAGTACCGTTCCTTGTTCAATGCAACCAAATAAATCGTGACTTATAATTTATTCCAACGTTTTTCAGGTTTTTTTTCCATTTGTGAGTGAGAGGTCTAGTGTGTACATGCACAAGTTTAAAAGTGTGAAGCCATTGTTCACCGTATCTCTCAAATGTGTATTATCTACAGAATGGCTGCCTAAGGGAGTGGTAAGCGTCGGCTGTTGTATGGCTTTTAATATTGGATACGTTGGTCTGTGTGACCGGAACATCAAACACATCTACACCACCACGGATATCAAACAACCCGCAACACGGAAACCCCTGCCTTATAAGGTAATGTAAGATAATATAACATAACTTTATTGAGACATAAAACACATCTACACCACAACTGATATCAAACAACCTGCAACACGGAAACCCCTGCCTTATAAGGTAATGTAAGACAATATAACAAAGACTTATTGAGACATAAAACACATCTACACCACCCCGGATATCAAACAACCCCCTAACACGGAAACCCCTGCCTTATAAGGTAATGTAAGATAACATAACAAAGACTTAATGAGACATAAAACACATCTACACCACCACGGATATCAAACAACCCGCAACACGGAAACCCCTGCTTTATAAGGTAATGTAAGATAACATAACATATACTTATTGAGACATAAAACACATCTACACAACCACGGATATCAAACAACCTGCAACACGGAAACCCCTGCTTTATAAGGTAATGTAAGATAACATGACATATACTTATTGAGACATAAAACACATCTACACCACCACGGATATCAAACAACCCGCAACACGGAAACCCCTGCTTTATAAGGTAATGTAAGATAACATAACATAGACTTATTGAGACATAAAACACATCTACACAACCACGGATATCAAACAACCTGCAACACTGAAACTATATGGTAAGGTAAGATAACATAACATAGACTTATTGAGACATACAACACATCTACACCACCACTGATATCAAACAACCCGCAACACGGAAACCCCTGCTTTATAAGGTAATGTAAGATAACCTAACATAGACTTATTGAGACATAAAACACATCTACACCACCCCGGATATCAAACAACCCCCTAACACGGAAACCCCTGCCTTATAAGGTAATGTAAGATAATATAACATAGACTTATTGAGACATAAAACACATCTACACCAATCCGGATATCAAACAACCCGCAACACGGAAACCCTGCTTTATAAGGTAATGTAAGATAACATAACATAGACTTATTGAGACATACTACACATTTACACCACCACTGATATCAAACAACCCGCAACACGGAAACCCCTGCCTCATACGGTAATGTAAGATAACATAACATAGACTTATTGAGACATACAACACATCTACACCACCCCGGATATCAAACAACCCGCAACACGGAAACCCCTGCTTTATAAGGTAATGTAAGATAACATAACATAGACTTATTGAGACATACAACACATCTACACCACCCCAGATATCAAACAACCCGCAACACGGAAATCCCTGCTTTATAAGATAATGTAAGATAACATAACATAGACTTATTGAGACATACAATACATCTACACCACCCCGGATATCAAACAACCCGCAACACGGAAACCCCTGCCTTATAAGGTAATGTAAGATAACATAACATAGACTTATTGAGACATACAACACATCTACACCACCCCGGATGTCAAACAACCCCCTAACACGGAAACTCCTGCTTTATAAGGTAATGTAAGATAACATAACATAGACTTATTGAGACATACAACACATCTACATCACCCCGGATATCAAACAACCCCCAACACGGAAACCCCTGCTTTATAAGGTAATGTAAGATAACATAACATAGACTTATTGAGACATACAACACATCTACACCACCCCGGATATCAAACAACCCGCAACACGGAAACCCCTGCTTTATAAGGTAATGTAAGATAACATTACATAGACGTATTGAGACATACAACACATCAACACCACCCCGGATATCAAACAACCCGCAACACGGAAACCCCTGCTTTATAAGGTAATGTAAGATAACATAACATAGACTTAATGAGACATAAAACACATCTACACCACACCGGATATAAAAAAACCCGCAACACGGAAACCCCTGCTTTATAAGGTAATGTAAGATAACATAACATAGACCTATTGACACATACAACACATCAACACCACCACGGATATCAAACAACCTGCACCACTGAAACTATATGGTAATGTAGATAACAAAACATAGACTTATTGAGACATACAACACATCTACACCACCCCGGATATCAAACAGCCCGCAACACTGAAACTATATGGTAATGTAAGATAACATAACATAGACTTATTGAGACATACAACACATCTACACCACCACTGATATCAAACAACCCGCAACACGGAAACTATATGGTAATGTAAGATAACACAACATAGACTTATTGAGACATACAACACATCTACATCACCCGGATATCAAACAACCCGCAACACGGAAACCAATGCCTTATAAGGTAATGTAACATAACATAACATATACTTATTGAGACATAAAACACATCTACACCACCCCGGATATCAGACAACCCGCAACACGGAAACCCCTGCCTTATAAAGTAATGTAAGATAACATAACATAGACTTATTGAGACATAAAACACATCTACACCACCACTGATATCAAACAACCCGCAACACGGAAACCCCCTCCTTATAAGGTAATGTAAGATAATATAACATAGACTTATTGAGACATACAACACATCTACACCGCCACTGATATCAAACAGCCCGCAACACTGAAACTATATGGTAATGTAAGATAACATAACATAGACTTATTGAGACATACAACACATCTACACCACCCGGATATCAAACAACCCGCAACACGGAAACCCCTACCTTATAAGGTAATGTAAGATAGCACAACATATACTTAATGAGACATAAAACACATCTACACCACCACTGATATTAAACAACCCGCAACACGGAAAGCCCTACCTTATAAGGTAATGTAAGATATCACAACATAGACTTATTGAGACATAAAACACATCTACACCACCCCGGATATCAAACAACCCCCTAACACGGAAACCCCTGCCTTATAAGGTAATGTAAGATAACATAACATAGACTTATTGAGACATAAAACACATCTACACCACCCCGGATATCAAACAACCCGCAACACGGAAACCCCTACCTTATAAGGTAATGTAAGATAACACAACATAGACTTATTGAGACATAAAGTACATCTACAGCACCCCGGATATCAAACAACCCGCAACACGGAAACCCCTGCCTTATAAGGTAATTCAAGATAACATAACAAAGACTTATTGAGACATAAAACACATCTACACCACCCCGGATATCAAACAACCCCCTTAAACGGAAGCCCCTACCTTATAAGGTAATGTAAGATAACACAACGTAGACTTATTGAGACATAAAACACATCTACACCACCCCGGATATCAAACAACCCCCTAACACGGAAACCCCTGCCTTATAAGGTAATGTAAGATAACATAACATAGACTTATTGAGACATAAAACACATCTACACCACCCCGGATATCAAACAATCCGCAACACGGAAACCCCTGCTTTATAAGGTAATGTTAGATAACACAACATAAACTTATTGAGACATAAAACACATCTACACAACCCCGGATATCAAACAACCCGCAACACGGAAACCCCTGCTTTATAAGGTAATGTAAGATAACATAACATAGACTTATTGAGACATAAAACACATCTACACCACCCCGGATATCAAACAACCCGCAACACGGAAACCCCTGCCTTATAAGGTAATTCAAGATAACATAACAAAGACTTATTGAGACATAAAACACATCTACACCACCCCGGATATCAAACAACCCCCTAACACGGAAACCCCTGCCATATAAGGTAATGTAAGATAACATAACATAGACTTATTGAGACATAAAACACATCTACACCACCCCGGATATCAAACAACCCCCTAACACGGAAACCCCTGCCTTATAAGGTAATGTAAGATAACATAACATAGATTTATTGAGACATAAAACACATCTTCACCTCCACTGATATCAAACAACCCGCAACACGGAAACCCCTGCCTTATAAGGTAATGTAAGATAACATAACAAAGACTTATTGAGAGATAAAACACATCTACACCTCCACTGATATCAAACAACCCGCAACACGGAAACCCCTGCCTTATAAAGTAATGTAAGATAATATAACATAGACTTATTGAGACATAAAACACATCTACACCACCCCGGATATCGAACAACCCGCAACACGGAAACCCCTGCCTTATAAGGTAATTCAAGATAACATAAAAAAGACTGATTGAGACATAAAACACATCTACACCTCCACTGATATCAAACAACCCGCAACACGGACACCCCTGCCTTATAAGGTAATGTAAGATAACATAACATAGACTTATTGAGACATAAAACACATCTTCACCTCCACTGATATCAAACAACCCGCAACACGGAAACCCCTGCCTTATAAGGTAATGTAAGATAACATAACATAGACTTATTGAGACATAAAACACATCTTCGCGTCCACTGATATCAAACAACCCGCAACACGGAAACCCCTGCCTTATAAGGTAATGTGAGATAACATAACATAGACTTAATGAGACATAAAACACATCTACACCTCCACTGATATCAAACAACCCGCAACACGGAAACCCCTGCCTTATAAGGTAATGTAAGATAACATAACATAGACTTATTGAGACATAAAACGCACAAGTTCTTAGTTAATACATATGATTATATGCAGTGGATATCATTCTGGTAACCAATATATACATATCCACACCCAAAACAATAAGCAATAACAACAACAAAGAAAGGAAAAGTAAAGAAAAAAAGTAAAAGATGTTCGATTTGGATAAGTGCATCTGGTATATTATATTGATCTGTATAAAAAGGCATTTCTTATCTATTTGAAAGTCTGTTTCTATTATTGAAAGATAGGGTAAGATAGGGAAAGATATTCCTCATAACAATGACATGTGTGACGAAAGCCCTGTCACAACCCGTTTTGAAATAAAGTTGCAAAATGAAATAAAATTATTTCAAAACGCGTCGCGATGACATAAATTTATTTCAATTTGCTCACAACCCGTTTTGAAATAAAATCGCAAATTGAAATAAACTTATCAAAAATGTATTTTATATAAAGATATTAAAACCAAATTGACACATGTGATAACTGAAGTCGGTTTAAGGTATTTTCGACAGTTAATGTCCCATTCTGACCGTTGATGGCCATGATAGACTTACATAAAAAATGTGTGTAAAAGTTCAAATATCACCTTTAGTCATGGCTATGTGACTTGTATGTGTCTGAATGATGTCCAAAACTAATTTGATGAAACAGAGTCAGATTTGATAACATATTATGAAGAAAGTCAAATTGAAATAAAATTATTTCAAAACGCGTCGCGATGACATAAATTTATTTCAATTTGCTAACAACCCGTTTTGAAATAAAATCGCAAATTGAAATAAACTTATAAAATGTATTTTATATAAGGATATTAAAACCAAATTGACACATGTGATAACTGAAGTCGGTTTAAGGTATTTTCGACAGTCTATGACCCATTCTGACCGTTGATGGCAATGATAGACTTACATAAAAAATGTGTGTAAAAGTTCAAATATCACCTTCTAGTCATGGCAATGCGACTCGTATGTGACTGATTGATGTCTAGGAGTGATTTTCATGAGACTGAGACAGATTTGAACCATATAATGAAGAAAGTTCAAATTGAAATAAAATTATTTCAAAACGCGTCGCGATGACATAAATTTATTTCAATTTGCTAACAACCCGTTTTGAAATAAAATCGCAAATTGAAATAAACTTACCAAAAATGTATTTTATATAAAGATATTAAAACCAAATTGACACATGTGATAACTGAAGTCGGTTTAAGGTATTTTCGACAGTCTATGACCCATTCTGACCGTTGATGGCCATGATAGAATACATAAAAAATGTGTGTAAAAGTTCATATATCACCTTCTAGTCATGGCAACGCGACTTGTATGTGACTGATTGATGTCTAGGAGTGATTTTCATGAGACTGAGACAGATTTGAACATTGATGCTCGTACGGAACTATCATGAAAATTTTGTGTTAATGTTCGAATACCACATTATATTCAAGGTAGTGTAATCTATATGTGTCTAAATGGTGCCAAGAAGTGAATTTCATGAAACTGGGATGAATCTTAGTTTATCATGAAAGACTGTTAAAATCGAAATAAAATGCGTTGCGATGATATAACTTTATATCGAGTTTCTTTCAATCCGTTGTGAAACAAGACTAATGTTTAAAATAATATGTATAAACAAGATGGCCTCGCAAATGACGGCACAGGTATTTTTGCCCTTTTCATCTTTTTTTACCAATGATAGCCATATTGTAAATCCCGCATGAGTTGGCTATCAACTTGCCGGTTCTGGTGGTATATGATAACCCATGCTTTAAAGCGGCGTTACGGCTAACACTCGGCAGAGAAATCGCAGTGTTTTAGGTCTTTCGCCTGTGGCCCGGCAATCGGAACTACTCGGGTATTTCCGTAAGCTGTGAAATACACCTCGGATATAAGTGTAGGGTTACAATTTTTCGGGTAAATCGGTATCCGGCAAATAACACATTTTCTAAGCGTGCAAGTTAAGTAGTTCAATGTGTATGGAAGGGTTCGACATCCTTTTGAATAATCTTGTTATCAGTAACTCATACCAAATGGCAAAATTGTGGTTGTGACATGAAAAGTTGTTTCCTCAATCAAATTTAACGACTTTTTAGAGTTCACATTTAAGACCTATTTTTAAACACGAAAGTGAAGTGACGTCATTCCGCTGGGAACCAATATGGCGTCATCCCTATTATTTCAGAGGTGTTTTCATTTGATAAACCCGATGTGTTCAGATTGGTGGCCCGGTCATCTTGTTCGGACATAAGATTTTAAGCATTGGTCACGTGTTTTCATCGCCTGTGTAACATTATTGGATAAACGTTGTTACAGGTAACAACGAAAATCAATCCAAAGTAGTCAAAGTACACAGATCACGTCTGTAGTTTTCTGTTTGGGAAAAGCCTGCCAACCACATAACGGTCGAAAAATGCATGGAATTTTTTTTTAGCCTTTTTATTTTCATTTTTTTTAATACATTCTTTAGCAATTTCAAAGTACAAATGATAGCCTTCCACTGCTACTTTCTTTTGCGTTTTTCCTAACCTATTTCCTTAAAGTTCTGAATTAAATGTTATTGAAAAATCATTGAATATCTGATACTTCGAAAGGTTTGTCTTCAAGAGTGCAAACTATACTTCAAGTGAAGTATACTCTTTACACTGGGTTCAAACCTTCAATTACTTTAATTACTATGGGAATAGTTGCCACGCTTATAATTGTTATTAAAGCATGTTCGCCTCATAAAAGTTTCAATATAATTTGGTCTAGTAGTTGTTACGGTTAAAAGTGGTTTATATCGAAATATTTCACAGGGCGAATCCCTATCTAACTTGGTTGATCTTTCCTTAAGTTAACGTATAAAACATAATTATATAAGTTCCATTCTTCATATCATAGATGCCATTTAAGATTCAAACACCTGGACACCTTTGCATGACGAAATTTTGTAAGACCCTGCATATATTTTATGAGTACCAAAGCCATAATCTGTTTCAATATATTTGTTAGACGGAACAGATACCTAGTACATATAGACATTTGGAAATATCAATTACAAAACTTTATTTCAAACAACGGCTTCGTGTTTTTCACATTTTGATAAACCTGTGAGCTGAGGTGTTGTTTGCCGAGGGTACATTCGGGATATTCCATATTTTAAGAAGTCATGTTTGCTTGACTGTCCGTATTAAAAAACATATGTACGAATTAGACTTAAAACACTAAGTTGTTTTAACATGGCTACATTTAATGAAATATATATTTTGTAACACTCCCGGCTTTTCATTAAAGGAAAAACTAGGTTAAACAACGTATGTCGTAGACTTTTTATTGTATGGGTTTAAAGCCTTGTAGATAATATTTCACTTAGAGTGTGGCTCTCCTGAGTTTGACCTGTACAAGGGTAGGGCTATACAGTGTCTTGGCTAAGGCCACTAAAAGAAAGTGCCACTGGGGACGATCAAACCGGGAAACCAAAAATGCAAATTATACACCTTGATCCATCGCTCAAGCAAATTGTTTAGATAGTAGCAACGCAGAATGGAAAAGAAAATATCTTCAGTGTATGTTGCCGAAAGAAGCGCACCTGTTTCCGCCACAAGCTGGATGGTTCCGTGTTAATTGCTGTAACTATTAATACCAGGTCTTAACCGACTCGGATTATCCAAGCTATACCTGTATGAGAATATAGAAGGACATATCTACGACTGGATCGTTCGGACTAGGTCTTAACGGTTGTATTCATATCTCTAGGCACTGTTCAGACACATGCGAGTTGCACTGCTGCGACTTAAATGTGATTTTTGAACATAGGCACCATTTTTCTTTAATATTTTTTTATACGGCGAGAAATGTTCGGAAGTGTTTTAGACAGTCCAAAAATGCATTAAAACTTACCTCATTCATCACATATTTTAAAATAGAGTCGATGTTATGATATACAAAAATATATTTTTAAAGGTTTCTCAAATCATAATTTTATACTGCAAAACAGGTTGTTAACCCTAAATTGAAGTAATTTTCATAATCGCAACGCGTTCTTGCGTAGATCTAATTTCATTTCAATTCGAACATTCTTTCATGATAAACTTTTAATTCATCTCAATTTCATGAAAGTCAATTCTTGTCATCATTCAGACACATACAGGTAATATTGCCACAAATAGATTAGCATTTTGAATATTAACTAAACATTCTGTGATAATTCTAAAAAAAGCTTTACTATTCAGAATGGGTCATAGACTGTCGAAATACCCTTTACAACTTTCAGACATAACATGTACATGTATCAGTTTGGAGTTGATGTGTTGATATGAAATACGTCTTTGAAAGCTTATTTTATTTTTCTATTTTAATTTTTAAATGTGTTAAGATCAAATTGAAATAACATTTTGTTGTCGCAACGCGTTTTGAATTAATTCTAGTATAATTCTAACATTATTTCATTTTAATTTTGATTCACTTTTTTTTCACGAAAGTCTATTCCGGGCATCATTCAGACAAAGACAGGTTATATCGACGTTCAGAGGTTGAATTTTTAACATTAACACCAATTCTCTATGATATTTATATATGGCCATTTATGATCAGCATTGGTCAAAAACTGTCGAAAACACCTTTTACTAGCCTCAGTCAGAACATGTGTCGGTTTGGATTCGATATTTTAACATAAAATACATGTTTGAAAAGTTTATTTCAATTTGCGATTTTATTTCAAAACGGGTTGTTAGCAAATTAAAATAAGGTTATGTCATCGCGACGCGTTTTGAAATAATTTTATTTCAATTTGAACTTTCTTCATTATATGGTTCAAATCTGTCTCAGTCTCATGAAAATCACTCTAGACATCAATCAGTCACATACGAGTCGCATTACCATGACTAGAAGGTGATATTTGAACTTTTACACACATTTTTTATGTAAGTCTATCATGGCCATCAACGGTCAGAATGGGTCATAGACTGTCGAAAATACCGTAAACCGACTTCAGTTATCACATGTGTCAATTTGGTTTTAGTATCTTTATATAAAATACATTTTTAGTAAGTTTATTTCAATTTGCGATTTTATTTCAAAACGGGTTGTTAGCAAATTGAAATAAATTTATGTCATCGCGACGCGTTTTGAAATAATTTTATTTCAATTTGAACTTTCTTCATTATATGGTTCAAATCTGTCTCAGTCTCATGAAAATCACTCCTAGACATCAATCAGTCACATACGAGTCGCATTGCCATGACTAGAAGGTGATATTTGAACTTTTACACACATTTTTTTGTAAGTCTATCATGGCCATCAACGGTCAGAATGGGTCATAGACTGTCGAAAATACCTTAAACCGACTTCAGTTATCACATGTGTCAATTTGGTTTTAATATCTTTATATAAAATACATTTTTGGTAAGTTTATTTCAATTTGCGATTTTATTTCAAAACGGGTTGTGAGCAAATTGAAATAAATTTATGTCATCGCGACACGTTTTGAAATAATTTTATTTCAATTTGAACTTTCTTCATTATATGGTTCAAATCTGTCTCAGTCTCATGAAAATCACTCCTAGACATCAATCAGTCACATATGAGTCGCATTGCCATGACTAGAAGGTGATATTTGAACTTTTACACACATTTGTTATGTATGTCTATCATGGCCATTAACGGTCAGAATGGGTCATAGACTATCGAAAATACCTTAAACCGACTTCAGTAATCACATTTGTCAATTTGGTTTTAATATCTTTACATTAAATACATTTTTGATAAGTTTATTTCAATTTGCGATTTTATTTCAAAACGGGTTGTGAGCAAATTGAAATAAATTTATGTCATCGCGACGCGTCTAGAAATAATTTTATTTCATTTTGCAGCTTTATTTCAAAACGGGTTGTGACAAAGCCCATGGTCCTCCGGTCAGTTGTATACCATAGATATCGAGTGTGGGGCCGGGTGCCGTTTTACTAAACTTTTGAATTAATGGAAGGGAGCAACACAAACACCCGATACGCACAAGATTCGAACCCACGAACCTCCTGTCACGAGGCTGACGCTCAAACCTTTGACTACTATTCCAAATTATCCTATGGGATATCTTGACATGAAACATCGGAGTGTCGTCTCACCTTATAGATCATGAGGCGATATGTCTTCTTCAAGCTGAATCATCTTCTTGATTGTTTAAGTAATTAAAAAGTGGCCGAAAAAGAGCTGAATCCCTGTGCTCGTTGTAACAGCGACAGACCAAAACAGTTCGGCCATTTAGGATTTATTTTGTATACCGACTTTTGATATAATTTCAGCCCGAATTCCTTCTCAAACAAGACCAGGAGCGACAGTACAGACTGAAGAATCGACGGTTTATGCAATATTACCCGATGCATGACATAGAACTTCCGAAAGCTCTCTCCTTTAGGTAACGAAACTGTGTGCACATGATTTTGATAGTTTCTATTTCCGATTAAGTAAATTAACATATAAGCTCAAGAAAATAGATATACATGTATCAAAAACCAAAATGAATTATACACGCATGGACCGGCACCCCAGGCTACTCCAAATACGGTGCATGATTACTTCCCGTTGCTATTATGTGTAGAATACCGAATGAAAAGGGAGATCACTGCATAGGATAATGGTTTCTATTATAAATTTGCACGATTTCTTCCCCTTTTCTTCTCTGCAAGAGATCACTGCATAGAAAAATGTACCAAGCCGTGTTTGCCTTAATAAAATGATAAAAACAAATAAAGATTACATATCTTGTTCGGAGTATTGAGCATTAAAGTATCAAACCCAAGCATGGACTCGCATTCGCTCAGTGGATATAGAGTTGGTCTTGAAATGCAGGGGTAAATAAGTAAATAAGAGACGCACCTCGGTCTACTTATTATAGGACGATTTATACAGTCAATCTGATCTCCTTTGGTCTGTCCACTGATTATGTTTATTCATAGGGATATAGTTTCTGTTTTGGTAAAATATTTCGTTTACTTTACACGTAAAGCACACGTTGATAATTGTTTTTTGGTGTCGGCGCCATCTTTAAACGCCATTTTTGGTATCCAGGCAAGTGATCTTGATATTTGTGGTTGCAGTGATCAATACCATAAAGGGAGATCACTGTTTGGAGTTTGACATTGATGATGTTGAATTATACGGTTTCAGGACGCTCCCTAAGGCTCACGTTGACGGCGTGGTATCTCGACTCATGAAAACAACGAAGGAACGATTCCAATTTAAATTCAACAACAACCATGCACAAGATGACTGGAAACAAGCGCATGACGAGAAACTTCGGCGATTACGTGACGTCATGACGAAATTCGGGCGCGTGGAGCATAAACCGGAAGAGGAAGTGGACAAATCCGGAGACAAAGTTAACGAAACCGAAAAACCTAAAGGAGGTAAACGGACGAAAAGGAAAAATAAAGATAAAGGTGAAAAAGTAATGGGAACTGAAAAAAGGAAGTCGCTAATTAATACAAAGGATGACACAGAAGGGAAGCTTCCACCAATAGATTAGACTGTGTACAGTGAACAGGAACTATTTGTCACCATTACCCGAAAACGTGTATGAAATAAAGTCATGTAGGTAACATCAAATAGTACATTAATGTACGAATGGATCGGTTAAACCTGAATGAATAATAGATAAATGATTGTATAGAAAAAAAAGATTGAATGATGAAATATATGTGTATCGTACATGTGTCTAGATGAATAAGATAATTAATGGGTTAATAAAAAGATGAAGAAAGAATCTAACTGATGACATAAATCTTTTCTAAGATAATGAGGATATAATTGATTATAAGGTTATACTGACTAACAAAGCAAATTATTGAAGTGACCTTTTTTGGTAAATGATATAATATGAATGCAATCGAAAAGCGACCAGTTAAGGTAAAATACTCATAACATGCCATTTTGAATTTCTTTTCTTCGTCGCTTTACTTCCGTCGTTCTCGTTTTACATCGGTCTGGGCCGGAGCTATTCACTTAACACCATGCAGTTCCGGCCCAAACCGATGTAAACACAGAACGAACGAAGTAATCCGAAGAAAGAATGAGTTTCAAAATGGCTGAATATGGATATTCTACATTAAATCATAGACCAGTCAAGCGAAACAAGACATAACTAAATGTCTGCGGTCTGTCTCACAAAGAATCGTACCCTTTTTTCTACGTTGACAATATTGAAGTAATATTTGAATCTGGAAGGTAATTTTGTTTAAGTTCATGGAGAAAAGACGTGCTTTAATAGGACGGTCAATAGCTCACAGATAGGACATAAATTCTTTTGACGTTTAAGTTTACGCTCTTCGTATGTACAACTTCGTTCGGAATATAACTGTTTCCTATGCTGTTTGACAGCATTTTATTTGCATGATATGAGCCCATTTGGTCTAACCTAACATCATATCCAGTGATCCAAACAGGGCACTTATTTTTTAAAACAAATGAACCGTGTAAGCAGTTTCGTAAAGCGCCTTAATTTATTTTACCCGATCATACAAGGAAAATAACCGTGTTTTGTAACTTTCGTCTAATAAACCTATCAGTTTTACAATTTATAAGACCCATTCAGGCGCTCAAGTTAACTATTATAGTGCTTGATCCAACTTCATGCTTAAGCAACCAGGTTAGATCACAGGTCAGCCCCGAAGTAAACTGACGACTGGCATGTGATCTAACCTATATGATGCTCTGAGTATCGCCCCTTCATAGAATTAAGTATATATTTAAGGTTTTGGAAAGCAAACAACACAAAAATGTACTTTAAGGAAACTACCCAGCATTCTAAGGGTTAAGGGTTGACTGTTGACTTAAGACTGTGCTTGTGTCGTCAAGGGGTTTGTCAGATGAGCCACTTCATTATGGTGTTCATCAACTCAATGATTGGATTTGGGGGTAAATTGGATGTTTAATTAGAATTTCCAAAATTTCACTTTATATTACCACCGCAAGGGAATTAAGCATATCAAATGGCCATTCTACGACGGAATATTTCTAATAAGAAGAAGTATTAAGTAACAAATTGACACTTTTTAGAAGTCGGGCTAAAGGACATGTTCAACAGTTTTATAGGAAAATAATCTTTTCATAGACTTTTCTAAATTCTTAATGTGTTATTTAGAATTTAATTGTGAATTCATAAGTGAAAAGAAAAATGCTGGTCGACGTGTTAGATTTTTTTGTAAAATGACAGTTTCCATGGTAGCCGTTTAGGGCAAAAATGTCAAAATGACCATACCCTCTTCAAAGGTAATAGAATAATTTCTGGAAGGTTTATTAACAGAAAAAACATTATTTCATACATTCAATACTTTATAATTCAATGTTATTCTAAATTATTACAAACCTAACAATTTTTGTAATTCAAATCGTTTTTCAAAGTTTTGTATTCAACAAAAAAAAGAAAATTGATATGTTTATTACAATTAAATTGAAGATATTTAGAAATTCCTTTCATAGAATTTTCTTATTTTCAGTATGTGAAGTAAAACTTAACCTTGAAATACAAAATGCAAAGAAAAGTATATGTTGACGAGTTAGTTTTTCTGTAAAATGACAGTTTCCATGGTAACCCTATCTGAAAAACATAATAACGACTGAAATAACTTTAAATTTGAAAAGATAGAAAATGGAGGCTTAATATGCATGAGAAATTTATAATAATGTTAATAACCTTTTATAATTTTATTGATGATATAATTATTCCTTGAAAAAAAAAATGCATACAGTAAATTTCATCCGAATAAAACGTCTTTCCGACTACTATGCAAGTACCTCTTGGTAATAGATTATAACCTCCGTTGGATGCACAGATGAAGTGCGCAGAAAAAACTACCGGAAACGTTATTAAAGGCAGATGCGGCCTCATCTCATCAATTGCGTTTCAATAGAAAATGTGTGTTTTCACCTTTTTTCATTCGAAACGATTACTTGAGTGTTACGACCGTCTATATCTGCTTATCTTTATCGACTTGTTTAAGACGCTCACGGTAGTTTTCTCTGTGCATTTTATCTGCGCATACAAGGGAGATAATGCATCTCCTACAGAAGAGATACTTGCATATATTCGGATGAAATAATGAATGTAAAACTTTTCAAAGAAGAATCATATCCTCCCTAAAACTATAAAAAGTTATAAACATTAGTCTATATTTCTCATGCGTACTAAGCCCCCAGCTTTTTTTCTTAAGTTTTAAGTTATTTTATTCATATTTTTAAATGTATTTTAAATACGATTACCATGGAAACTGCTGTTATTTTGCAAAAAAAACTAACTTGTCAACATTTTCTTGTCTTTTACTTTTTTTTATTTCAAGATTAAATTCTACTTCACATACTGAAAAATAAGGAATTCAATGAAAGGATTTTTTTGAAATCTTCATTTTATTGTAATAAACATATCATTTTTATTGTTTTGTATAATATAAAAATGATTTGGATAACAAAAAATGTTCAGATTGATATAATTCAATAAAACATTGCATTATAAAGTAGTTTATTTTTGTTTAAAAACCTTCCAAAATTATTTCATTAGCTTTGAAGATAGAATGGCCAATTTGTCAGTTTTGCCCCGAATGGTTACCATGGAAACTGTCATTCTACAATAGAAAAAAATACCCTTCGACCTATATTTTTATTATTAATGAATTCACAATAAAACTTTACTGTATATACCAATAACTAAAACATTCTATGAAAGGATTATGTCTTTATAAAACTGTAGAAAATACCTTTACTCTCAGAGAAGACATTTTAACTTTTTGAGATAAATCGTCTTCTACCGTAGAAAGAACAACAACTATTTCTGAAGTAACATAGAGCTAGATAATTGACAGCTTTCCAAACCTGATCGTAACTATACAAAGAAGATCTAGAACATTAAAATCTAAGACCGTTCAGACAGGTTTATTTTGTAAACAACGTCTAAACTTAGAGTAAGATGTGGTAATGCTAGATACACCATTGTCCCTCGAAAAATACGTTGTCAATGCATGCACATGGACGCATACATCATTTCCGTCAATCGAAAATGGGTCGAGTGAGCAGGAACAAACAGCGTAAATATTGATAAGTTAATCCTTGCTTGATTAGATTATAATCGTAATTTTCAGTTTAGCCTTACAACCTAGTACTTGCCATTCGGTAAGTAGGAAAAAAATAAGTATGATCAGTATGAAGTCAAACTTATACACCTATACGATGGATCTATTATCTATTGCCTAATTATCCACAACAAAAACAATCATTCGATGTACATCACCGGAAGAAGAAGAAGATCTGCTATAACGAACAATTGAAGGTATTGAAAGGGAAAATCTACTGCTGATGAACTGTTTTTTTATCACAAACGTTATTCTTGATATTTCAAATTCGATTCCTTCTTTGCGTTGTATCAAAAGTTTTGGTTTTTGGTTGCACATTTCAGCTTATTGTGTTTATAGAGTTACCGTAGATACTCTACGTGACAGATAACTTCCACGTTTATATTTATGCTGATGGGATTTTTGATTTATTACGGTCTGACCAAATGTTTTCCAACTGATAACGCTTGATAAAGCATTCATCTCCTTCAATTGGCCTTTTAGAAAACATGTTTATGTTTATGAAGTTTCGCTTTTGATAAAAAATGTTGTAATTATCTTCCAACAAAATAGGAACATCGTGTAACGTTGAACAATTAGACCTTAACCACGCTCGTCTCCATTTTCAAATCGACCCTTCTTGTGGAAACCTTATTTCAAATCCCAAGCGAGGGGAGCCTGACAACTATTAATTACCAAGGAATGAAATAGACATTCGCTGACCTTTCATGATGTCTTGGTCGACATTTCCTAGCATGTGTTGACTTGTTTGGTATATTTTGCCAATGGCTATGGCCGGTTCATTTGGCGGTGTGCCTTCATCATCAGCATAAATATAGAGAATAGATGGTTGGTGTCGTGAATCGGAAATGTTATCGGGCAAGGCTTAGGAATATTATCCGGTGAGCCGAAGGCGAAACGGATAATAATCCGAAGCCGAGCCCGATAACATTTCCCATTCAAAGACACCAACTATCTGTTCTATTTATCCGGTTACCTTTATGTATCCTTTAAAAGAAAAAAGATGAAAATAAAACACGAGAAAAAGGACAAAAATAAGAAGAGAATGATGTAAATATGACGTCATGTCGTTCTTATGACGTCATGATTCGTCACGTGCATGTATTATATGGCTAGTGCCGGATATCACAAATGTTATACGGCACCTATTTATCGGTCCCAAAATGACACTACTGACAGGATAAATTGCAATATACTACAAGCAAGAACCTGCCCCTTTTATGCATCACAAAACCTTTGGTATAAATTGTTTGGAAAATACTAAAGGGTTACAGTAATGTTCATGGGCATAAACTCATAATGACGGCAACACATTTTGACAGAATCTCGTGTTGTAGTTTGCCCAAACCCTCCCAGGATATTATACGTCACTCTGAAACATGTACACACTCTGTTAAATCTTATATATCTATACTTCAATACATCCAAATAGTTGAGGCGAAATTTGGGAATCTAAAAGGTGTGAGTATAGTGCATACCATTTTCAGGACATCTGGTTAGAATTTGGTTAGAATACCATTTATTGAAACAAGATCTGATAGCATCATAGCAGTATACAACTTTCAACAAAGCTTTAATTTAGAAACGTACATACCATACAGTGTCTTTTGTATGATACTCAAAACAAATATGTTTAATACCGTTATGACTTTTGTATTAATATTTCTATAATACTGTTATAACTTTTGTATTGATATCAAAAGAAATAGTAATGTTGAATGTGGATTATAAAGGAAGGTAAACAATTTTGATAAAGCGATGTATCCAATTTATAGGAATATTACTTAAAGTACAAGGTAAATTTCTAATATATTTACAAAGCCAATACAAGTATTGCTGCAAGTGGTCTTAGCTAGTACTTTTCAAAAATGTCACTTTACATGCAGCTAAAACTCACACTGGCAAGCCTTTTCTTAGCTTTATTGTAAAACTGATGAAAGGTTTAGACTTTTAATTCGATATCGCAGCAGCATCTTTGTCTGACTTATACCTTCAAAAGAACAGTCTTAGATGCAAGATCTGCAAGTGTCTTATGATGTTGCCATTGCACTATCTAAACAGCTTCATGCTTGTTGGCCCGGAGGATTCAATCCGTTCGTAAAACTGTTGATCTAGATCCAACTTAATGACACTAAGTGGACAGTTTCCTTCTACCTACCTTTTTTCATCAGTTTGAACGTGAAGAGAGAGAAGGTTGTATCAATGTGAAGCATGTGAACTTGAATTATATAATCAAGTAATCATTTCTTGCTAGACAGACACAATATGCTTGGTATACACTTTCAGATAGTTAGATTTGGATTTGATATGTAGATATCATGGTGGGTTCAGAGATGCTGATCAGTTTGGAGTGGCAAGCTACAGTTACGATGGCTACAGCTACGATGGGAAAGGAGTTCTCAAAGACTGTTTCCCGTTTATAATCATACATAAATCAACCTTTTCTTCACTTCCGTCATTGTGTCAGGCTGCATTAATACTGTCTTTGAATAAGACAACATGTCATAACCCACATACGCGTCACAAGGAAGAGAAGAAACATATGTACACATCGTATACTCATGATCAAAGCCTTATTCAAGAGGATAAGTTCCTGTATCCCTTGAATAAAGTGGACCACACATTTCAAGATATGTCACTGTCCAGATCCTGAAGGTGCCAATGAGACAGATTACGTAGGTATAAGATAAAAATAAATGGAAGACAGGTACATTATAAATATTCAATTTGGTTCATGTGCACCCCTTTATGTTCTCATTGACAGTAATGGTTTTATTCACCAAGGCACAAAAAGTAATACTTATACAGCTCGTCATTGTATATAGAAAGCAACCAAGAGGCTCATGATACTGTGATAAGTAATGTATCAAATCTGTTTCATCACATTGTTTGACCTTATATTGGAAGTCCTAAAAACGTTAGTGCATTTATCAACTAAATACTGGACCCTTATGAAAAAACATGTTTGTCAAATACCATAAAAGATTCTGCCAAAAATCACGACCTATGAGTCAAACTCAACAGTAACCATAGAGTATGACCTTTTTATTGCCAATGTCATGCCGCATAGAAAATCAATAAATACATTGTGTAAATCAAAAGAAGCTTCTTGCTAGTATTCATGATATATTCAGCCTTGTTGAGAACACTGCGATATACATCAGATGATGGAGTCTTTGGTCATGCTGAGGCAGACATGAATATAGTCTCCTACGTCCTGGAGATTTCCAGATTCATCCAGGGCGTCGTCAATGTGCTTAGTGGTGATATTGATGTATTCGTCCTTCTAGCACATTGCATTGTTCACTTGCATTTGTACTTAGCTATAGTTCGATAGTTCTATCGTCTTGTACTGAGTCTCTGGTATGTTGTCTGTGAATGTAAAATATACCAATATGGAAGGGGAACCGTTAGCCTTGAACACGCAAGTCTCGTGACATTTTCCTGCAATGTCTAATCTGTTAAGATGAGAAGGGTCAATGTACCAAAAGAAGCACCAAACGGCTTGTAAATACAACAATGCTGTATACCAATGCTTTGTATGACCTTTTCAGAAGAGACGATAATGTAGACAGTTTGTTTCAGGCTCTTTGCAATGAATCGAAAACCCTGAGATATGATCTGCTTCTGCACCGTTAAATAATTGTATGAAAGCAAAGAGTCAAATTGCTTAAACACATATGAATGGGACATTAAGAAGAACAGCACTGAAGATTACTCAGTAGAATAGGAAGCGCCATCTAAGCTATTTGACATCATCTGCTGTAAATGCAATGCTAAAAGGAGGAAAATGGAGAGTCATGCCGCAAGGTTGTCATAAATGACGCCATTCATGCACCTCATAAATAACCTTTTCCGGTGGAAAGCATTGCTGAAACATCCCATACGAACAAGCAGACAGGATTTTGAGAAAGAATAAGAGAACCCTTTCAGATAGCAGTTTTAGAGTGATAAACACGATAAAAACTACGCTGGTGATGATGTAAGGAAATATTATTGGTAATGCTGTTGGAGATATTTGGATAAAAGGGTCAGGGCAAGCCATTGAATTACACTCTAATAACATTGTTGTGAAGTATTTTATGAACAGAAGGCCTTATGGGGAACATAGAATGTTATCATTTTTTCGGCCTTTAGTGTGCTGTTGTGGTATAGCCTGAGTCAACTCTACAAAAGAATTGAACACAAAACTTAATTCAGAAAGTATTAATGATAGAGAGATAGTATTTGATCTGGTCATACGCCGAGCATTGCACACGTGATGGTGTCATAGGCGTAGGAGCAGGGGGGCCGGGCCCCCCCCCCCCAATATCCAGACCGGGGGGCCAGAGTATACTTTGCCAATCCCCCCCCCAATATTCACAATGGAAATGAACATATTTGAAAAGAAAAAAATAAAGAAACGAAATTTACAGCAGAATCAATATAAATGTGTGTACTTTTTTGTGCTTTATCTTATACCAATTCGCCCATAGTTACGAACAATAACCAAAATATTTTTGACGCCATCATCGCAAATGGCAATCTGAACACATCGGGTTTATTCAATGAAAAAAGCTGAGGAAAATAATCGAGTAGTTTCGATTGACAAAAACAGTGATGTAAAACGTGTCATATAAGCAATTAGACCCAATATATTGTATTAAATTGATAGCTAAAGCTTAAAAATCAAATAATTCTTTAATTGAGATGGTAGTCAAAGCCGGGGTCGTGACAGTCTGATAGAAGTCCTCGACAGATCAAAACATTATATTTAATATCCGCGCGAGTTCGAGACCTGCCCTATCCTTTTTTCACTTTTTTTTTTTGTATTAAGACACACATTTCCATACGCTTTCTTAATTCATTAAATGATATTGAATTTGTAGATGCATGAATAGTCATGACAATGTATTGGAACATTTATTCTTAGACCGGTCCTCATCTTAAGTTGCCCCCCAATATTGAAAACGCTCCTACGCCTATGGGTGTTTATTAAGGATCTTTGGCATGTGTCTAACGATACGCACCTTTATTCCACAAAAACAGAACTATATCCTCTGCCTTATACTTCTTTCCACTTTATAACGTTTTAGCAATGAATTTTCATTCTCTGGTTCATTAGTTTGAGACTGACTATAAACATTCACGTTGTTTAACAATGAAGTAAAAATATTCCTGATAAGTTGTAACCTTATGTGATGCTGAATAATTAGTTGTATTATCTTAATCAAACCACTTAATACTCCCATTGCATTGCAACATACGATAAACGTATTTCACTGTTCTAGGAATTTCTTTCTTTAATTACCTGGTACTGGTCTATACATTATAAATTATTTCAACTGTTCCGAAGTAATTCTTAGTTTCAATAAGATATCAGGGTGCCATTTTATCAATAATCGAAGCTAAGATGCGACTTTGTCGTACGCCCAAGACGTACGACCCACTTGCGCCCAGTCTTACGTCCATCCTATCAACAGGGGCGTACGTCGCCGGTCGCAGCTACGACGCGAATCGGTCGTACGACCGAAAAAATACGGTGAACCAGTCAAATTTACTACTTCCGGTTGCGCAATATTTATCATCTGTCAAAATAAATCACAGAATTAATTCGAGTAAAAATATGATAAACAGACATATACATGTCTCATTAAATGCGGGAATCAATTGGCCAGTCTCAAAGTAAATTAACGTGGCTTTTGATCAGTGAAAATAGTCTGTTTACATTCGTAACGGACAAATATTCCATCCGTTTCGCCTACCGGTAGTTCCGTCTCGTAGACCTTTTATATACATGTGTTTGCATAGTGTTTGCATAGTTTTCCCATATATATCCGTTAAATACCACATACAACACGCTAGTAATACAACTTGGCATATGTCGTATAATGTTAAGTCATAGTTAACATAAGTGTGTGTCTAACTCGAATGATCTATTTGATTAATACAAACTTTAATATTTGAAGCATACGTCTGTTTCTGTATGTAGGCATTCATTGTTCTTCACAAAATAATATGTTGTAGTTACTGGTTTAAATTCTCATGAGAACACAACCATGTTATTTAGTGATGAAGAAGCGTCAGTTGGGTTTATATTATCAGACAAGATTTAACATCATATTCTGCTTGTACATGCTCTAAAACTAAAATACATCAAATTATAAAAAGCCAATCAGGTCTTTGTTTAAGTTGTTTTAAGTTGATAAACAATCCCTAAGATATTGCTCTGCTAATCTCCTAAAGGTCATCCATTTACAACAGATAGCTGTGTTGGACATAGCAAATAGGTCTTTTGTTTAACTTCGAAATAAAAGAAAGGGATTCTTTAAATCTTCATTCTTATTTTATTCACCTGTTTTCGCACATAAAACACTGCTTATTTGATATGCGTATATCTTTTAAAGAACTTAAAAAGTATGCAAAATGAAATAAACAATTAATGAAAGGTAGTTGATCACATAAATTATTATAAGAAGACAACATTAAATTGTTTATCCTAATTCCTTGCTTTAACACACCTGTTAAAATATAGAGTCACAGCTTGATATTGGGACATTATTTTCATGCTTGATACCAACAGTTCCCTAGTCCTGATAGTTTGGCAAAGGAAATCCCAAAAGAGTGGGAAGAATACATCAATGACAAAAGAATTCATGGTCAACTTCTGTTCTGTTCTGTGAACAGGTCTTTACTGATTTGGGTTGGAATCGTGGTATTCTGGCTTGCCTTTCATGTCCATATATTATACGGGTTCGATATTCGATATCTCCCAAACGGTGGTCCACTCCACAACCAAAGTTCTAGCAAGCTTACAAGACCAGGAGAGAACTTAGACTCGAGCTTCGTCACCGGCAACGACCGTATTGTATCTCCAAACGCCAGCAGCATCGCCTTCTCTGAGGCTGCACACTGCATACAGATCGACGACAAGAATTACAACACCTTCTATAACGATGTTGTGGGAATTGTCAGTTTCGTTACCTATATAGGAATAACAATTGCTGTCTGTTTCCCGTCAGCAATCTACATCTATTGTAAATTGATTAAGAACAACAAGATCCGGAAGGCCATGCTGCAGAACGGCAGCGCCAATGATGGTCGAACAAATCAGGTGACGATAATGCTTTTGACCGTGAACATCGTTTTTTTAATCTGTTCGACACCAGTCTCCATCTTCCTGATCCTGCGTCCATACATCGTCGATGGCAAGATGACCTCCGTACAGGAAATTGTCTGGGCCGTCGTATGCATGATGCAATATTTCAACCACGCCATCAACTTTGTCCTCTATTTTCTAAGCGGCCAAGTGTTCCGAATGTCGTTCTTCGAGTTTTTCCGGTGCTCCGGAATTGACAGGAAGCCCTCCGACGAGGGATCAACTGGCGTGGCAGCATCCGTCGGTGTCCGCGACTCGGCATCACCATCGTGTACTGCCGTCCACTCCGGCAAGTTTTAGGCGTTCCCATCCATGTTCAACGGATTGTTTGGCGTATTATTGTTGTAACTTCATTGTGGCAAATTATATTTGTTATGATTGCGACGTTTTGATGACGTTCTGTTTATAGCTAATTGGGAAAATTAGACAGTTTTAAAAAGGTTTTTTCTATTAGAAGTTCTTTTTCGTACGTTTGAGAACCAATCAGTAACACACCCTTACGACGTGATAGGGGATACTTATATGAATAATATGCTTAATGTTTTACCTTAAACTATATCGTACTATTTTCTTTTTGACGAGACATAAGGGGAGAATCGAATGAATCATAACTGTGTCTGTGAACAAATTCTATTTGAACAATATCTACTATATGTGGGTTTTCGTTTTCATAAACCTTCGATTCTATAACACCTGTCATACTGAAATCAATAGGAGATCGATTTATTAATGGCATAGCAATTGCTTTAAGTATGGGGAGCACATAGATGATGGCACGATACGCAAGATTTAGTTGGATTAAATTTATATCAAATTCATGCAACCCATAAGGACTTTAGGAGTAATCTTTATACACTTTCTTATTTCTCCCATCAAGCTCTACTCTTAAACACCAGGGTAACGTTTTACTAAACACTTTCATCTTAAGATTTGCGTAGGTTAAAGACAATATTCACTCTCATTTAAAATTTTAGATAAGCAATTTTGCAAAGTTGCACATTGTCTCTCCAAGACGCTTCCAATTACGTGTCACTAAACAATATTGTACTTTTATCTAAGACGCCATTCATGTATAAAATATTTGACTTGCCAAAATATGTACCTTTTTGTATTGAAAGCCTCTGCCTTGTAATAAAAATGTTTGACATGCCTATGATCAGTATTAAAAACGTTGACGCAATTTCTACAAGTTTTGTAGCACTTATATATTGGAATTATTTATTGAAGTTTAAGGTCGACTGATATTGTCAATGATCCTTACTTGCTTTTTACATCCTTCTTGCTTCATTGTTTTATTCATTGATTGAAAGGTTGATTGCTTGATTTGAGGACAAATAAGTTTTTTGGACTGAGGGTGCGTCAGCACCTTAGTCAATTGCATTTACATACCACTTTTTGAGGGACGGTTCTTTATCTACACACAAACAACTGTCTGACCTCAATTACTCATTAAACATCCGCCTTCACTGTGCGGACGTATACCTTCTTGGAACAAGAAATAAAGTCCGGTTTTACTCGCTTTGTTTTGCTCTATATTATCATAACGGTTGCCTCATGAGAAATCGTAAAATGTCCAGATGTTCGAAAAATAGATTATCGTTCGGTCTCTGTTCACAGAAATAATAACTATAGTTATGGTGGTAAAATGAGTAGCTGTTTTCCTCGAGATGTTGTCCAGAGAAATTTTCAAATGTATCCTCAATCATCTTGCTTTGGACGCACTTTAGTCCTTCAGTGCTATCAGCGTTGATTAACGTTTGTAAACGGTCGTTATATGTATCAGCTTAAATGTTGTAAGTCTTTTTCTTCAATTTTGTGGATGTGTAGTATTTAAGTGATTTCAATTTTCTTTTTTAAAAAAAGTAGCATATTTTTTCCTTCAGATTTTAAATCTTTTCAAATGCTTTTCTTATCATATCTATTACTCATTTGTATTTTCGATAAAGTCATCTGGGGTCAGTATATGGATGATCATGTATGAAATGTGTTTATTCTCAAAGTAAGGAAAAATTACTATTAAGAGTGCATGATGCAACTATTTTTCGGTTTTTACTACTCGATATTGAAAGTTATTTTGGACAATAAATTTTATTGGCGATTAAAGACGTGTGAAATACATGCCCCTGGATATAATAAAACTAAATCACACTTGAATATGATTAACCCCGATAGTCACCATCTGATATATTATACAATTCTATCGACAGGAATACAATAAAAAGCAACCTGATTTACACATTTTCTCAAGAATAAAAGATATACAGAGATGGCTGGTATATTACAACGACATATTGTCATAACAATGGTTTGTAAATCGCTATAGATAAAATCGTCATTATTTTTGTCAGTAGTAGTAGGTTTCTGTACTGTTCCTCCGAATATTTTGAGTAAAAATGAATATATTATTTACAATTTATGGACAATGGAAACCTCGCAAAAATGGCATAACTTGCCTAATTAAGGCCTTTTGCACAGTGATGTTAGGAAACTGGCAATAATAATAAATGACGGAGTTTGGCCGATTGCAAAAAGGCTATGCTGAGGGGGTGGGGGAGGGGGGAAGTAATATTCATCTAAAGAGCAAAGTTACACGACTATAAACTGAACAGGTTGTGTTAGGGAAGTAAAACAAATATTAGGTAAACAACGCAGTTCGGCCGAATTTTAACTGTTTGGAAAATGTGAGTAAAATCACCTGAATGGAAGAGTTAGTTTGACTGTGAACTGAGCAATTGGTGTTAAGGAAGTAGGGGCAAATACAAGGTAAATGACGGAGTAAACGACGCTAAACGGTTGGTGTTGGGGAAAAGAAGTTAAATCACATGAACATCAAATTTAGGCCGACAGTAATCAAACAGGTGGTGTAATTGAAATGGGGGCAAATATCCCAAAAATGGAATTCGAACAACGGAATAAGACCGACCGTAAACTAGGAGTGTTAGGAGAAGGTAGTGACAATCAAGTGAACGACGGAATGAGACCGTCTGTTAACAGTTGGTATTGGGGAAATGGGAGTATGTTCGAATGGATACGCAGTATGTTTGAGTGGCTTAGTTGAGAAAATCCACCTTTGTGTGTCATTTAATTCGTAATGTAGATTTGTATGGTTTGCTGAGTTAGGTTTTTATGTGAATCATAAACACTCATATTCTATGTCTTTATCGTTACAAAAGTAATACAAATGATCAGTTTGTAACGTTTGTTTTTTCTCTGCCAAAACAGTACATAATATAAGTATAAATATTAATTCCATATGTGTATATGTACAAGTTTATATCTGTATGGGCTTGTGGGTTGTCGGTATTTTTTCTAATTCTTTTTATTGTTTTTTTTTTTCTTCTTTAATTTGGTGTATTTATATTTGATGAATTATATTTTAGGTTCGTGGAAAGGTACCTAAATCCCCTATCTATATTATACATATTGTCATAATTCCCTATTTATCATTCTATTTGTCTTTTCGATTTAGTCAACCGAGGACAATAAAGTAGCTCTTTGTGAAATGTCTTCATTTTCAAACAATGGAATGCGTACTTTCAGAAAGGTATAATACAACTTAACGCTGTTTCCATTATTCATTCGGTAATAAAAGTAACTCTTGACACTTAATATATTTAACGTAAATATAGGTGAGAAATGAAAGCAACACGATTCAAGAGATAAAAACTCCTTGGAATGTGATTTACTACCATAACCACTTTAATTGGACCGGGAAAGCACACTATTTACCCGATATAAGAATGATTAAAAGCATTATGATATAAAAAAATTCTGAACACAATGAATATATGGAGAAATTTTGGTTGTTGCAATGAAATATGTCGTGATACTGTTTTGTAATTCGCAATAAATAATATCTGCATTAGTTTTATCTTTATCATGAGTATTTGTTTTAGAAGGATTCAAAACCTTTTTGTCGGATTTAGTAATCTTTTTAAACATGTTAAGCAATAAAGATTAAGGTCAACTTGACTCGAAATGATTAACAGATTACGTCTATAGAGAACCTAGTGCAAAGTGGTGTTTGGGAAAATGGCAGGAACATTTTTTGAACGAAGAAGTAAGATCGACGGTAATTAAATTGTATTTGGAAAATGGCAGTAAAACTAAGGGAACAATGGTGTTAGAACAACGGTAATCAGATGGTGTTTGGGAAATGGCAGTAAAGTCAAGTAAACAATGGTGTAGGAACGACGGTAAATAGATGGTGTTTGGAAAATTGAAGTAAAACCCAGTGAATGATGGCGTTAGAACGACGGTTAAAAGATGGTGCTTGGGAAATGGCAGTAAATTCAAGTATTTTTCTTTGATTCCGTGTTAGTTATGGTTAATAAATTATCCTTTATTTTTATGGAAATGTATCAAAGGTTTCTATTTAGAATATAAATATGTTTCAAAAGCTAAACAAAGGAATGTGGACTTTCTGAAAGACATTATACCATGATTAGTCGTGCCTACTTAACCATTTGATAATGAAAGTGTTTTTTCACAATGAATCATAATGGCGTCAAAAATTATAAATGCATGATGCGTTATTCAAGAAATCTAAATCACATTAAATGTGATATATTATATTAACTAATGAATGACACAGAAAGGTACTAACACTTCACCAAAATATGATATAGGCATTATCAAAGACACATTTTCTAAACATCAATATGCATATATGTACAGAGACGACACATTGTCATTATATGGGTCTGTAATTTGGTACAGATAAAGTCGTGGTATTTTTACTATGCTCTAGACTGTATGTTTGAATGTATTAGTTTCTTCTGATTATGATTTGTAAATGTGTTAATAGATAAAGGATAAAGGAATTATTCCTGCAAAAGGATGTTTCATTCGTGTAAGAAGGGTGTGTGAACAGTTGACGTCATAAAGATGACTGTAAAGCCCCTTAAACGATTGGTTAAGACAGACTGTAAAAAGGTGGCTTTGGATATGGCAGTTTAAATCACTTGAATGACGGTTTCATTCTCCTTCGCAGTGATCTCCCTTTCATGTTGGTTAGGAGCTCTCTGCCATCACAGAAAAAAGCCTTCCAGATCTGGAATAATTGCATTATCTATTTTTTTTTTCATTTTAAATTTTGAGTCGAAATCTGAAAACAGCATTTATTCAATTGTAGGAGTGAGACTTCTTTGGCGCAATCATTACAAAAAAGTAATGGCAAAATATATTTATATGCAGGAAAATGACAGCAGGTGCTAAAATCGTAATCAAACCAGTTCGTAACCTTTTTTTTTCTTGTTGGTTCTCAACAAGGTGCCTTAACAGCCAACCCATGGAAGGTTTATTCGATATAATGAATCAATAAAGTACATAGTGTCATGCTTTCAAAGTAACGGACACCAACAGTGTATTTTCGTTATAAAAAAGATCTTCTCGAGGTAAATTCTATAATACACATTTTGAAAACGAATTACATAGTCATGACCATAGGCGTAGGAGCGTTTTCAACATTGGGGGCCAACTTGATGAGGACCGGTCTAAGAATAAATGTTTCTAAACTTTTTAATGACTATTCATGCATTAAAAATTCAATAACATTATAAGAATTAAAAGAAAGCGTATAAAAATGTGTATCTTTGATAAAAAAAAGAAAAAAGAAAAAAGGATATGCCAGTTCTCGATCTCACGCAGAAATCAAATGTATAGATCTAAACAAAAAGTGGCAGCGACCAGGCTGTCACAGCCACGGATTCAACTAATATTTACAGTCAAAGAATTGAATTATTCTTCAAGATTTAGCTAACAATTAAAGACAATATTGAGTCTGACTCCTTAGAACACGATTTACACCACTGTTTTCATCAATCAATACTTCCCGGGTATTGTTGTGAGCTGAGTTTTCATTGGATAAGCCTGTTGTTTGCAGATTGCCATTTGCGATGATGACGACAGAAAGATTTTGGTTATTGTTCGTAACAAAAGGCCAATTGGTATTAGATAAAGCACAAACATACACATTTATTTTTGTTCTGCAGTTATATTTCGTTTCTTTCATTTTTCTTTTCAAATATCTTCATTGTGAATAATGGGGGGGGGGGGCAAAGTATACTCTGCCCCCCGGTCTGGATATTGGGGGGCCGCCCCCTGGCCCCCAGCTCCTACGCATATGAATACTGACGAAATTGTCAAAGTAATTCATGGATTTGATTCATCACTCATTATCAAAACATGAATGCAATCGAAAAGAACCGATTTCTTTGGCATCTACGCTATATTGTTTTGGTCACATGACTGTTTTTGTCGTCACGTAATTTCTATGATGGCAGTGGTACTGTACTGTAGTTTAACAAGGGGAGATATTCCTGCGCGGAGCTTGTGACGGTGTAAGCTTATTGCAGTAACATTAAAGTTTTTTATCACTAACTTTCAAATTACATACAATTGATGAATTATGCTTTTATGCTACAGTGAAGTTATGTGTATTTGTTTGCTTTACTGCTTCTTATGTTAATTGCTCTTATGTAAATTAAATTGGCAAAATCACAGTATATGTCTTTGTCATCATTAAAACACATTCTAATAAGTAAAAGCCATTCTATACAAAAGTTGAGTATAATAAGCGGGGAAGTTTCAAAGGATATAAAAGTAGCCTTAAGAAGGGCGTTTTAACAGGTGTTGTTTGGGATACCGCCTTAACAATCACATTATTATCTTTTACAAAATATTGTGTGTCTTGATAAGCATTACATATACAGGGAAACACCATAATGAAGAAAGAGTCATTAGGTGGAAATACTTAACATAAATGCTTTAGATATATCGATTTTTATATATAGCAAGGCATCCTGAAATAACTACTTATAACAGTATTTCAGATACAATGTATCCCATTTGATAATCAACAGATTATAATGACCGTAGTAAAGCTTACCAAAACTCTTGATGGGCAATTAAGAAATATGTCGCACACGTTATTTGAATGCAAAAGGGAACTATTCGTACAGAGCAGTCATTGTCTAATATACCTTTGGTATCATTTCCATGATATTCTTCAAATGGGGAAAATGTGGTGGTAAGAAAGTATCGCTAAGCCTGAGTATGGGTCGTCTTAGAATTTGTTTGTTGAGTCAATACAGCATAGCGTGTATTTACTCGATGATTGGATTTGAGGTTGATTAAGTTTCAATCAAAAAATCCTAATTTTTAGCCTTTGGTGACATCACAAGGGATTTAAGCATATTAAATAGCCATTACTATGATGGACGGATTCTAACAAGAAGAATAATTAACAAAAGGCACTTTCCAGACTCTGTCGTAGAAGCATTTGCGGGTCACATCTTATTTGAAGGAGAAGAAGTTATCGAAAGAGCATGCATGTGTTAAGCTTCTCGGTTTTTATTAAAGAAAGATATCGAATTTGACACCTTATGAAGTACAACCTTTTGAATGTATCGTTTGTTACCTATTCATGCAAACAAACACTAAACAATTTTCGATCTTGTTTTTTGCCAAAATGAAATTTGAGAATTTTGGAAATGAGAATTCTGCTGAATTGTTTTTTTTTCTTCAAAACTTTGTCAAAACCATTTATCAAACCATTCATTGGTATTGCATCAGAACATGGGGTCTTTGCTGCACACCTCAGACTGTTTAATTTCAAAGTCAAATCGTGTCTAACGGGAAAATGTTATCCCATTTGTCCGTATATCAATTTGTAATCAGTCCAAATTCGGAAAAAGAAATAAGTTATATTACAGTACATTACATTAGTCTTTATTGCAAACAACAGTTACAGTTTATAGTAGTTTTCGTATAATACACATATTTCATGACAAAGAACATTTAAGAGAACATATAAAATGTATAGATGTTAGCTGAAGAACAAAAAGAAGTTAGGAAATGTATTTTTACAAATGATTCACTTTCATAAGACATTAACTTCCTTTTAATATGAATTACTAGTTTAAGTTGATTTGTTTATTTGCAAAGAAGATGAATTTTGCCAACTTATTCAATATCATCGGGGAATTTGAAGACATGCGATTAATAAATATTTGTATGGATGGCCATGTATGATAATACTTTTTTAACTATTTCTTTCTTAATTCTGTAAACTTTGGGCATATAAGCAAGAAGTGATACTCGTTTTCCACTAATCCAGAAGTACAATTTTGACAAATTCGTTGATATTGTGGTATGTTATTATGACGCTCGACTTCGATGTTAGAGTATATAGTAGAACGTACGAATACATCTTATTGATTGTATGTATATAAAAGCGGTTTACCTTTCACTTTGGGACACTAGACACTATGCATGAAAAAAAAAACATTGTGTCAAACATTTTGTTAGAATAACGCTTACGAATGAAATAAAGCAATCTATCTAATATAAAATTAACAATAATTATAATTGACAGAAAGCCTTTTTTCTATCATATTTGGTGTAAGACAATACGCTTGAAAAAGGGTTTATCTATAATAAACACGCAATAAACACGCTACGTTTAAAACACATCTTATTTATCATATTGGGATAGGCTATTCCACGATATTCCTCAAGAAATCATTTCATCTATTAAAATGGGTACGAAACGTTACACATGAAAGAAAACGTTCTATCTGCTATACTTGGTATAAAACCTTTTGAATAAAAGAAAACGTTTTATCTATTGCACTTAGTCTACATCAATTTGAGACACCTGTGTATTCTTAATCATATTAAAAACTATCCTTTTTGCTATAAGGTTTTCTGGAAGCAGATGACTCAATGTGAGGTATGATGATACGGATTAATTTTAGTGGTCCCTTTTCAAAGAATTCAACAAAAAACATGTTATCTAAGTTTCATTTCTTAAATGTATATCATTATCTTCGATCGGGATAGGAACACCAAGTTACATCAAGCAATAATCCTTAATGATTCGCGTCTCCAATTTGAAACCGAGCTTTGATTGGAAACTTGATTTTTAGTCATAAGCAAGAGATTCAGAAATTAATAACTCATCGTGAAATTATATTAAGAACCCCTGGAAGTTCTGACTCGCCTTATTTGCTGGAAAAACAGTAGATGGCAAGAACGATAGCTTGATATAAAGATACATTTTGTTGGAACCATTATAACCTACAGATAAATTGCTTATAAAGAGCAACTTATCACTCAATTTCGTCCGTTTCTAAAGACTTTCTATAGCAGATATTCCATTAATGTCTTGTGGGCATCATGCCCTTTACACTTCGGCTTCAAACTCCAAAAACTGGAATGATTTTCGATTACTGACATTTAACTGAACATATAATCATCATCGTCGATTTTGGTTCATTGATCAGACGTGAGTTATAAACGCAATATCAAATAAAACGATAAGCATGCTATGAGGGCTTGGTCACACATGAGCAATATTATAATGCGCATAACCTTAGACTTGATAATACTGTTCTCATTGATGCTTTCTTCATGATATAATACAGTTATGAACTTAAAGGCACATTAAAGGAGATTAATGCTATATCTACCTAAATTATATGGTAAACTTTTGTTCAGATTTAAATAGTTATCACCACAAAACCCAATCAGTACAACTTAAATGTGAAAATCAACGAGAAATAACCCATATTATCCAATTTAATAATTCAGACTGTGTAATTCTTCACCCCTGACCTTGACCGTTGATACACACATTTTTGGACCGACCAATAAGAACTCGTTATTTTGAATATGTAAACAAACAGGTTGTTGATAAACATGATTGAATTGGAGACAACTTTATTTTTGGCACAACCTTTCTTATGTTAATGGAGTTTATTTAATTGGGTCCCAATGCATTCGTAAATTAATTCTAATATACTTATATGAACATAATGAAACAACCCTATACATTTTTTCCAGGAATCTATTTGCACGCATCCCCTTTTATGTGACTTTAAAAAAAAAATTCAATTGTATCATCAGGTAAATAGGAGGTGATAAGCTTAATGAATCTAAAACCCCATTAAATGCTCATGAAAGGAGACTAATGCTATATCAAACTATATTAATTGGTAAACTTTTGGTCAGATTCAAATAGTTATCACCAATAAACCACCAGCACAACTAAAATGTGAAAATAATGGAGGAATAACCCAGATTAGCCAGTTAAATAATTCAGATTGTATTATTCTTAATATGTAAACAAACATATTGTTGATAAACATGATTGAATTGGAGACAACTAATATTTCAAGCACACAATATCTTATGTTAAAGGAGTTTGTTAAAAGGGTTTCACAACATTCATTAATTTATCATCACGAATTTTATGAACAAAATCATAGACGTCTATGAGCTATAATGGATTACATATGAAACAACAATTAAGCGAACACTTTCGAATCGTGTTCCGTCCTGCTGGTCTGCGTTCGATTCTCTTCAAGTTAGAGTAATACAAAATTGAACAAGAAAATTGGTGAAAATCATAACTCGAACACATCATACGCGAGCCTCATGAATATAAAGCATTATACCTGATATATATGCAAATGAGCTTCTTATAAGACCACACATCGAATCCATGGCAGTCCAGAAGCTTTGTGGTAAGAGGACTAGACACGTCTAACAGTTTTACCAATAACTAACTTAAAACCTTATCTCTTCTCGGTTTTTCATTCGCCGACTTAAGGAACTATTATCAAGATGGACGCAAACAGCATTGGTGGGTCGCGTGTTGCACCGATGATATGGACCATCTGCACTCCAATCATACTTGTGGTTGGAGTTGTGGGAAATACACTCACCATATTGGTCTTGAATCGTGAATCCAAGACCTCATCAACAACAATTTACCTTACGGCTCTCGCAATTGCTGACCTGCTGTACGTATCCATTGGATTGCCGAGATGGGTGATCTTGTACAACTTTGATTACGATTTTCGGGTCTCAAGTGTGTTTGTTTGTAAAACACATTTGTGGGTATTGTACGCATTGGGAAGGATATCTGCGAGTATTTTAATTGTGCTGACCATCGAGCGAGTGTGGAGTTTGTCCAAACCGTACAAGGTGCGGGTATTCTGTTCTGTGAATAGGTCTTTATTGATTTGTGTTGGACTCGTGGTATTCTGGCTTGCCTTTTATGCACATATACTATACGGGTTCGATCTTCAATATCTCCCAGACGGCGGTCCACTCCACAACCAAAGTTCTAGCGAGCTTACAAGGCCAGGAGAGAACTTAAACTCGAGCTTCGTCACCGGCGTCTCTCCAAATGTCAGCAGCATCGCCTTCTCTGAGGCCGCACAGTGTTTACAGATCGACGACAAGAATTACAACACGTTTTATAACGATGCTGTGGGAATCGTCAGTTTCGTAACCTATTTAGGAATAACAATTGCTGTATGTTTCCCGTCAGCCATCTACATCATTTGTAAATTGATTAAGAACAACAAGATCCGGAAGGCCATGCAGCATAACGGCAGCGCCAATGATGGTCGAACAAACCAGGTGACGATTATGCTTTTGACCGTGAACATCGTTTTCTTTATCTCTGCGACACCAATCTCGATCTTTCTGATCCTGCGTCCATATATCGTTGACGGCAAGATGACCCCGGGACAGGAAGTCGTCTGGGCCGTCGTGTACATGATGCACTATTTCAACCACGCCATCAACTTTGTCCTCTATTTTCTAAGCGGCGAAAGGTTCCGAAGATCGTTCTTCGAGTTTTTCCGGTGCTCCGGAATTGGCACGAAGCCCTCCGACGAGGGATCAACAGGCGTGGCAGCATCCGTCGGTGTCCGCAACTCGGCATCACCATCGAGTACTGCCGTCCACTCCGGCAAGTTTTAGGCGTTCCCATCCATGTTCAACGGATTGTTTAGCGTAGTATTGTTGTAACTTCATTGTGGCAAATTATATTTGTTATGATTGCGACGTTTTGATGACTGTCTGTTTATAGCTAATTGGGAAAATTAGACAGTTTCAGAAAGTTATTTTTTATTAGAAGGTGTTTTTTTTCGTACGTTTGAGAACCAATCAATAACACACACTTACGGCGTGATAGGGGATACGTATATGCTAAATATGCGTGATATTTTACCTGAAACTTTATCGTAGTACTTTCTTTTTAACGAGACAGAACGGAGTCGGATGAAGTCATAATTGTTTCTGTGAACAAATTCTATTTGAACAATATCTACTATATGTGGGTTTTCGTTTTCGGAAACCTTCGATTCTTTAACACCTGTCATACTGAAATCACTAGGAGATCGATTTATTAATGGCATAGCAATTGCTTTAAGTATGGGGAGCACATGGATGATGGCACGATACGCAAGATTTAGTTGGATAAAATTAATATCAAATCCATGCAAGCATTAAGACTTAAAGACTAATCTTTATACACTGTCTTATTTCTCCCTTGAAGGTCTACTCTTAAACTCCAGGGTAGCGTTTTTTCTAAACACTTTCATCTTAAGATTTGCGTAGGTTTAAGACGATATTCACTCTTATTTAAAATTTTAGATTAGCATTTTTTGCGAAGTTGCACATCATTGGGTAGTCTCTCCAAGACGCTTCCAATAACGTGTCACTAAACAATATTGTACTTTTATCTAAGACGCCATTCATGTATAGAATATTTGACTTACGCAAATATATACTCGTCTACCTTATTTTGTATTGAAAGCGTTTGCATTGTAATAAAAATGTTTGACATGCCTATGATCAGTATTTAAAATCTTGACACAATTTCTTTAAGTTTTGTAGCACATATATATGGGAACCATTTCTTGAAAGTTAAGGTCGACTGATATCGTCAATGATCCTTACTTGCTCACTTCCTTCCTGCTTGCTTGATTGATTGATTTATTTATTGAATAGTTGATTGATTGATTTAATGACTTATTACTTTTTAATGTTTGTAAACGGTCGTTATCTGTATCAGCTTAAATGTCGTCAGTTTTAATTTCTTCAATCTTGTGGATATGTAGTATTTAGTGATTTCAATTTTCCATTTAAAAAGTAGCATATTTAGATGGGTTTTTTTTCTTCAGATTTTGAATATTTTCAAATGTCTTATTTTATCATACCTATTACTCATTTGTATTTTCGACAAAGTCAGCTGATGTGAGTATATAGATGCTCATGTATGAAATGTCTCCATTTTCAAAGTAAGGAGAAATTATTATCAAGAGCGCATGATGCAACTATTTTTCGGTCTAAATTTCTACTCGATATTGAAAGTAACTTTGGACAATAAATTGTATTGGCGTTTAAAGACGTGTGATATAAAATACATGCCCCTGAATATGATATAACTGCATCACACTTGAATATGAATAAACTGGCAGTAATAATAAACGGTTGAGTATGAAAAATTGTAAACAGGCTATGCTTGGAGGAAATGGCAATAATTTTCAGCTAGAGAGCAGAAAAAGTGTTGGTGTTTGGAAAATTGGAGTAAAATCACCTGAACGGGATAGTTAGATTGACTGTGAACTTGGCAAGTGGTGTTAAGGAAGTGGGGTTAAATCACGTAATCGAAAGAGTTAGGCCCACAGTAAATTAAACAGGTGGTGTTAATGTAATGGGGTAAAATATAAAACAAAATGACAGTCGAACAACGGAATTAGACCCACCGTAAACTAGAAGTGTTAGGAGATGGCAGTGACAATCAAGTAAACGACGGGATGAGCAAGATCTACTGTAAACATGTGACGTTCAGAACGTTACATCGAAGATCAAGTGAACCACGGAATGAGATCGACTGTAAACATGTGACGTTCAGAACGTTACATTGAAGATCAAGTAAACGACGGAATGAGCAAGATCGACTGTAAACATGTGACGTTCAGAACATTACATCGAAGATCAAGTGAACCACGGAATGAGACCGACTGTAAACATGTGACGTTCAGAACATTACATCGAAGATCAAGTAAACGACGGAATGAGCAAGATCGACAGTAAACTTGTGACGTTCAGAACATTACATCGAAGATCAAGTGAACCACGGAATGGGACCGAGTGTAAACATGTGACGTTCAGAACGTTACATCGAAGATCAAGTAAACGACAGAATGAGTAAGATCGACTGTAAACATGTGACGTTCAGAACGTTACATTGAAGATAAACTGAACCACGGAATGAGATCGTCTGTAAACATGTGACGTTCAGAACGTTACATCGAAGATCAAGTGAACCACGGGATGAGACCGACTGTAAACATGTGACGTTCAGAACGTTACATCGAAGATCAAGTGAACCACGTAATTAGACAGATTGTAAACATGTGATGTTCAGAACGTTACATCGAAGATCAAGTGTCTGTTGGTATTGGGGAAATTGGAGTATTTTCAAATGGATACGCAATATATTTTAGTGGCTTAGTTGGGAAAATCCACCTTTGTGTGTCATTTAATTCGTAATGTAGATTTGTATGGTTTGCTTAGTTAGGTATTTATGTAAATCAAAATCACAATAACACTCATATTCTATGTCTTTATCGTTACATGAGTAGTACAAATGATCAGTAACGTCTGATTTATTGCTGTCAAAACAGTACATAATTTAATCATAAATATTAATTGCACATGTGAATATGTACAAGTCTATTTCTGTATGGGCTTGTGGGTTGTCGGTATTTTTTCAAATTCTTTTTATCATTTTTTATTCTCCTTTGATTTGGTGTATTCATATTTAACAAATTATATTTTAGTTTCGTGGAAAGGTACCTAAATCCTCTATCTAGAATATACATATTGTCATAATTCCCTTTTTATCATTTTTTTATTCTCCTTTGATTTGGTGTATTCATATTTGACAAATTATATTTTAGTTTCGTGAAAAGGTACCTAAATCCTCTATCTAGAATATACATATTGTCATAATTCCCTTTTTATCATTCATTTTGTCTTTTCCATTTAGTCAACTGAGGAATATAAAGTTGCTCTTTGTGAAATGTCTTCATTTTAAAACAAAGGAAAGCGTTCTTTCAGAAGGTTTAATGCAACTAAACGTTGTTTCCCATATTCATTCAGTAATAAAAGTAAGACTTGACACTAAGTATATTTAACGGAAATATAGGTGAGAAATGCAGGCAACACAATTCAAGAAAAGAAAATACTTTGGAATGTGATTTACTACCATAACCACTTTAATTAAACCGAAAAAGCACACTTTTTACCCCATATACGTTTGATTAAAAGCATTTTGACACATCTTCTCAACGCAATGAATATATGCAGAAAGACTTGGTTATTGCAATGACATACGTGATGATACTGGTTTGTAATTCGCAATAAATAATATCTGCATTAGTTTTATCTTCATCATGAGTAATTGTTTTGGAAGGCTCCAAAATCTTTTTGTCGGATGAAGTAATCTTTTTAAAAATGATATTAGGAAACATGTTTAGAAATAATGATTAAGTCAACTTCACTCGAAAGGATCAACACATTACGTCTATAGAAGACCTAGTGCAAAGTGGTGTTTGGGGAAATGGCGGGAACATTATTTGAACGAAAAAGTTAGATCGACAGTAATTAAATGGAGTTCGGAAAATGGCAGCAAAACCAAGGGAACAATGGTGTTAGAACAATGGTAATCAGACGGTGTTTGAAAAATAGCAGTAAAACCAAGTAAACAATGGTGTAAGAACGACAGTAATTAGATGGTGTTTGGAAATTGGCAGTAAAACCAAGGGAACAATGGTGTTAGAACGACGGTAATAAGATGGTGTTTGAAAAATAGCAGTAAAACCAAGTAAACAATGGTGTAAGAACGACAGTAATTAGATGGTGTTTGGAAATTGGCAGTAAAACCAAGGGAACAATGGTGTTAGAACGACGGTAATAAGATGGTGTTTGAAAAATAGCAGTAAAACCAAGTAAACGATGGTGTAAGAACGACAGTAATTAGATGGTGTTTGGAAATTGGCAGTAAAACCAAGGGAACAATGGTGTTAGAACAATGGTAATCAGACGGTGTTTGAAAAATAGCAGTAAAACCAAGTAAACGATGGTGTAAGAACGACAGTAATTAGATGGTGTTTGGAAATTGGCAGTAAAACCAAGGGAACAATGGTGTTAGAACGACGGTAATAAGATGGTGTTTTGGAAATTGCAGTAAAACCAAGTGAGCAATGGTGTAAGATCGACGGTACTTAAATGGTGTTTGGAAAATGGCAGTAAAACCAAGTGAACAATGGTGTAAGATCGACGGTACTTAAATGGTGTTTGGAAAATGGCAGCAAAACCAAGGGAACAATGGTGTTAGAACAATGGTAATCAGACGGTGTTTGAAAATTAGCAGTAAAACCAAGTAAACGATGGTGTAAGAACGACAGTAATTAGATGGTGTTTGGAAATTGGCAGTAAAACCAAGGGAACAATGGTGTTAGAACGACGGTAATAAGATGGTGTTTTGGAAATTGCAGTAAAACCAAGTGAGCAATGGTGTAAGATCGACGGTACTTAAATGGTGTTTGGAAAATGGCAGTAAAACCAAGTGAACAATGGTGTAAGATCGACGGTACTTAAATGGTGTTTGGAAAATGGCAGTAAAACCAAGTGAACAATGATGTAAGATCGACGGTACTTAAATGGTGTTTGGAAAATGGCAGTAAAACCAAGTGAACAATGGTGTAAGATCGACGGTACTTAAATGGTGTTTGGAAAATGGCAGTAAAACCAAGTGAACAATGGTGTAAGATCGACGGTACTTAAATGGTGTTTGGAAAATGGCAGTAAAACCAAGTGAACAATGGTGTAAGATCGACGGTAATTAAATGGTGTTTGGGGAATGGCAACATATGACACATCTAATATAAGAAGCTATTGTATATGTTTATCATATAAATATCGTTATCTGTATTGGCTTGTGGGTTGTCATTTTCTTATTTCTTTTCTCTTTCCTTTTTCTTTGATTCCGTGTTATTTATAGTTAACAAATTATCCTTTATTTTATGGAAATGTATCAGGAGTTTCTATTAAGAATATAAATATGTTCTTGATTCCCTTTTAGCATCGTCTTTATTTGTTTTTTCGATTTAGTCAACTGGGGACAAGATAGTGTCTCATTGTGAAATGTTTCAAAAGCTAAACAAAGGAATGTGGACTTTCTGAAAGACATTATACCATGATTAGTCGTGCCTACTTAACCATTTGATAATGAAAGTGTTTTTTCACAATGAATCATAATGTCGTCAAAAATTATAAATGCATGGTGCGTGATTCAAGAAATCTTAATCACATTAAATGTGATGTATTACATTAATCAATAAATGACATAGAAAGATCCTAACATTTCACCAAAATATGATAGAGGAATTATCATTTCCTAAACATCAATATGTGTAAAGAGAATGCTGGTTAGATACCAACGACATATTGTCATGATATGGGTCTGTAATTTGGTACAGATAAAGTCGTGGGGCCCGTTTTACTAAACAACTTACGGAAAATGTTTGCGTAAGTCATAATTGACTAACATGGATAATATCTTCAATGAAAGTACAATATTGCAATGTGAGACGGAGAGACGATTCCAATGATGTGTTACTTTGCAATATTACTTTGCCAAATATTGAAATAAAAGGAATTTTTGTTTTAGACTTACGCAAATCTTAAGCGTAAACTGTTTAGTAAAACGGGCCCGTGGTATTTTTACTAGGCTCTAGACTGTATCTTTGAATGTTGTACTTTCTTATGATTGTGATTTGTAAATGTGTTCATAGATAAAGGATAAAGGAACGATTGCTGCAAAAGGATGTTTCATTCGTGTAAGAAGGGTGTGTGAACAGTTGACGTCAGGAAAATGGCTCTAAAGCCCCTGAAACGATTGGTGTCGACCGACTGTAAAAGGGTGGCTTTGAATATGGCAGTTTTAATCACTTGAAAGACGGTGTAAGGTTATTGCAGTAACATTAATGTTTTTATCACTAACTTTCAAATTACATACATTTGATAAATTATGTGTTTATGCTACTGTGAAGTTATGTGTATTTGTTTGCTTTACTGCTTCTCATGTTATTTGCTTTTATGTAAACTAAATTGACAAAATCACAGTATGTGTCTTTGTAATTATTACAACACAAATGAACGAGCATCCTAATAAGTAAACATCATGATCTACAAAAGTTGACTGAAATAAGTGGGGAAGTTGTAAAGGATATTAAAGTAGCCTTAAAAAGGGTGTTTTAACAGGTATTGTTTGGGAAACCGGCATAAAAACCACGTGATTCCCGCTAGCAAAATAGTTTGTGAGTTGATAACCATTACATATACAAGTTAACACCCTGCTGCAGAACAGAGGCATTAGTGGGAAATACGTAACATTACTGCTTGAGATATATCCATTTTCTTATAAAGCAGGGCATCCTGAAATATCTGCTTAACCCATTACCAAACAATAACGACAATAAAAAATGAAAACAATCTCCTATATCCATTACCAAACAATAAAGACATTTGACCTTTTTGTTGCAGACGACGCACGAAAACATTGTGAGAAAAGAAGAGATTGCTCTTAACGATTTTTTCTGCCCTATCAGAAGACATTTTTTCAATTTCATCACGTTTAGAAATGTTTTCTTCAAACTCTTTCAATTTGGGTCAGTCTAGAATTTGGTGTTTAGAAACGGGTCAATCCTCCTCAGGGGAAGACAAAAGAACTATAGTATCAGGCCGGAAAACGTATTTATACGCGATATAGATGCTAGGTCTATTTGACATCCTGAATATTGTTGAAGTGAGCTTCGAATTTCCCGAAAGAACTTTAACGTTCTGATGTTACTCTTGACGTAACACAGGCACGTCACACGGACTAATAAATGTTAAAGATGGTTATCATGATTCACACTTTCTTATGTATACATTTGAAGCCTATAAACAAAAATGTAGTTGTAAATAAAAATTATCCTAATGAAGGCCTCATCAGGCTGAAAATTTGAATAAACTGAGCTGGAATTATTTGGCTTTATATTCGTTCCCTACGGGACATCTTTGGCATTAAAGTTATCTTAACGGTCCTTGTCAAATAACAAACAGCCTTTTTTATTTCATTGAACTTAAACTGTGTACTTCATACCTGTGCTTATATTTATTAAAAAAAAGTAATAGAAAAAGCCAATTAAGCTTCCGACGCCTTTCAGTTATTTAATGTCACACCCTTACCCAGTTGATCGTTTCGTCAGACGGAATTAAGAAGACGTATGCGCAGTCAAAACTTGTGGTGGGGTTAAAAATATAACAATGCCTTTACCTGGCAGTTTTAGTTTATATCATTGTTTTAAAAATGAACGATTTAAACATAGCTGTGCTACATTTCATCAAAGTGTATCAATAATTTAACCAAATATACTTTATAGATCTAAGTTGTCAATTTAATCGTAGAAGACATTCTTTCTTTAAAAAAAGACTAATATCTAAATCAATGAGTTTGTCCTTTTTAAACTAAATAAATGCTAAACTCATCAAATGATTTGTAAAATGTGATTGCTGGTAATCTCACATTCGCACATATATGGTAAATCGAGATAATGACTGACAGGTATATATTCAGTTATATTTTCTGGTGAAACATGTAGTCTAGCATACTTATCTTAACGGAGAAACTATCTGCATCACACTGCATGTATTAAATCAGCCAATTTGGGGTAGCTGACGCTTTCACTCCGCATTCAGTTGAAATAATTTCTTATCTTATTCAATCATGGTTTACATCGCATCATCAGTATGTCAGTTATGCTGCGAATCCCTGATTATAATGGATGAAGAAATAACCTCGACCGTAGCTTCTAATTTGGGCTGGCCGAGATAGCTCTGGTTTCTGGCATCTCGCAAGGTAACCAAGAGAATACCAAGGAATAGTAAAGAAAATTTAAATACCGTTACCAGGTTTTGAACCAACGCGGAGAGGGGTTCTGTTTTTTAACAACTAGAGCACAGAGGCACCGACGCAGGGAGTTGTGTGTCACAATGTACGTGAAACATTTTTCAATATTTGACTTTTTTTAAATAGTGTTATCCTATTGTTAGGTCTATTCCATGCATTACTGACATACACGAGAGGAGCTTAAGTGAAATGTTTTATAGTATGTGTCTTACCACTGGGCAATATTTTTCATTAATGATACGGTTTTCTTGGAATTAACCCCTTGCTGCACAGTGACTCTCAGACGTCGTGCTAAAGGACACAATTAATCCTCAAAAACAGTGCAACCTGATTGGATCATACCAATGACTCCCGATTTACAAGCACCACCTAAACGGGACTATCCTACAGAGTGTGCTTTGTAGCTAACAAACATAAACATGGTGGTTTAATCAATCTGTGTATCTCAACAAAAGACATGTTCTCTTTTCTTTACCCAGCAGCTGCTAATCATGTGTGTTTTCATTTAAACAAAATGAAACGATCTTCTTCGCCGTTCAGTGGTTTGCAAAACTATCTATATCAAATTTCCTTTTGGAATTTAGGACAGCATCCTTTTTTATTTATTCTACATCGACTGTGAAACAAGTTTTACAACTTAGATAAATCACTTTGATTTTGCTTCCTGGATACATAACCACCCTATATCAACGACACCGGAAATAGCTACCAAGCGAAGCGAAGAATGCCCTTTAAACAAACGATACAGGTGTGGAATTTAGTCATTTTTTTCTAAATTCGTAAAAAGTTGACTGCTGTAGAAAACTTTAAATGAACCAACAAATATTTACGCATGCTATTAAGTTCAAAATGTGGACTTAAGTCGCAAAATCGTTGAATTTGACATGTAAAATGAGTGCCTGGTACCGATGGAAAGGCAACTTTGCTTGACATTTGGATCCTTTTTAAGAACAAATACACATATATAAATACGGATGAGCTGCCAATTTAAGGCGCATTAACGCCCAATTTCATGTTCCAAAAAGTATCACTCTGTGTAGACTGTTAGAGGATTTATTCCAAATTTAGCATTTGTGGTGGTGTACGGCGAATAGCTGTAGTGGTGTACGGCTAATAGCGTTTTTAGAGAAATAACCTGTACGGCGAATAGCTCGTTTGTACTTCTGAGAAAAACATGTTTTTAAATGCACCTTTCAGTGACTTTCATTGAACGTTAGAGAACATGGACTATCTTGTCTAATTACTTAATCATATTTTACAAATTTAAGGCAATTGCTTTTTGATACAAGTTAAACGGCATTGATCTTGTGAGGTACTCCAATCTGACAGCGAGTGTTAGGTGTGCTGTTGTCTGTTGAATCATATATTTTTGAATTATTTCCGGAAGACATGCGTTCCTATTTTTCTAGTTAGGAATGTGTTGACCTGTTCTACATGTAAGGTTATATCTCAACATTGTATTTCAATTACACATTTGCATTTATTAATTATAGACCTACCCCTTTCAGGGATTGACAAGTACTTTCTGTTAGAGAAATTCATCATATTGATGGCTTGTCCCCATGTTTGGATATCTAAGTGTTGCATAGCCATTTATGAATGATGGAGCCGAGGGTCATTAGCTCTAACGTGTCTGACTTGGAATACAGGGGTCATGAGTTCATTACACGACTTGGGTACATTTACGAAAATTCATCAAATCAATTAGACATGACCTACCCATCTTTAACCACTGATCGTTCATGTTGATATAGGAAAACAGTCAATGACTCGGAAAGAATACTGTGCAGCACTGGTAGGGAAACACAAAGTTGGTACTCTGACGAGCTTAATATAACTGAAACAATTTTGAAAAAGGGCTTTAAAGCGAAACCCAATTCAGTGAATGATAGAAACGGTTTGGACCGTAATTAAATGTGAATACCATGGTGATTATATACAAGGACAATCATTTTGTTGGACGACCATGCTGTTTTGATCCTTTATACAAGCGTAAGTATCTCCATGTCTTACGAATTGGCAGATTTCCAAAAAAGGATGCCTATCAAAATGAAAGTACGTGCATTTAGTTATTCGTGATTTAAATGTACAGCATAAACGCATTTCGACTCAGAACACAGGATTTAAAGAATAAATAAAGTTATAAGAATGGTCAAACTTCTCCTAGCTTGAATCATGGAAAGATTACTGTTATAAGTGATATGGCACAACATAAACTACACGTATACTGATACTGATACTAAAAAAATACTAGCATCACACACAAATCATCAAAAAAGTATAATTATTTGGTCTCTAGTTTAATACATCATTACTTCTTGAGTATTCGTATAAACAAAATTAGTAAAAACGAAAAACGAAAAGGAACAAATGATGCAAATGGGAATTAGGTATATGGCAATGTGTTTGTGAAAACAATTAATCCTATGTGCTCCAGTACCAATGTTTCAGGGACATACAACACTGTAACTATTTTTGAAACAATTAGTCGCAATTGTTCTAGGAATAACTGATGACTCATATTCTGATCATATATATCAAAGAACATCTACCGTTATTCTACAGTTTAACACTACCTTCAACAATATTTTCTGTTTCAAACATATTTTGCATAATGCATATCCTTTAAGATTATGTAAATATTACCAGGAATTAAACAGTATGGTTGGCTATTCAAAGATGCATGCAAAACTTATAGGAAGCTTTTCGGCGTACAAATCGGATAAATCTTCTTTATATCAAAGCCATACATGTCGGGATTGGCCAGTGGCCTGACATAATGACCCTACTCATATAAATACAGTTTGCATCCATCCTCTTAGGTAGTAATACATGTGTGAGGGTACAAATCAATTGTTATTAATATACCAACTTGCATGAAAAGACTAAGCCAAAAACTGACCCATACGCCCTGGTGAGTAGTTCAACTTTCATAATAACAAACAAATTTGTGTTTATATTGCTGGTCATGATTATCTTTAAAATACAACGAAAGTCCTATAGCCTGCAAGATATTCCTTTCAACAATTGTCACATAAAAACGTCCTAAGATGAACAGAAGGCGTGGTGACATTTTTAGCCGATGTACTCGTTGATGGGTTAAATAATTATTACATCTTGTACAGTGTTGTTGATATATTGTTTGTCCTTTGTCGAATACCCACACTCGCACCAATGTTGGCTGTGAATGCAAATCTCCAGCTCCGAAAAATCGAGCGATTTGTCTATGGTGAACTGAAAAGGAGAAGATATCAAAAGGAGGATTTGATGTAGGGAGACTCTGTGTCAGTGAATACATAGCGACCAATGGAGATTCTAAATTTATTTCAGACGAATTTATGATGGGGCACAGAATCACAATTGAAGAAAATTGTTATTTCGAATAAGCATGCATCGTCCGTGCATTCTGATCCAGGAAAGCATTTTACACATCAATATCGGGAACACAAAGAGGACTGGAAATCGGAATAGTCCGTAGATAAAAAGTTTCAACCAGAATGAAAGTGTATTGTCCCTACATGCTGACATATTACACTTCCATATCATCAACGTGGAAAATAAACATTCCTGAAGCACTAAACATGTGTCTTAGATGGTCAGTCTGTATGACTTTTTACTGACTATTTGGGACAACGCTTTATGCAAGTATAAAGGAAACATATTTTCAACAGTTCTCGGTGACTTGAAAGCGGACAAATAGCTCTGTGTCATAGACACTAATGTTAGTACCAATGCTAAACGCCGTACACACTTCAACCTATACGCCGTACACTATTTCTTAGACACAGACCTATTCGCCGTACACCCACCACTTTTTTCTAATGGAGTTTACAGGCGTTTTCGCTCGTAATATATATCCATCTTCTATGTATATGTTCAGTTTGTCACAAGGGAGCAAAATAAAGTGCAAAATTGTCCGTCAGGGGATTAAAAAAGATATATCGAGTTCGTTTTGTCAATTTCCATTGTTGTTATGGCGGTACTAGGTCGGGATTTGTTAGCCACAAAAGGTATTTAGAAATGATTTTAAGGGGATCAGATACGATATCGAAGTCGGTGTGTCTTCTGTCCAAGTTGTAAAACATATAACAATGTCACAAAGTACATGCTTTCCATACAAAATGTTACAAGTAATGTCTCCTTCTGGCACAATGGTTTCCTAACCCTGCTATCTATTGTAGCAAGGTGTGGCGTTGTGAAGTAAAGGGTTCCGCCATAGGACTATACCAGGACCAGATATACGTGAATTAACTTCAACCCACAACAGGAACTTATGAGCCGATATTTTTACATAAGGGAAATAACTAGGTATTACTCACTCAATTAGTTTGTACGAGTTATCGTCTTTATTAGAAAAATCTATTTTAAGAAAAGTAAGGATATGTTTTACAAAGAAAAACTCAGGTATGCCTTACATGAAATAGACTTAAGACAAACCTGACATTCTTCTTCAGAACAATAGTAACTGGCATGATTAAAAGTACGGAAAACTTAACAAAAGGGGAAACCAATATGAGAAATAGACCTAGTTCTCTTCCATTCAAAAATGAGTCAGCTACTTCTAAGTTTTAAACATATATTTAGAGGTCACACACTGTGGTCTTTTCCTGACACGTTCATTGCTTAGGACTAATATCATTTTACGAAGATTGTTATAAATTTCTTCTTGAATCAAGTCACGCACTGTCTTCTATGTTAATTTGGTTGTTAATAATTTGTTAAACTGTCAGCTTGTCAGGATGGCCGAGTGGTCTAAGGCGCCAGACTCAAGGTGAATCACCTTCAAACAGAGTGTTCTGGTCCACGTATGTGGGCGTGGGTTCGAATCCCACTTCTGACACACTTTTTGTTCTCTTGGAATCACATAATGAGTTATAGATTTTCGATAATATCACCAAATCATCGGACCTTCATTCATATTCGTGAAAATAGTCTGCCTGCTCATTTTCGTCTTTACAACGTAATATTTATATGGACATTATATGTAAGGGTGTAACGTGTGATGAAGTTGTTCGAAATCAATGTTTACTGTAGCATGTCTACAGATGCTTGAACACAGATGTGAGGACTTTTGGAAGTTTAGAATTAATTTCTCAAAGACTGCACTAAAGATGTACTGCTATATGATACGCACTGAAGCTAAGTCATTGAAAACAAAATTGGACCGTTTTTTTTTTCATTCCTTGAAATGCAGAAGCAGTGAGATAGCATGTATTTCAATCCAAAAGAGTGACACCAGTTCTTAGATCTACCTCATATAAACTTAATACATGTATACTTAGATAAATTGACACTTCCCGTAGTGATCTTGCTTTCAATAGCTACTTTTAATTGTATATGAATCAATAATATAAAATCTGATTCATTTAAAATCACTTTATTCTGATTTTCAAATTGTCTTTTCTTTGAAGAAGCAAATTTAATAATAAAAACAGAAGGAATGAAAGCGTATTACAGACGAAACGGTTCAAATGCTCTCGATTTGATTGTTTTAAATGAATATCTTTATCTTTTTAGGGAAACATACACAGATTTTCTGCATTCTTTTGGGCTCCTTAATAGAAAACGGTTTTTTTGACGTCCTTATAGAGCTGTTAATTGATTGTTCATACCCCAATGTTCTGTCTACTTTTATTTTGTTTTCGTTAAACAAGACCGACTGTATTTTGTTCGTACTATAAACCCTTTACCAAACGACAAACTTTCGACTGTCCCAAATTAAAACAGTTTGCAGACGACATTTAAAAATGTGATGAAATTGAAAAATAATCTTCTGATAGGACAGAAAACATTGTTGGAAAAGGAGAAATTGCTCTTAACGAGCAATTTCTCCATTTCAAACAATGTTTTCCAGACTCGTCTGCAACAAACTGAACAAATGTCGTTATTGTTTGTTAATGGGTTAAGCCATATCCAGTTGTTTCGAATCGACCCGTCAATATCCCGACGTGGGAGAGGGTATGAACGAATTAGTCAATTAGTCGAAATCGCGAGGGTATTCATAATATTTACTCTACTTAGATTATCTTTTCGATTGGAAGATTTCCCTTTGGTGTGCCTTTCGTCTCAGTTTAGTTTGTCATCGATTTAGTATGAGTAAAAAAACATTTGTTTTAGAAGAAATAAAATTTCACGCAAAATATGAACAGTTTGACATCGCAACATCGCTGCTATAATGTTGACGCGATGTAAAACTCATCTAAATTGACAGTTAAGTTAGGATATTCCTACATATTGAGCGGGTTGGGTGGGTCTTGCAGCTGTTTTCTTTCTTATCTCATCTACTCCACATTAATATGAGATTAGAAGTTATCCAAATAAAAAAGCAGAAAACCAAAACATTCTTTGTCTTGCATGAAGCGCCTTTTCGTTTTAACAAAAATCATATTTTGTTTATATTCATCAATCGTGTTAGTTTTGTTGTTTTCTGTTGTTTTAAAGTGGAACCAGTCACAGATTATAATGTAGGGGATGGGTTAGCTGACCTTTAAATGAATATAAAAAAAGACAGGGATGTTTCAATACTGAAAGAATTTAAACATACATGTACTCAAAAACTAATAAGCTAAAACCGTAATCATATTGATCGACGGTTGTGCAGTGGTAGACCGTCGGCTTCTTACGCCGAGGGTCTCAGGTTCGATCCCTACTCGCAGCAAGGTGAAAATGTTGGGACTTACCAACAAAATGGCGCGAATATCGGTTGTAAATGTGTTTCTCGTTGAGCCTCAGGTCCAGCCCGTGAGTATACCCCGCACTTGGCTGATGTGGGGTAAAGGCACACGCCGTTAACGGTTATAAACCCATGCACTTTATCGTTAGCCTTTGGCCCATTCGGAACACCTCGGCCATTTCTTAAAATAACCTCGGAGGTAAGGGAGAGCATTTTTTGAAAGTAGGTCAGCAACGAAGGGCATGTCGGTTTGCAATCGTATCTACTCGGAAATCCCCGGCACAAGCCGGGGTTTGCCGAAATGAGCCGATTGACAAAATATGAAACAAAGATGTGTTGATATGATTATCTTTAATGAAAAGGGTTAAAAAAAACCATACAATTGTGATATGTAACCAATTTGTGTGTATTTAAATACCTATTTAGTGCATGTGTGCATTTTGCGTTATCCACCGGAAATAAGGCGAAATACCCAAGGATTTCTGGTGTATTCATGTACTGCCTACGAGGTATATCTACCGACTTGTTACGGGGATTGCCGAGTAGATAAGATTGCCTTTGGCCGTGAACCACTCGTATCTCCATACAAGTCTTTTGCGCAGTCAGTGAGCCGGGAAGCAAGGTTTCACTGCAGTCTACCCCTTACTCCTTTACTCAACTGTCCCAAATTGAAAGGGTTTGCAGACGACATTTGAAAAGGTCGTGAAATTAAAAAATATCTTCTGATGGGGCAGAAAACATTGTTGGAAAAGGTGAAATTCCTCTTAACGAGCACAACAATGTTTTCCATAGACTTCTGCAACAAACTGGTCAAATGTTGTTATTGTTTGGTAATGGGTTAACGCAATAGATATTGATTTAAGCGGGAAATCACCGCAAAATCAGCGATTGGCTACCAACGTTGAATATGAGCCAATATGGGATGATAAGAAACCTATTGAATTGACACTTATTCATACCGGACTCAATCGAAATAAAGAAACGTTGACTGGGTATTTGCATTAGTTGAACAAACACAAATTAACCGATTTCCTCGTTTGGGATATTGTGAACATAACTATCTTCCAGTAATCGGATTCGATATCAATTTTAATTTCGTGATCTTTTTCAAATGATACTAGGTCGTTAAAAAAGATATTTTGGTGCGTGAGATTGTAATGTACTGACCATAAACAATAGTTTATTTTGTACCTTTAAATCGTTTATATTAACTCATTGCTCTACTTTATAAGATTATTGAATCAATGAGCGTTATTGAAGAAAAGAAATTTTTAGAAACAGAAAACAATATGATATGACAATTTGAGATAATTATTTCTACAAAGAATTGTTCTGGTTTCCCTTTCTTACTGAGATTGAACTTCTTCTGTCGCACTTTTTGCCACTTTGTGAGCTAAAGGTGTGTTATACTGCGCATCAAAGAGACGACTGTGCCTGTATTCGTACAAACTCGTTTGTTTTCTTCTCTGTAAGCAGGTGTATTCACTTGAGTCAACCCTTAGAATGCTGGATAATTCTCTAAAATTATTTTGCTGTGTCGTCTGCTTCACAAAACCTTTAATGTCTCCTTAATTTTGCAGAGGACAGATACACAAAGTAGCAAACAGGTTATATCCAGGCCAGTCGCCAATTTACTTGGCGGCTGGCCTGGATCTAACCTGTTTGCATGAGCATGAAGTCGGTTCCAGTACTATAAGGGTTCGAGTGGAGTAATTTGTTATCGACTGTGTTTGCGTATTTACTCACCACTTATAAAGAGGAAGTGTTATCGCTGTACGTTGGCACTATTTACAATCTAGCCGAGACGGTCCCTTGTCAAATCTCGTGCACCTTAAATAACAAACGAGACTTCGATTGATAAAATACACCCCATGTGTAAAGTGTTTTTCGCTATGATAATCAAAGAACCGAAAGTGGAGATTTTATTTGGAGTTTGTCTGTGGACCTGAGAGGTATGTTATTTTTTAAGCTATAATTATTTTCAAATTATCCTTATTCAAATAGAGATCGTGTGTTAATTACATACGCCTTTCTTTTATATATTTATCTTTGGAATAGAAAAAATGCTCGTGTGAGTAACTTTTCCTTAACTAACGATATCAGTTCATATAACATTAACAACCTATCAGTTAAAATCGCAAATGAAATGTAACTCTGATCGGACAGGATAGTCGTCGTTCGCTTAATAGTGATTATAACTGTTATTCGACAAAAAATCTTTTCAAACTTTCTCAATTCACGGACAGAATAAATGAATAAGCAGGTAGCTACAACAACTCATCTGTGTTTCATAGTGTTAAACACCATGTTAACAACACTTCCGTTAAATTAAAATTCACTCAGTTACTCAATACCGATATAAAACACTTCTCATCCGACTTTCCAGTTACTACAAACACTTATCGAATTAAGATGAAATAACTTTTTTATAGAACAATATACCATTCAAGAAGCACTTATCAAAATCAACCATTCTCAGAAAATTCTTTTTCCCCCTTTTTCCTTTCCTTGTTTTTATTTTTGATGCAATTATTGTGAATATGTAAATTGTTCATATTGACTGCAATATCCATCGCATGTCATCAGATATGTATTGACTATGAGTTTGTGTGCTAAATGTCTAAATGAAACTATGTTATGGTATGTTATGGTATGTTAAGGTATATTATAATAAGGCTTCCATATGATTCACCGGTACTATGCTAGGGCTACTAGATGCGTTTTCAAGAGACACCCATGAAACCATGGTAGATCTCGAAGTCACACACTTGCCCTTTGAACCAAGAATATCACAATTCAACACGGCGTAAATTAAGCCATAAAATTAAATTAGAGCAACACAATATTTTCGTTTGACAGTCATTGACGGAAGAAGTCTACACCTATCGTTTCTGTTACATTAACACGTATTTATCGTATCTCAATCAGAAATGGGAATAAGATATCACCTTTAACCCTTATAGTGCTAGAACACACTTTATGCTTATGCAAATAGGTTAGATCCAGGCCAGCCGCCAAATAAATTAGCGTTTGGCCTGTGATCTAACCTGTTTAATTCTCTGAGTATCTTACCGCAACGAAATGAAGCAGATATTTACGGTTTTGGAAAGCAGACAGCACAAGTATCTATTTTTAGAAAATTACCCAGCATTCTGAGGGTTAAGTTTGGTTGAACGACGATATAGGCGAAGTCAATACACTCCCTCGTGCCTAAAGAAGAGATTGTCTTCCATGGGTATAGATAAAGGTAGAACGCTTCTTCAACTATAAATCTTCTGTCGTCAAAAATGTAATGGGTTATGTAGACTGTAATTGAACTTTGAAAAATATGGATAATACATTTCTTTGGTAATAATAAAACAGTGTAAGAAACGGAAATCATTGTCAAATTACTGTTATATATATTAATTACAAATGAATAAACATAGCCGTTCTTTGGTTGGAAACAAGGAGTAAATGCTTTGATTGTTTAAGTGAACACTTGCCTGAGATTCCCTTAAAAGTCACAACCCATCAACTTATGGACATTCATTGGATAACAGCATGATGTGGTACATGATAAAACGCAACGCTTTATCATTTAAGTCTTCGGTGATAAGGAAACCCCTGGCCAAATATTGTTGGAACTCAATTAAGTATTTCAGGTAAAATACCTGTGCGAATAATGAATTGGCTTCGGAAGCATCAGGACTGAAAGATACATGACAGTGCTTATTGTAAAGTTGAATACTACATACGAATTTACACCATTGTCATTGTTTTGCAGTTAATTGTATGTTTAAGAAAGAAACAGAGAAAAAAAACACGGTACATACTTAGAGAAATATATTATCGTAAAATCATAAAATATCGGTTTGACCTGGGTGTAAAACGTAACACTTTTAGAGTTAATGAAGAATACCACCTTAACCATCCAGTCGTCTGGCTGATTGTCCTAGTTTTATATGCTAAGAGTGAGTATACATTCCGATACGTTGGTTACATCGTGCTCTGTATTCCGACGATCGATTTCGAAATATCGGTCCACTCGTCAATTATAAATATAAACGTAATACTTCTCTCTTTCGTGAACGTTAATCATGTCATAGGAATTTGCACATGGCTAAACCTCATATCAATTGGTATCCTTCTGGGAAGTCGTCCGTGAATTTTGTGCTGTATTCGACAAAATATCCCGGTTTCATGAACAGGTACTCTCATGCCAGAATACAACTAAAAATATGTTAAAACTTTGGAAATACTCTGTCGAAACTATCGAATGTTACATTTATGCATTGAATATTGATTCAAACGATAATTGGAATGAATGTTCTTACGGAAGAAAATAGAATGTGTAATGTTATGTAAATGTGTATTGTAGAAAGTCAGTGTGTTGAAATGACCCGAAATACGTTTCTATCTCAATATTCACAAGCCTGTCCCTCACCTCTCAATCCAAAATAAACATGTCACATGGGCATGAAGGTTTTTAGATAGCTAGCACAAATCGCTATTGTGACACCTTTAACACACGTGGTAGTAAAACAGTAACTTCTATAAAAACCCTTACACCGCGAAACCATCGTTTGACTCATCCGTTGAACACTACTTTACGCCTTTACCAAACGACAAGTTTTCGGCCGTCCCAAATTGAAAGTGTTTGCAGACGAGATTTCAAAATGTGATGGAATTAAATAATAATCTTATGATAGGGCAGAAAACATTGTGGGAAAAGGAGAAAGTGCTCGTTAAGAGCAATTTCCCCTTTTCCCACCATGTTTTCAAAAGTCGTCTGCAACAAACTGGTCAAATGTCGTTATTGATTAGTAATGGGTTTAGAAATAAGAATAGTGTGACCAAAACCCTAATTGTTCCAAATGGGCGAAGAAATTGTTTATTTCATATTGTTTATGTTATCTGTTATCTTTCGCATTTGGACAAATAAAAAAAAACTTTTGAGGGAGTGGTTCAACAATTCCCCCATATGAGGATTTTCTGACAGGCCCAAATGGAAAGCAACAGCAGACGAAAGTTATGATTTCTTCAAACCTGTATTTTCTTAATGATATTAAAACCATTTTGATAAAAGGAGCAGTTACTTGTATTGAACATCACATCCAGTGAAATAATACTCGCTGGGATTAGATTTCTAAAGACTATAAGAATGATTTTGATTTACCACAACGGAGCACTGGGTGAATACGTACATTGATAGTATTGTTAGCATGTTTGTATATTATAATAACAAGAAACGTTAACTTTACTTCTGGTTAAAATATTCGTATTCGTTTTCGATTTTATACATGGGGGGAAAGGTAAATACGAATCGAGTTTCCTTTTCCTTCAATCTTACGTTGCAACTTGTCGCGTTGAAAAAGCAACGACCGTCGTCTGCCTATGTCTTCAATTTTAACCAGTCATACAACCATGTAAAGGATTATGGGACAATTTCGCAAAGGGTAATGGGATATTATAAGTGCTTGGTTTGGTATGTGCCCCAAGTCTGTCGATAATACATCACTCAAATCTTTACAACATAGCACAGTATATGAACATGTAACTTGCAGTCATAATATATTATTTAAATTAAATCTAAAGACATATTTTGCTCTGAAGATAGAGATACGTAAAATCAGAGACATAGATAACAAATGTCCGGGGGGCAAATGTCCGAATACCGTAACTTTGGAAATCGACAAAATCATATTATCCCATTAAAGTTGACATAAATTAGAAATGTTTGAATAATCCTCTGTTAAAATAGTTTACTTTGTACAAGTATGAAATATTTTGGTTGAAAATAAAATGGCCGAAATCATGATCATGCGTGTGTGGTTCAGTAAACCTGGCATAACTTCGTTATGGAAGCGAAGATTACTATAAAAATGCGGGCAACCATAAAACAAAAATAACACTTCAGGAAAATGTCAAGTATGATATGATCCAGTGCATAGTTTTTTAGTTTTACTGTGTACAACTTTGTTAATTTTTGCTTGTAAATCAAGATGGTTAAACTCATTAGGGTCGTAAAATGGACATATTCAGTACGGAATAACTTCTAAATGACAAGGAATATCAAACTGAAAATTTGGAAATGTCGAATAATAAACCCTTTCTTTAAAATGGACTTGAATTGGAAATGTTTGAAAAGCACTCCTTTAGAACAGTTTGAATCTAAAACTACTCAATTATCACGTTTATCGCACCAAACCACGAAATCGCGAACAATTCAATCAAGTTTGTCGCAGTTTGCCATGTTTATTTCTTTGATAATCACTTGTTGATCGGTTTGTTGGATGGAGAAACTTTCTAACAATAACAATATAGTAAATTCGGTAAGAAAATAATTAAATCATGACTTAAAACACGCTAATATGTGTGTTGCCTATTTCGCCTTTAGTTGAAAATGGCGTCGATAGACAGATCTCGAAAGGTCTCGCTAAATAACGCGTCATGCGAGATATCGCAGAAACCGGCTATAGGTAAAGAAGGAGTTGCCAATCTCTGTTATCTATGTCTCTGGTAAAATATAGTGTTGGAAAAATAGAAAATCATTCTCCTATTTAAGCAATCTGTTCAACAAAGTATGCCACCCAAGGCAATTACATGAGAATACATGGGTAGTAAATTCTATAGTTCGACACAAGAGAAAGTCACCCTTGTCAAAAAGGGTCAAGATTATAAGACAGTTAGCCCCTCACAAAGAAAGTGTTTATGAGAAAGTTAGCCCTTCACAAACATATCTAACAATGTGTTCAATTCTATTAGCCACCATCGGTCATGGTTTGAATTAAGAAATTTGATATGTCGTTAACTCGTTATAACAATTTGAGTATCTCATTATAACGATATTACAATTTTGTTATAATGTCTTGGCGATCTCTTTCTCACGACATACGCACCAAAGTCTTGTTTTAATGACTAATTTACCCGCTTTAACGCATTATGTCGTTATAAAGAATGTTTAAACCGTTATAAAGATTTTAAAAGTCTTTACAACGAGACAGATTAAACCCACACATGTCAAACCTTACGTCGCCATAGGCTCGCACTTCGCCAGTAGTTTGTCCATGACATGTAAAAGGTCACTGCGATCTAGTTTATTTCTTTATGGATGTGTCAATCAGACCCTACTTCAACACTTAAACGAGAATGGACTTCATATTTAAGATTGATTGAGTTTGAAACATCCTTAACTACAAACCTTTAACACAATTGTGAAAATTATAAGGATTTTTCGTGACAAACAAATGTCCAAGTTGAGAGCTAAATGTTGATATAAAGGATACGTTACCAAATACCTCAATGCTTCGTCCTCATCAACCACCCACGTATTAAGTTATTACTGCACTCAATAATCAGAACTGAAAATAAGACGTTTCAGACAGGCTTCCTTCGCGTTTATATAATTTGCTTGCATATTATTTTTGAATGCAAAGATTCTATCGAAATGAAAACATCCCTTTTGACTATTTTGCATACCTCTTGTGGGGATACTTTGTATTTTATGTTCATTACATTAAGCACTACTGAACGATTTATTAGTTTGTTATCAGGATTACGGAACCTAGTCGACAGGCCTGATTTAAATCATGATGTAACGTTGTCGCTCATTCCAACCTTAAGCCGTTTCTGGATTTTCTTTTTTGGAAATGTTTGAATAAAACCTCTACTTATTGGTCGAATTTACATTCCTGCCTTTCGCTTTCGTTGCAGGGTTGTAGCTTATATTCGACATTTCTCTATTTTTAATTTCTCTCCCGGCTCCATCCCTTTTTCTCCGAAAAGGGATGATAGTTTGGGAAGGATATTTGCCTGATATGCATGTATTTCTATCATCAGTAGCATTACATGTTCATATATTATGTTCATTGTCGCTGATATATCTTCTTTTCTCATTTTCATTTTTTTTCTTTTCTTATGTTGTTTATTATTTCTATTTTCTGTAAACATTATCATCATATTGGTGGACAAATAAAATCAAACAAAACAAACGACCATTCACTCGTTTTGTAACTCTTTCTTTTTATTGCAGGTGCGTGATCTATGTTATTGACAATTTAACCGAAACTCTCGCCAAGATCTGTTTATGACAAACAGAATTGACTGCTGACTTTAAAGGTAATTTTCCAAACATATCCGGATAAATATGTCATGTGACTTACTTTCTTCATTGTGATTGGATAACCAATAACTTAAAAATTCAAAATGGCGTTCAGTGTTTCTTACCACCACCTAGCGGACAAAAATATCCGCAATTTGTACGGTGGATTGCCACAGGATATCCGCCTGCGGGTGCCTTCCAGTTTTGCCAAGTCACTGACTCCGACACAGAGAATAAAGGAGCAGCAGAGAAGACCTGATCCAGTCGACAAGTTCTACGCCATGAGATACTACGAGTACGATGCTGAAAACAACATCCGTATTCCGCGCGCACCTGCCTTCAGACAACTATCACGTGATCGTATTGACAACATGGTGGACCGTTTATCGAAGCCGACGGTGAGCAAACGACGGCGCGCCTCGGATATTTGTCAACGGGAGCTGAAGCGTTCGATTAATGAGGCGTGTCCACACTGTATGGCCCGGGCCCCGTCAGCACCCCCGGGCAGGTTCCCGGTGTTCTCGGGAAATCTCGACTCGGCGAGATCGGATGTCTACTCTCACAAGGACATGGAGAATTTGAATGCGAGGCTGCTCGTACCGACGGTGACGTCCAATATCCGGAACAGTATGAGATCCTTCCGCGCCATGAACGTGATGGAAATACACAACGCGTGTTATAAGTGTGGCGGTTCGCCCTCACAGAGGTTCCACAGGGAGATGAGTAATCTCACTTTGTGACAGGACTACTTTCTGTTTCAATTTGCACCCGCTTTTTGACTTGATTCCTTTTTGTTTCAATTCGCAAACAATTTGTGCCTGGACTACTTTTTGTATCAGTATCAAATCGCAACCCTATCATCTCCTTGAAGACAAATGTTTAAATGCATAAAAAAGGCATTAATGGTAGACGACTAATACGTGTTTAGATAAAAGAGTGATCACTCTTTCAGCAGTTTCTGTTATACAAATTAGTGTTGATATTCGATAGCATTTGTAATAAACGGACAAAAATGGTATTCTCTTATAAAATATCTAATTGATGAGCTCTTTCTGATTATTATTAGAATTATGAGAATATTTCAATAAGTAGTTTTATTGAAGTTTGCAGACACTTTTTTAATGGAGAAAGGGTTGTCACGTGATTGAGTCCGATTTATGTAAGAGAACAAATCAAAAATCATGATGATGTGTGACCAGACATTTGCAATTAGAATAGGATTGGCATTAATGTAGGAGTGTTTGATCTCGTCTTTTATTTTACTTTCTTCAATCCATTTTTCATATCAGATTCTGCAAGCTAGTTCAATGTGATAAGTTTAACCCTTTCACAAACAACAAATTTTCGACTGTCCCAAATTGAAAGAGTTTGCAGACGACATTTCAAAATGTGATGAAATTGAAAAATATTCTTCAAATAGAGCAGAAAACCTTGTGGGAAAAGGAAAAATTGCTCGTCACGAGCAATTTCTCCCTTTCCCTCAATGTTTGCTAAAGTCGTCTGCAACAAAGTGGTCAGATGTCGTTATTGTTTGGGAAAGGGTTAAGACGACAAGATATAAGCGAAATCCATATATAGGTATGATTCTTTACAGGAATTTGTGATACACACATCTAAGTTTGAGACAGTGAAAGTAATGATAGAAAGGAAAGTGCAGAAAACGCTATCGCTACAAAAGCGAAATATTGTACGTACTTTGTCAAGATTAAGGAGATCACAACAGTATATCTACTAGTGAAGTGAAGTTAACTCTGCCACTGATGTCTACCTCTATACATGTATATGAGTTTGAGACTGATCCAAACTACTGAAAGCTAAAACGAAAAGAAAAAATGGACATGTGTATATGATAAAACATTTGATATATGATATTGGGAAAACTATTTGGTAAATCTTGGGTACGATGTTAGAGGGTAAATGATCATTTGTAAAACTGCAGGCTTTTTGTCAGCTGGGAGCAATGCATTCCTTTGTTGCAGTTATAGACTTATGCAGCCGATGCCTCTAAATACTTAGTACGATGTTATAGATTCGTAACGGGGGTAATTTTTGAGATCCTGTTTCAGAACCCCCCCCCCCCCCTTACCATTAATATTTATTTTACAAACAGAATTCCTACAATTCGGATAGTTACAACTTGGATTATGATGTTCAGTGCCGACACTGTATCTACATATGAAGGCTGTCTATTGAGGTCCGAGTGCCTGTCTCGCAGAGGCTCGTAGAAAAGATTGCGAATATGTACGATTAATGACTTTTAACATGTATTGCCTCTCGAACGTCGATATAAAGTGAAATGTAGTACCCCAGAGAAAATACTTAACTTGGACATGAACTGAACAGGACTTCTACCTGTGAAATATGTGTCGTACTTTCAAACACATGTCTTTTTTTAATGACAAAGATAAACTTACCATTGAGATTGCAGGGTTAGTAACGACAATTTAATAAACGTACACGTAAGGTAACGAATATTAGTGAGACGGGCCCAAGGAACGTAATCTCTGATTACTAAAAACGTTTTAGCTGTGTGAACACATTAACTATACTGAAATGTAAACAGTTTGGCATCTTATCTCCTTACTCAGTAATATTGTATTTGGATTAATCTACCACGGATATAAATAGAAATCTTTGTGACGAAAGTATGAATTGCTTGTAACAAGCAATTCATACTTTTGTCACAATGATTTCTCCCTTAAACTGTAAGGTAAATATCATATTTAATACCTTTAATGTGTCATTTGCTGTTGCTTTTGATTTGAACCTATCGAATTTTTGGTACCAGTAATAGGTTGAAATGGAATCGATAAAACCAACGACGATTCGAAAGTAGTTTGTCTTTTTTAAATTGGTTTGGATTGGTTCGGATTTGAGATAAATTGCCTTTTAGTTGACAATAGTAAAGTGATTGATAAAGAAAAATGTTTATTTGTCGTCTAGTCTACAAACTTTACCTTAGATATTTATTCTTTGACTTGGCAGGAAATTGGCAATTGTAAACGTTTTGATAGAAAAAACATTGCAATTAATTTATATAAAGAAAAAAACACACCTTTCAATTTAAAAGGGTATCGCATAAATTGGCACGGTATTAGGTGCAGTCGAGGATTGGTCTTGTGTTTGCAAATGCTGATATAAATGGGTGAGTCGACACAAAACGTATATATTAATCCAAATAGGGAGATGAAAGATTTTCGTGAGAAACATTGATATCAAAACTGAATCATGCATTTATTGCAGTATCCTTGTAAACGAGTATCCTTGTAAACGAGCATCCTTGTAAACGAGTATCCTTGTAAACGAGTATCCTTGTAAACGAGTATCGTTGTAAACAGGTATCCTTGTAAACGAGTATCCCTGTAAACGAGCATCCTTGTAAACGAGTATCCTTGTAAACGAGTATCCTTGTAAACGAGTATCGTTGTAAACGAGTATCCTTGTAAACGAGTATCCTTGTAAACGAGTATCCCTGTAAACGAGTATCCCTGTAAACGAGTATCCTTGTAAACGAGTATCGTTGTAAACGAGCATCCTTGTAAACGAGTATCCTTGTAAACGAGTATCCTTGTAAACGAGTATCGTTGTAAACGAGTATCCTTGTAAACGAGTATCGTTGTAAACGGGTATCCTTGTAAACGAGTATCCTTGTAAACGAGTATCGTTGTAAACGGGTATCCTTGTAAACGAGTATCCCTGTAAACGAGTATCCTTGTAAACGAGTATCGTTGTAAACGAGTATCCTTGTAAACGAGCATCCTTGTAAACGAGTATCGTTGTAAATGAGCATCCTTGTAAACGAGTATCGTTGTAAATGGGTATCCTTGTAAACGAGTATCCCTGTAAACGAGCATCCTTGTAAACGAGTATCCTTGTAAACGAGTATCGTTGTAAACGAGTATCCTTGTAAACGAGCATCCTTGTAAACGAGTATCGTTGTAAACGAGCATCCTTGTAAACGAGTATTGTTGTAAACGGGTATCCTTGTAAACGAGTATCCCTGTAAACGAGCATCCTTGTAAACGAGTATCCTTGTAAACGAGTATCCTTGTAAACGAGCATCCTTGTAAACGAGTATCCTTGTAAACGAGTATCCTTGTAAACGAGTATCGTTGTAAACGGGTATCCTTGTAAACGAGTATCCTTGTAAACGAGCATCCTTGTAAACGAGTATCCCTGTAAACGAGTATCCTTGTAAACGAGTATCATTGTAAACGAGTATCCTTGTAAACGAGTATCCTTGTGAACGAGTATCCCTGTAAACAAACCGCAGTATTTCGAACGTTATTCGCTCATAAGTACGAAGAGGCTCTCGGAAAGCATATGGGAACACATGCAAACTTTATTTGTTAATTGAATGTCCAATATAATGCACGATCGTTACATAATATGAAATAAAACTTAAGATCGATTCATTGTGACAACCCAAGAAATCATTCGTATCAAGGAAAATTCACGATTTCTTACAATGGTTTCCACAAGTGTGTACGACAATGAAAATAGTTAACATGTGTTGTTATTGTCGTCTGCAGATGCTTCCAATTTTCTCCAGTTACAAAAACCTTTTTAAACGAAAGAGGTTCAACAACAACAACAGCAACACGGGCTGTTAGAGAAAATACTTAGATGTCAACATCATCAAACTATCCGTTTATACTTCAAAGGTGTTTCAGTTTCTTTCTTGTTGCTTTTTCATATTTTTATATATTGTTTCATATTTTTTCATATTGTTCAATCAAAATGAGTTTTGATTATTTCAGAGAATTGAAATATTGCTAGGATTTTTTTACGATGTTATGTAATGTCATTTTTTAATGTCATTTTAGACTTTTTATGTAATATATGTTTTAATATCATGTACTTTTTGTTCAAACGCATTTCGATATTTTCATAGCATTTAATTGGTTATTTTCTTATTTTGCTAGAATTATAATTGAATTTAACAAAACAACCAGTCTGTTGATTATTTCCCGTATCTTATCTCCCAAAGTTTTCTTTCTTTCCCTTCTCACCCTAGCAATACATTTTTTTTTGCCTCCGTGGCTTTGTGGTTGATGTACAGTGTATGAAGTGAAAGAGCAGAGTCCTCTCCGGTTGGTTTCAAATCATGGTATTTGATCATGCCGGCTTGCTTCCGGAATGACAATGCTTCTAGCCTGTTAGACCAGCAGCTATGGAAGAAGACATTTGAGCTTTTTGTCTGCAACAATCGTTTAATCATATTAGCGGTCTATCTTAATGCTGCCAGCTGACTTCCGGAATGACAATAGTTCGAGCCAGTTTGACTAGCACTTAACCCTTTCCCAAACAACAAATTTTCGACTGTCCCAAATTGAAAGGGCTTGCAGACGATATTTAAAAATGTGATGTAATTGGAAAATAGTCTTCTGATAGGACAGAAAACATTGTGGGAAAAGGAAAAATTGCTCGTTACGAGCAATTTCTCCTTTATCCGCAAAGTTATCTAAAGTCGTCTGCAACAAAGTAGTCAAATGTCGTTATTGTTTGGTTACCTTTTGAAATGTCGTCTGCAAACTCTTTCAATTTGGGACGGTCGAGAATTTGTTGTTTGGGAAAGGGTTGATAGTAAAAGGGTGGATTGGCACCAAAGCGACACATAGACAATTTGAAGATTGGCTTTTAATATAGCGACCAATGATGTTTAAACCCACCGCTTCTTCAACTTTTATACTTTAATACTGTTGTTTGCTCATTAATACAAACTTACACCCGACAAAACTTTTCATATGTGATAGTCGGTCCTTCATGTATAACAGTCAATTTCACCCCAAAGAAAATGTCTTTTGAAAACTTCCTTACAGGGAACCCAATTTGCTGTTTCATCTAACACGTGTTTTTGAAGAGTTTCTCAATCGAAAAACTCTCTTCCGACGACAACTAAAGGCATATGATATCATTATCAATACGCCGTTTTTCATCGTCTCTAATTAAAAGAGTTCGTAGACTACAAATTACAATGTCATGACATCGAAAGAAATTTGCCCGAAGGAAGAGGAGTAGTTCTACTCTTAAAAAAATGTATGATTTTTGTGTTCATTATTTAATATAATTCATTCCCTCTAACCGGCTTTTATGACAATTCCGATAACTAGGAAACGTCAAATGATTAATATGGATGATGGAAATTGTTAGCCAATTCTAAGCATGGGGATGATAAGGTATTTTAGATCACTTAGAAACCGCAGTTTGATATAAAATCAAATCTCTGAGAAAAGAAAGAATTTGGTCCATTATAAAAAGCCTCTGAAGAGTCCCAACATAGAAGGATTTCTTTGATAATCTTTGGAAAGTTAGATCTAGATTAAACCGGTAAACGCAACGAAAGGGGGACAGTAACTCTTTTCTATGTATAATTCTAATTTATCCATGTTACCTCCCTTTTATTACATTGCGGGTGTGATTTCCAAAATCAAGTGTCCAGTTTTTTATTAAAATGACTTGTTTGAACGGTGTTTTGGTTTATATCTGACAAGATCCAGTCGAATCCATCCACTTTTTAATCATATATACCCAATATTCTCCCAATCGAGTTAAGATGGTCTTTTTATACAAGTATAAGAATATGCATATGAAAATATACATGTATCTCCAAAATAGATAATTTTTGATTGTCAGTTTGTTGGAAGCTGTTATAGCGGTGAAATATAAACAACAAAAAACGTTAGATTTTATAATACTGACGATTTTTAATAATACTGAAACGTATAAATTTGTACAAAGAGGCATTTATACTGAAAATATCCATTCATAGCGACAGAACACAGACCCGTTACCCCCCATATTATCAATTTATTTCTGTATTAGGAATGAAAGACGTTATAAATGAAGGTTTCCGATGCACCCTATCCTTTGTACGTTGGGAAGTTCATATTACCATTTGTCGTTTTAATATGATGAGCTAAAATCATCATATATCAATGCTTTCCGGTAAGTGAATTTCGCACAATGCGTAAAGTGGATACACCATTAAGTTTAATTCTAACACACAAGAAACTATTGTAACAAACGTAGAAACTGCTCGTCAAGAACAGTTTCTCCTTTTGTCGAAATGGTTTATCCTGAATATCAATAGCAATCCAATATCATTCACACTGTATTTATTTAATTAATGTAATTCAAAACAGTAAGGTCTGCTATTGTATTCCTTACGCTTACGGGAAAATGGCTTCATATGGGGGAAATTGTGTGAAAGTAAATAACAATAATAAGAATCAAGACTATTGAGAGATCAAACCAGAGATACCAGAAACGTTTGCACAACGACCACCGCCACTATTTACCGTCACAGTGTTTGATTCGTCAGTGAACAAAAATTATTTTTGATATGCTTGTAAGGCAAAAGCTTGTTAGTGACGGCATTGAATGAATCAGTAAATATAATGATTCTGTAAAGCGTTTTTCTTCGTGGTTTATCAATCTTTTGCACTGCAATTGCATTTTGAAATAAATAAGTAAACGAATAGACCCTGGGGTCACACAATTTGAAGATATGCTCTTAGGATACTTCATTGTCTAAACATTTTTGCCTTCTGATTGATCAATATAAGAAAGAATCGACTATTGACAAATCAGAACACATAATAATTTTCAATACCGATCAGAGTTCAATGTAAACCAATCAAAAGCGGAGGGTATTGAGTTCGGATTTTACTTGAGCATACTCAGAAGTTTTAAAAACATGAGTATCGTTTTACTGAACATATGACGCTAAAATTGGTGTAAGTTCAAAACAACAGTCCCTCTTATTTCAATATTGGGCTGAGTAATATTGCATCGAATCACGTCATTGGATTCGTCTCTCCAAGACGCATCCAATGACGTGTCATATTTCAATATTGTAATTCCATTTAAGACCGTATCTATGTTTATCCGTTTTGACTTACGCACATATTTCCCAGAAGCTGTTTAGTAAAACGGTACCCTTGAGTCTAATATTCATAAAGAGAAAGTCCAGATCGTTATTGCGTGGACAGTTTACTCTTTGTTTGGTACTCCCGAATTCTCGACGACTGAGTAGGCCGAGTGACGCGATCGTTAATCATCGTTAACTCTCGGTCGTTTACGGAACGTAGGCCGAGGTACTTCGAGTGTTCCCGTTGTTTGGCTTCCAGCATCTCTTTGTCGCTCGTGTGGCTGATTCCCTGACTGGCGACCGTCGGTTTGGTTACCCGCTCCAGCAGATTTTTCATGTCGTGTCTGGACATGAGCCGGAAAGCAGGCGCTCTCGGAATGAGGCAGTTGTACTCCGGCACGAATTCCGATGACTTTAGTACGAAAGTCTTCAGTTCTGTGTTTTCCTCCTGGAGATAGAAAAAAGTACGTGCCATGTAACGAAACATGAACGAACCTTATAAGGGCCAATCTATTGTATTGTACGTTCATCTGGATGTGTATTGTATGTATATTTACATCATAAAACATGATGACTTAAGCCACAACTGCGATTCCATTGACTGATTGCGTCCGATTTCTAGCACTATCATATAAGATATTAACCTTTATGGTTTCCTTAATCTTTTGCTGCGTGTGTGTGGTAAAGTATATTAAATGTAAGACAATCTTCCTCACAATAGCTCAAATCAATGGATTGACACGTCGAAGGTCGAAACAAATCTCCCTGTCAGAGTTATGACGTTATGCCACTACCTTCATTAACCTGTTTGAATCACTTCTAGGTCATGAAGTTCAGTCTGTCTTAAATGGGCTAATATTTTGTAATAAATGTTGCTTGATTATAGATTTAAACATTTTAATGAGATGTTGTGTGTTGTTGACTATCCAAATTAATTTCTTTGATATATTTGAGAACTATAAAGTCATGCACAAGGATCTGACATCTGTTGGTTATAATGTCAAGCAGGATTCTTGCCAACCCCTACTTACATTGATACATTCGCTTAATCCAATGTAAAATGAAAACATGACTATTGTCCAAAAGAAATAGTACGTTGAAACAAGACCCATACGTGTCTATTTAAGAAACACGAAGCAACTGATAGATAAGGTCGTCCGATAAACAAAAAAAAACATCGAGATGACGGCGTAAGCTTAAACGATGAAATATAATGATTTCACAAAAAAACATGCTACTGAACTATTTCAAACAAACTTTTTATGATAGACATAAAGAGCGGTAACTCTGTCTGGTGTTAAGGACATGTTCTACAGTTTTATAAGAAAATAACCCTTTCATAGAATTTTCTAAATCTTTATTTAGAATTCTATTTTGAATTAAAAAATGAAAAGAAAAATGCAGGTCTACGAGTTAGTTTTTTCGTAAAATGACAGTTTCCATGGTAACAGTTTGGGCCTAAGGGTCAAAATGACCATACCATCTTCAAACTTAATAAAATAATTTATGGGATATTTATTAACACAAAAAATATGAATTCATATATTCAATTCTTTATAATTCAATGTTTTCTTCAAATTTTTACAATCTGAACATTTTTTGTGATCCAAATCAGTTTTTCAAATGTTTGTATTCGTCAAAAACAATGAAAATTGATATGTATATTATAAATAAATGAGGATATCTAAAAATTCCTTTCATAGAATTTTCTTATTTTTCAGTAGGTGAGGTAAAATTTAATTTTGAAATAAAAAATGCCAAAAAAGTATAGGTTGACCAGTTAGTTTTTCTGTAAAATGGCAATTACATGGTAATCGTATTTGAAAAAATTTTTTAAAAACGATTAAAATAACTTAAAAGTTGAAAAATAGAACCTGGGGGCTTAAATTGCATGGGAAATATAAAATAATGTTAATAACCTTTTTAAGTTGCATGGATAATATGATTAATCTTTGTAAAAAATTGCATACAGTAAATTTCATCAGAATAAAAAGTTTATCCGACTACTATGCAAGTACCTCTTCGGTAACAGATTAATATCTCCCTTGGATGCGCAGATGAAGTGCGCAGATAAAACTACCGAGAACGTCCTTAATCGATTTGTTTCTTTTATTGACGGCGAAAAGACATGGAGTACAGATCCAATTGGGTCAGACTGTGGGTTCAATTATGTATGAGGTGTGTTTTATTGCCTTCAATCTTCGATAACATACAGTCCGCAATTATTTTCAGACAACAACAGGTAATATAATTAACTTTATTTCCTTTTCCGCTCAAATAAATGACCTAGTTTATCTCTATGCCCATATCCGTATTCTAAGAGATATGGGCCATGTCCCACTTGAAATGCAGAAGTCTCGATTCGAAATCCGATCCAGAAAACATTTTGTTCTGCGTTTTGTAAATTCGACGCAGTATGATTGATAAGTCTCTCTAACCACTGATCCAGAGAGCAGTCAGCAGCATTGGCAGTTGCAACACTGTGACTGAACCATTGTTGGAAATGATTTAGATCTAAACAAGTAAGATGAGAAAATACCAAAGAACCTCCTCAGCGTCGTTGAGTTTATGTGGACCACAAGATGATACAGTTTAGATATACATTTATTGTTGTTGCTATTTTCTATACGATCGCAGCCTTTGTAACCTAATGCAAATGAAGAAAAAGACCTACTCTACAAAAGGTGGAATCGCAGTAGTTCTGCATTTGAGAAATATTTTCCCGTCTGATAAGCAAAATAATGATGATTCCATTGGCCTTGTAGCCTGTAAAATATGGAGTCTTCCTTCAGCGAGAAAGAGCTGGGCATAGCAAGATTACTGGGAAAACCTTAACGTAATGAAGCCCTATTAAACAAATCAAATATATCAAGTATTAACTGATTGATTCACAAAGGGAGGTTACTGTGAGGCGTTTGATATATTCCTTGCTAATTGATTACTATACCTCTTTCCTCATCAGATCCTGGGTGGGGTAAGGGGCGGAGTGTCTGTACTTGAGGACCGGTATAAACAAAACATAATTTAAACTGCAGCTTACCAAGGGTAGCAAACTGTGAGTAGTTTAATATATACCTCTTTCCTCATCTGATCCTGGGTGGGGTAAGGGGCGGAGTGTCTGTACTTAAGCACCTGGGGAAATCCGCTGTAGATATGCTTGATGTCTCGGTTACAGATCGAGTTAAACGAGGTCTTAAACTCTCCCATGATGTCGGTGTCGTTAGTTTTTGTTGGTTGTCGTTAGTTGTTCGACGATGTCGTTAGTTTTTCGTTACTTGTCGATAGTACTTCGACGACGTAGGTAATCAAGGCTATTCTTTGGTGTCCTTGATATACCCTAGAATTGAAAAATATATCATGCATCGTGTGAAAAAGACACGAATGATTTCATCAGGTTGTTGGTCCCGTGTTCCATGATTTCATCTTTATTTAGAAACTTATACAAAATGAGAAATGATTAAGTTGGTATGCAACAGTAATATATCCATATTACTTTATGGGCCGACAGGAACAAATATGTCGCTAATATATTTTCCATGAAAAGTATGGAACAAAATCACAAAGCCTGAAGGTTAGTATGGACATATGAAAGATAGATTTGTATGTTCCATATTCAAAGTTTGTTTAAGTTCCGTTTTAATGAAGCTTTCACACAACCAGTTGTTTTCAACATCCGTTTAGATACCATATGAATTCATTGTATCAGGTTGCTCCCAGAGGCAAATTTCTAACATTACATGATTAGTGTATCTACATATTTTATAGTCTGGTTCCAAGACACCCCTACCCATCTCAATTATTTCGCTGGACGAAAACAAAATATTTGTTTTTAAAATGAACCTTTTAAACCATCTGCAACACAAATTTACTATATCTAGACTACATGGTCAAGACAAGAGCTGAGAAGTGTATCTATAATCTCGTTTTCTGTTACTTAACCCTCTAGCAAACACCAAATGTTCCACTGTTCAAATTGAATAAGTTTGCAGGCGACATTTTAAAATGAAATTGGAAAATAAGCTTCCAATAGAGCAGCAAACAGAGTGGGAAAAGGAAAAATTGGTCGGTTACGATCATTTTTTCCTTTTCCCACAATGTTTTCCAAAGTCGTCTCAAACAAACTGATCAAATGTCGTTATTGTTTGGTAATAAGTTAAGGGATCGTTGATGTCATTTCATTAGTTGAATACGTTTTATACTAAAATGATAAAAAAATCTCGATCCATGGTATGATCCTTTAACCCTTTCCAAAACGATAACGACATTTGACTACTTTGTTGCGGACGACTTTAGAAAACGTTGTGGGAAAAGGAGAAATTGCGTGTTACAAGCAATTTTTCCTTTTTCCACAATGTTTTCTGCTCTGTTTGAAGAAAATTTTCCAATTTCATCACATTTTGAAATGTCGTCTGCAAACTCTTTCAATTTGGGACGGTCCAAAATTTGATGTTTGGGAAAGGGTTAAATGCTCGTTTTACTTATGCTAAAATGTATGGCTTCGAAAAGAAAACACTTCTTATAACTTGCAAGGAGTCTAAAGCAGAAACTTCTATAAATATTAACGAAGCATTATAGACGAGTGTTTTTTATGAAAACATTGTTGCTAAATGTTTTACCAGACTTTGGTAAAAAAATAATTTTTGATTTTCAGTGGACTTCTTAATTTCCTATATCGACAATGGTTTTAGTTTACTACAAACATCGTTGTTAAAAAGGCTAATTTTTTATTACAAGCAATTGGTCATTGGTTAGAACAGCTTGAGAAATGTTTAACTGTAGGTGCTTCAAAGTTTTAAAGTGAGTAAGATTAACCATTGTAGTTCTTGAACCGGCTTCATGCATATGCAAACAGGTTAGATCCAGGCCAGCCACCAAGTAAATTAGCGGCTGGTTGTGATCTAATTTTTTTGCTACTCTGAGTATCTTTACTCATCAAAATTTAGCAGATATGCAAGGTTTTGTGGCAACAGTCGACACACAAAAAAAAATCTAGAAAATACACAGCATTCTTACTGTTAAATAAGGTTACACGTTAAATTGATCGACCGATTTATGTAACACTTGAGCTATTGGCAAGTTTAATATTTTGATTATTACGATAACATTTTATTCGGCCTTGAATATACTTCAGGGGTACGGTATGTTTAAACGAGAACGGTTAAATAGATATTTTATAAAGGAAACCTCGACTTATGAATTATTATAAGGTCTTTTCTCCTAATAACTTTGTTTACATAGAAAAATCAAATTCAATGGAAGGTTTAACTTTAATTCACCTTGTATTTATTATCTGTATCCGAAGTGTGTGTCATAGAAGGAGATCATGGTTATTGATAGTAATCGAATGATAACAGTATTGCGAAATCAAGAAGGAAACATTTTAACAAAATAAATGAAATGCTCTTGAAAACCACAAATATTATTTTCACGTTAATCTGTGTAGGTATATAGTGGAGATTTGTAAATTAGAATCCTTTGGAAATTACTCATTCTGCATGTCGACAGAATGTTTATGAACGAATGACAGGTTTAAATGATACGTAATATGGACCAGGTCGTTGAATTCTGGTAACTCTAGAATGTCGCAAAATAATGTTGTTCTCGTGTAATGGTTACGTTTTATTTTGGATTTGCTTTCGCTCACGATAATTCTTGAGGTGTTCGAATCAATTTGGAAGTTCCTTTAAACTACATGTGCGAGTATATGTCCGAATTGCTGCGGGGTTATAACACGGTGATCCCACTACGAATCTATCAATGATTCAGGAATTTCCTCACAAGAACTACGAAATATTCTCTTTTTTTTTTTCAAATCTGCTCATTCCTTTCCCATGAAATTATAGTTGGTCAATAGTGAGAGATGAATACTCATGTCGCATTGACTTCATTAGAAGCTAGAGTGATTAATAAGTTAACAAGAAATATATACATACAGAAGGATTTGCTTATTAAAAGTAATTTACTATTTTCTCTAAACATTCCTTATTCATTGTCGCTTGGAGAGCGAGTGTATAGAAAAGGTTTATTGAAAAAATGATTAACAAACTAGATCAAATAGATAACACATGACAATGAACTTACTAATAATTATTCCGAGTTTGCTCCGCTTTATGAATAGTCCAAGTAGTTTCCATGCGGTTACATCACTAAATATGTAACAAATATATCAACAAATATCAGTTCCATTCACCGAATTAAGCAACGCGAAGTTTATTAATACAAAAAAAAAACTTAAATGACAAATATATGACGGCGAATTGGAAGCGAGTCAAGAATGAAAAACGTATGTATGTATAACCTGCGAACAGACTACTGCCTGTTAATATTTTACAAAGCGCTATCAACTTTCAGGGGCTTAACTCTTTACCCAACAATACCTCACCTTTACGTATACGTTAGAGAAGACTAAAGAAACCATTGTGACAAAAGGATAAATTGCTCATTATGAGCAATTTATCCTTTTGTCACAATGGTTTTTATCCAATATCATAACGATAAATGCACTTATGCAATTTCTTTTTGTCTACCACTACTAATGATTTTGGACATTGACAATTCACAAATGGAAGAGCGACTAAAGGGTACACTTTTTGATTCGATATAATGTTCATAAGCGACAAACAATACACGGCTAAATAAATCGTTTTCAGTGAACAATGCACCGGACCATGTAAAAATGAACCCACGGTATTATAAACCGGGCCAAGTTTAATTAAACATCATCGAGCGTTAAAGCAGGCTTACTAAATTCTAACAATTGAGATAATTCTTTATTCTCTTGTTTGTTTTATTCGGTATTTTACATCGCGGCAACATATTTCAGATATATTGCAATACCGGGCTTACGATGATGTAGGAAGACATCTCACTTAACTGCCCATACGTGCTGGTCAAGCCGGGTAGAACTATCGGTATTCCGTTTGACAATATTTTGAAGGCCCTCGTAAGGTTAAAAAACAAGACAGGAAAAAAGGAAATATAATTTCTTCTGATATATCAATATGTTTGAACCTCGATTCCAGAATGCACATTTGAAAGAGGCGATTTCTTATGTTTAACAATATTTCAAGTTTGGTGACACGTTGGGTCGAACGTTATGGTATCAAACGGTAGATGTTAGAAATCATTCTATTGAACCATTGAACAGTTTAACAATTTATGACTCAATGCCACAAAATGGAAACCTATCGTCAAAAACAATGGTATTGCAGTGTGTCTAGCGTATAACCGCGAATAAAGTATATCTGAATGGGTTTTAGACTTCTTAACAAACGTCATGGGCATGTTGGTCAAATCTATTGTGCAACCATTTCAAGGGTACAACTCAGCCCGTCGAAAGGTTTGCTTATATACGCAATGATGTCTCCTTATAAGATATTGCTTTAAAAAAGAATCACTTGTGCTACACTTAATACACGTTTTGATATAACAAGCTGCAGATATCTGGTTCGTAATTGTCTTATATAGACGGTGTTGTTAGGTTAGTAGTATGGGTCGAAGGCGTCATTTATCGTGAAATAAAATTATCTATAAGAAGTCAATGCTTGTACAAAGTAAGAATTGCCTTTATGACGAAGAGTTCTACATGATTTGGAATCTGATAAATAGATTGATTAAATTGAGTGATCGATTCTTACTGAATTCGACCTCGAATGATTTGCATTTCTGTAGCGGACAACTTCGGACCAACGACGTTCACTAAATGACAGTATCGAACTGACGTTTTCACGTTTAGGTAAACGAGGACAGTGCTAGTACAACTGTGTATGTTTCGATTCGATATAATAATTTTGATTCCTTTGCAAATGTTTAAGTTATACAGACAACAAGGCTTTTATTCGGCACGCTAAAAGTTCGTCTTTGCGATTAGTTAGTTTTTAGCAAATATAAACGCTGAATTTGACGTTAGTCGGAGGTCTTTTATATTCTGTCTTTTAAAAACAATGTGCATACGTATTCATGTATTCGTTCGTCGGAGGTTTGTACATTATTGAATTGGATTAATCGTAATCATCCCTTTTTTGGAGGTGTTTTGTCGACTAGCCAATACGTGTTTGTATCACAGGATCAAAGTATTGTAGGTACGACGTTCCATGACCCAGTGAAGGTAATACTACGTACATGTGTGAGTACTCGACAATGGATTATGGTTTAAACGTTTAACCGATTAATAGATCAGTAATCCCCGTCTACCTATACACCGCATGTACAAAACTCTAAACACCTACCCGGTATTGATCTTTGACCGGGAGAACTCTTTATCTCCTGATTGATTTCTTCGATTCCTCTGTTTTTTACTTATATCACGGGAACAGATAGCTTTTTATACAGTTAACCCTTTTCTCAAACAACAAAATTGTGACTGTCCCAAATTGAAAGAGTTTGCAGACGACATTTCAAAATGTGATGAAATTGGAAAATAATCTTCTGGTAGATCAGAAAACAGTGTGGGAAAAGGAAAAATTGCTCGTTACGAGCAATTTCTCCTTTTCCCACAATGTTTTCTAAAGTCGTCTGCAAAAAAGTGGTTAAATGTCGTTATTGTTTAGGAAAGGGTTAAGCCATAGTTACAGCATTTAGTCATAGAAATGCTTTGCTGGGATTCGCCCTTACCAGGCTTTGACTTTGAAGTATCAAATGAAGAAGTATAAGAAATGCCGATTGGGAACGAACCCGAGAAAACGAGACAGTCTAATCTTAGGTCCTCTTCCTTCACGACTAGGTATGCTGTATGCTGTACGTTTGATCGCTCACGAAATTTCCATTCAGACACCTCTGCATATTCGTCATCATGTTCATGTCCTGGAAAATGCATCATATGGGAATATCTTTCAGTAAACGTGATCCGTTTTTTTTTTCTTTTATTCATTTCCTTATTTTTTGTATATGTATTCTAACGGGGGCCTGTGTAACCTAGTGGTAATATCAAGAGCAATATATCTTTGAAAACAATGGTTTGACACTTTAGCAAAAGGAAAACGGTTGTTTTAGCGTGAAATTGTCGTAAACTGCTACTTCGATGGCCTGGGGTCCCGGGCCTTGTGTACACCCCGTATTAGGGGTATAATCATGGTTCGGAACCCCAGGCCAGCCTTTCTTTTATAGAGAGCTACAGACTACTTTATCAAAATAAATGAAAGAATCCATTTCAGACTTTTGCTTGTACAACTTCAATATATTTTTCCATTACTTTTGTCATGGTTATGTATAGATTTTTAAAACATATTAAAGTTGAAACGAAAGCTCTTAACTCAATGTTTAGACACGTTATAAAAGAAAGCAATATATTGTATATTATATCAAAGTTGAAACGAAAGCTCTTAACTCAATGTTTAGACACGTTATAAAAGAAAGCAATATATTGTATATTATATCAAAGTTGAAACGAAAGCTCTTTACTCAATGCTTAGACACGTTATAAAAGAAAGCAATATAATGTATATTATATTAAAGTTGAAACGAAAGCTCTTAACTCAATGTTTAGACACGTTATAAAAGAAAGCAATATATTGTATGAGTTTTAGGGAGAATGGTCCTACACGGTTTGACGATCCGCGTCCCTTTTCTCAGTATTTCATATTTCAACTGCAATAACAACAAAACCATTGTAACCACAGCTGCCCCATTTTCTAAATATGCTTTTGAAATTGTAAATAACTTTATTAATACAACCTTCTGAAAAGATTTCGTAACAATTACAATCATAAACATATATATTATTTCTTTAAGAGTATCAAAGTATTACCACATATTATTATTGTTCATGTATATACTCATAATAATATTCATGTATGTTTATGACTAAAAGCTGTATATGCTTACGTCAATAAAAATGTTCCTCTTTTTCGCAGTATGAAGAAAAAGAGACGATTTTTAAGGTAATGTCAACTACATGTATATTTCTACATCTACATCTACATCACACGTCAACAGAATTGCAATTATTACGCTACAGGTGGTGCTAGGAGTAAGGGAATGATAAAAAGTTGGAAAAGAACTGATAATTAAAAGGGAAAGGAAAGGCAAGCTATGTATAAGCAGTTATAGCAGTTCTAAACCATATTTCTATTAAATGTTCAATGGGATTTATAGTTTTGATAGTTGGTTATGTTTTATACTTTCTATCGGACAAGTTCATCATGTAGAGTTCTAACACATACATGTACTCAGTGTGATTAAATGGGCATTTAAATAACGGATCAGGGTATTAGTACGGATTGTGTGGATTAGTTTTAATTGGGATTTATAAAATAGAGTAACCCTTTTTACAAAAGATCCATGTTATGAAATGAAAGCCTACAAAACTTTGAAACACTTTAAGAGAACGCAGATTTATAATAAGAAAATTTGTACTAGGCGGCGTATTTTCGATCGAGGAAAGTTTACCCAACAACTTACTTTAGGCTAGACTTTGAACTGATACTCAACAATACACGAATGCATTATCCTTCCTCATTAACATCAGCGATAAAAGCCGATTTTCTGTTGAAAACGGTCAAAGACTACAGTATAGGATCCACATCGACTATACGAACAGCGACGAAACTTTGCGAAAGGCAAAGGGAGATTAGCATGCCAAACGGTTATATTACGTCACAAAACGTTAATTGTTTTTCCCATGGTAGGAAACACAATACATGCCTTTTTGTAGTTAACCCTTAGAATGCAGGGTTATATTCTAAAAAACAATTTAATGTGTCATCTGCTTTCCAAACCTTTAGATATCTACTTAATTTTGTCGAGGAAAGATAGTCAGAGTAGCAAACAGGTTATATCACAGGCGTAAATTGGCGGCTGGCCTGGATCTAACCTTTTTGCATAAGCATGTAGTCGGAGCCAGCACTATAAGGGTTAAACCTGTCATCGGTAGGTTTATTAATAGACTATTTTTTCTTTGATCATTCGGTGGTGTCAGAATTGATGATATCGTTCAGATCAGCAATATCTATTAAGCACGGGAACCGGTTCATAGGAAAATTTGGACGTATATTCTTCGACGTTTGACTGTTGATAGATGGCATACCAAACCACAAACCAAGAATATTTGAACATTTCAAAGCAGAGTGCAAACAAGTGGACCATTCCATCATTGTGTCACAGACCTGCACGCAATGATCAAAGTATGTGCTTTAATGGAGAATGTAAGACGTTCCGGTTGAAAAGTAACAATGTCAGATACAATTTATTTGTGAAAGCCCAGTCCTAAGCTTAAAAAAGGGACAATTGACATTGTAAGATACAATGGAATAGCACAGGCTAGGTCACAAGGTATGCAAAGATGATAAAGCACATGTCACAAAAGCTATATGTGTTTATCTTGTCAGATATATGACCATTCATAGAATCGGCGGAGATGCAGAAAACACCAAAGCCACTTACGAAATGAAAAACGTGGTAGATAAAACGGTCATGCTCAATAATGAATGACTGAAACTCAAGACATTCAAACAAAAAGTAAAGAATGATCATCCACCAAAAGGATTTCATAGAATGCAAAATGATCTGATACACATTCAATTGTCGGAAATGGCGATAGATCTTAAGGATGAGCAACAAAACGCTTGCTCAGTAGGCAAAGATTGACAGTAATATCTAAATGTGTCTTTCAACCAATGAAGATGAAAGTTGGTGTTGGTTTCACATATAAAACCATCGCTGGGAAAATAAGATACTTTGAAATAGTTGAGCTTTGAAAACACCTAAATGAAAATATCCAAGATCATTCAGTTAACACGTCCCTCGAATTATGCGTCATGTGACATCCCCTGCCAAGTATGAGGTAGCTGAACAAATTACATAATTAGGTTGATAAAAAAAAACATGGTGATACCACCTGGTTTGGAATAGGGATCTTTACTGAATGAACCAGGTCGAACAAAATAACTATTTTGGAAGGCATACCATAGTACTGAAAGAAATATAGAAAAGAAATAATTCAGATATCTTAAAGGATTAAGATATTCTTCTAATACACCACATATCAATGAGTAAAAGTGATAAACTCCGAAACATATGCAATGAGAAAATTCCTTGTGTTACCTTCTTTTTTTTACCAAATTATAAATTGAATTGCATCGATCAAAATAAATAAACAAGGCCTATAAAAAGTATGAATACCAACAGTTGAAGACACTCTGTCCATAACTGATTCTGCATTTTAAGATTTTAAGGGATTAAAACGAACATTTGAATGTTATTTACCGAGACAATATCCGGAAACTGTAGGACTTTATGACACTGTTATCGTATAGCAACTTCACAATAAATCATTGGAGCAGTCAGAAATTCATACAATACAAAAGTATACTGTCAACAAGTCAACTAAAGCTGGTGAAGCAACGTTTATGTTATTCTATATGACAAAGATATATTTCTCTTAGGAACAATGAACCATACTGGTAGACTGGATGCTTCTTTACGAATAAACTTGTCAGAGTTATACTTAAATGCATTTTGCAGCACTATTTTGATTCGATGTGATTGATTAAAACTATGAACATTTGGCAATTTTACATTCCTGAATATTTTTTCTCAATTTGTGATAATCAACGTTCTTTTCTTATTTCTTTATATCATTAGTTTATCATTTTATTTGAATCAATGTCGGCTAAACAAAAGTAAACAGTGAAGCTTATAGAACTGTTTCCGGGGTTATAACCTATTTATAAATTTTGACAAAAAGTTTACATGTTGATAAAAATTAATGGTAAGACTTTAATCCATACTAATAAACACGGGATTCCTGACAGTCACGTCAACACGTTTTATATATAGATAATCTTTAAATAGAAGCGCATTCCCCAAAACCCCTGTCCTGGTCAAACTCACCAACGTATATGATTACATTGTTTCTTATGTATCGAAAAACATATAGCGTAATGCATAGTGTATGCAAGTGTCATGCGGAAACTCCGTGTTCGAATCCCGCATAACGTGATTTTTACGTAATTTTTTGATAACCATTTTATTTTTACATTTCATTTCTTTGAAACCTTTTACAAAAACAATGATGGCTTCATGCTTTTCCCCCCTTTTATTGAGTCTTTTTTATGTCACTTTTTTTTAATATACTATATATAATATAACATAATAGTGTATTGTATTAAGTTCATAAAATATTGTAACAAATGCCATACTTTCTGGTATATATCAAACCTAATCAATCATTGTTAAAAAGATATAAAAAAGGTCAAATTAATTTGTCACAAAATAAAGCTGAAGGTGGGGGTGGGGTTCGATCTCGTACAATTTAGGTAATATCACAGATCGAGACACCTTACCGGTTGAGCTATTTCAATCTTACGACAAAATACTTAAATTTATTTAAGATGGTATCTCTTATTCAATAGTGTACAAATAGTAAACCCTAAAAATAGCACTTTGATGACGAAACTGTCAAAAATCCCGTGTTAATTAATACGTCTGTTATAATAAATAAAAATTTCTATAAATTAAAAAGTTGTGTCAGAAGTGGGATTCGAGCCCACGCCCACATACGTGGACCATAACACTCTGATTTGAAGGAAGTTTACCTTGAGTCTGGCGCCTTAGACCACTCGGCCATCCTGTCAAACTATACGACCTTAGAACAGCAAATCAGTGGTTCAAATACCTTCAGACGTTTTATTCATCCTTTATTCGTCCTTTATTCGTCCTTTATTCGTCCTTTTTCGTCCTTTATTCGTCCTTTATTCGTCCTCTTTCTCCCTGGGGTAGAGGAGGTCAAAGTCGTAACAAGGTATCCGTAGGTGAACCTGCGGATGGATCATTACCGCAATTGAGTGTGTTGCAAAACACTACTTACTGCGCTCATTTATCTTTTTTTTCGTCCTTTTTTCGTCCCTTTTCGTCCTTAATCGCCCTTTATTCGTCCTTTTTCGTCCTTTATTCGTCCTTTATTCGTCCTTTATTCGTCCTTTATTCGTCCTTTATTCGTCCTTTATTCGTCCTTTATTCCTCTTTATTCGTACTTATTCACGTCAGTAGTAAGATACTGCCGAATGTGGCCAATCTGACGAAGTTGTGCATAACACGATCGGCACACTGAATTAACATGAGTCTCCAGGTTCAATCTAGAGCCTAAGAAGGCTCCTAGGTTCCTAACAACGTTTGTTGGTTGTATCTGCGATTGACCGATTGTGATCGAGATGTCATCCACACGTTTTTCATCGTGTTTAGGTGCGAAAACGATAACTTCTGTCTTATCAGTGTTGAGTTTGAGCATGTTGTGATGCATCCAAGAAACTATATATGTTAAGCAGTCCTGGACACGTTGTACAGCTTCATCAACTTTGACCTTATCATTTGATTTGAAGGCAACGTACAACTGTGAGTCATCTGCGTAGAAATGGTGAAGTAGTTCATGGTAAGATGCAGATGCAGTAATAAATAGTGATGATTTGTCATTCGTAAGTCAAATAGGCAAGCATTGTCTTTTGTCATTTACGAAATAGGAAAGACAAATAAGGCTGAGTCAGCATATTCATACAAAATAAGAGTATACTGTTAACCAGTCAGACAAGCATGAGTGCTGACAAATTATACCAAACTAAGACTGGTGAAGCAACACTTATCTCAATCTGTATGAGAAATAAACGTTTCCATTATAAACAAAAGACCTATTTCTGTATAATGTCTTAACGTTTATATCTTAATACAAATTTATGGTGAGATACATACCTCTGTTATAATAAATTATACTTTTCTATAGATTAAAAAGTTGTGTCAGAAGTGGGATTCGAACCCACGCCCACATACGTGGACCAGAACACTCTGATTTGAAGGAAGTTCACCTTGAGTCTGGCGCCTTAGACCACTCGGCCATCCTGACAAACTATACGACGTTAGAACAGCAAATCAGGGGTTCAAATACCTTCAGCCGTTTCGATAAGAATCAATCAACTAGGTCCATTACGTATGTTACAACGTGTATAAACTAGGAACTTTAAAAATCAAGAAAATGTGATCGTATTCACAGGTAAGGTAATACCCACTTTTGATAATTTTCTTCTCGAATCTCAAAATGCTCGAGAGTCCTTCTACAAAAGACCATTGATTCTCAGGTGAACAGACTTGTTTATCTTTGAACTTTTATCCAGCGAAGTGAAAAGCGAAAGTAAACGTATGTCTGGTTTGTATGTCATCGGTTCCATGGTGTAATGGTTAGCACTCAGGACTTTGAATCCTGCGATCCGAGTTCAAATCTCGGTGGAACCTTGTTCTTACTCTTTTTTTATATTAAATCATATGCACACCTTTTTACATCTCTTACTGTCAACTTTCTTTTAAACAGGCAAAAAATATGTTCAAATGAAGTGTCGTGTGAGAAATAAGGTTCCACCGAGATTTGAACTCGGATCGCAGGATTCAAAGTCCTGAGTGCTAACCATTACACCATGGAACCATACAAATGTTCATATACATATAATCCAAATATTATCCACATATATATTATTTATATAATTTATCATGAATGAATTTGAGTATGAATAACAAAGGTCACACAATTGAATTGGCTTCTGCTTTACAAACACATCATTTGGCTTAACCGATTTATTGAAAAGTTGTAAGACGATGACAAAGTTTAGAAATTCATACAGTGACAGCATATTGCCTCGGTAACTAACATTCAAATGTTTGTTTTTAACCGGTTAGATGCAGATGCAGTAAAAAATAGTGATGATTTGTCATTCGTAAGTCAAATAGGCAAGCACTGTCTTTTGTCATTTACAAAATAGGAAAGACAAATAAGGCTGAGTCAGACATATTCATACAAATTGAGAGTATACTGTTAACCAGTTAGACAAGCATGAGTGCTGACAAATTAGAGCAAACTAAGACTGGTGAAGCAACACTGTTCTCAATCTGTATGAGAAATGAACGTTTCCATTAGAAAGAAAAGACCTATTTCTGTATAATGTCCTAACGTTTATATCTTAATACAAATTTACGGTGAGATACATACCTCTATTATAATAAATCAAAATTTTCTATACATTAAAAAGTTGTGTCAGAAGTGGGATTCGAACCCACGCCCACATGCGTGGACCAGAACACTCTGATTAGAAGGTAGTTCACCTTGAGTCTGGCGCCTTAGACCACTCGGCCATCCTGACAAACCATACGATGATAGAACAGCAAATCAGGGGTTCAAATACCTTCAGACGTTTTGATAAGAATCACTCAACTAGGTCCATTACGTTTGTTACAACGTGTTTAAACTAGGAACTTTAAAAATCAAGAAAATGTGATCGTATTCACAGGTAAGGTAATACCCACTTTTGATAATTTTCTTCTCCAATCTGAAAATGCCCGAGAGTCCTTCTACAAAAGACCATTGATTCTCAGGTGAACAGACTTGTTTATCTTTGAACTTTTAGCCAGCGAAGTGAAAAGTGAAAGTAAACGTATGTCTAGTTTGTATGTCATCGGTTCCATGGTGTAATGGTTAGCACTCAGGACTCTGAATCCTGCGATCCGAGTTCAAATCTCGGTGGAACCTTCTTCTTTCTGTTTTGTTTATATTAAATCATATGCAGACCTTTTTACATCTCTTACTGTCAACGTTCTTTTAAACAGGCAAAAAATATGTTCAAAATGAAGTGTCGTGTGAGAAATAAGGTTCCACCGAAATTTGAACTCGGATCGCAGGATTCAAAGTCCTGAGTGCTAACCATTACACCATGGAACCATACGAATGTTCGTATACATATAATCCAAATATTATCCACATATATATTATTTATATAATGTATCATGAATGAATTTGAGTATGAATGACAAAGGTCACACAATTAAATTGGCTTCTGCTTTACAAACACATCTTTCGGCTTAACCGATTTATTGAAAAGTTGTTAGACGATGACAAAGTTTAGAAATTCATACAGTGACAGCATATTGCCTCGCATACTAACATTCAAATGTTGGTTTTTTTAACCGGTAAGATGCAGATGCAGTAATAAATAGTGATGATTTGTCATTCATAAATCAAATAGGCAAGCATTGTCTTTTGTCATTTACAAAATAGGAAAGACGAATAAGGCTGAGTCAGACATATTCATACAAAATGAGAGTATACTGTTAACCAGTTAGACAAGCATGAGTGCTGACAAATAAGACCAAACTAAGTCTGGTGAAACAACACTGTTCTCAATCTGTATGAGAAATAAACGTTTCCATTAGAAAGAAAAGACCTATTTCTGTATAATGTCCTAACGTTTATATCTTAATAAAAATTTATGGTGAGATACATACCTCTGTTATAATAAATTATACTTTTCTATAGATTAAAAAGTTGTGTCAGAAGTGGGATTCGAACCCACGCCCAAATACGTGGACCAGAACACTCTGATTTGAAGGTATTTCACGTTGAGTCTGGCGCCTTAGACCACTCGGCCATCCTGACAAACTATACGACGTTAGAACAGCAAATCAGGGGTTCAAATACCTTCAGACGTTTTGATAAGAATCACTCAACTAGGTCCATTACGTATGTTACAACGTGTATAAACTAGGAACTTTAAAAATCAAGAAAATGTGATCGTATTCACAGGTAAGGTAATACCCTCTTTTGATAATTTTCTTCTCCAAACTCAAAATGCTCGAGAGTCCTTCTACAAAAGACCATTGATTCTCAGGTAAACAGACTTGTTTATCTTTGAACTTTTAGCCAGCGAAGTGAAAAGTGAAAATAAACGTATGTCTAGTTTGTATGTCATCGGTTCCATGGTGTAATGGTTAGCACTCAGGACTCTGAATCCTGCGATCCGAGTTCAAATCTCGGTGGAACCTTGTTCTTACTCTTTTGTTTATTAAATCATATGCAGACCTTTTTACATCTCTTACTGTCAACGTTTTTTTAAACAGGCAAAAAATATGTTCAAATGAAGTGTCGTGTGAGAAATAAGGTTCCACCGAGATTTGAACTCAGATCGCAGGATTCAAAGTCCTGAGTGCTAACCATTACCCCATGGAACCATACGAATGTTCATATACATATAATCCAAATATTATCCACATATATATTATTTATATAATGTATCATGAATGAATTTGAGTATGAATAACAAAGGTCACACAATTGAATTGGCTTCTGCTTTACAAACACCTCTTTCGCCTTAACTGATTTATTGAAAAGTTGTTAGACGATGACAAAGTTTAGAAATTCATACAGTGACAGCATATTGCCTCGGTAAATAACATTCAAATGTTTGTTTTTTAACCGGTAAGATGCAGATGCAGTAAAAAATAGTGATGATTTGTCATTCATAAGTCAAATAGGCAAGCATTGTCTTTTGTCATTTGCAAAATAGGAAAGACAAATAAGGCTGAGTCAGCATATTCATACAAAATAAGAGTATACTGTTAACCAGTCAGACAAGCATGAGTGCTGACAAATTAGACCAAACTAAGACTGCTGAAGCAACACTTACCTCAATCTGTATGAGAAATAAACGTTTCCATTATAAACAAAAGACCTATTTCTGTATAATGTCCTAACGTTTATATCTTAATACAAATTTATGGTGAGATACATACCTTTGTTATAATAGATTATACTTTTCTATAGATTAAAAAGTTGTGTCAGAAGTGGGATTCGATCCCACGCCCACATACGTGGACCAGAACACTCTGATTTGAAGGTAGTTCGCCTTGAGTCTGGCGCCTTAGACCACTCGTCCATCCTGACAAACTATACGACGTTAGAACAGCAAATCAGGGGTTCAAATACCTTCAGATATTTTGATAAGAATCACTCAACTAGGTCCATTACGTATGTTACAACGTGTATAAACTAGGAACTTTAAAATTCAAGAAAATGTGATCGTATTCACAGGTAAGGTAATACCCACTTTTGATAATTTTCTTATCCAATCTCAAAATGCTCGAGAGACCTTCTACAAAAGAACATTGATTCTCAGTAAACAGACTTGTTTATCTTTGAACTTTTAGCCAGCGAAGTGAAAAGTGAAAGTAAACGTATGTCTAGCTTGTATGTCCTCGGTTCCATGGTGTTACTTGTTCTTACTCTTTTGTTTATTAAATCATATGCAGACCTTTTTACATCTCTTACTGTCAACGTTCTTTTAAACAGGCAAAAAATATGTTCAAATAAAGTGTCGTGTGAGAAATAAGGTTCCACCGAGATTTGAACTCGGATCGCAGGATTCAAAGTCCTGAGTGCTAACCATTACACCATAAAACCATACGAATGTTCATATACATATAATCCAAATATTATCCACATATATATTATTTATATAATGTATCATGAATGAATTTGAGTATGAATGACAAAGGTCACACAATTGAATTGGCTTCTGCTTTACAAACACCTCTTTCGGCTTAACTGATTTATTGAAAAGTTGTTAGACGATGACAAAGTTTAGAAATTCATACAGTGACAGCATATTGCCTCGGTAAATATCATTCAAATGTTTGTTTTTTAACCGGTAAGATGCAGATGCAGTAATAAATAGTGATGATTTGTCATTCATAAGTCAAATAGGCAAGCATTGTCTTTTGTCATTTGCAAAATAGGAAAGACAAATAAGGCTGAGTCAGCATATTCATACAAAATAAGAGTATACTGTTAACCAGTCAGACAAGCATGAGTGCTGACAAATTAGACCAAACTAAGACTGCTGAAGCAACACTTATCTCAATCTGTATGAGAAAAAAACGTTTCCATTAGAAACAAAAGACCTATTTCTGTATAATGTCCTAACGTTTATATCTTAATACAAATTTATGGTGAGATACATACCTCTATTATAATAAATCAAAATGTTCTATAGATTAAAAAGTTGTGTCAGAAGTGGGATTCGAACCCACGCCCACATACATGGACCAGAACACTCTGATTAGAAGGTAGTTCACCTTGAGTCTGGCGCCTTAGACCACTCGGCCATCCTGACAAACTATACGACGTTAGAACAGCAAATCAGGGGTTCAAATACCTTCAGACGTTTTGATAAGAATCACTCAACTAGGTCCATTACGTATGTTACAACGTGTATAAACTAGGAACTTTAAAATCAAGAAAATGTGATCGTATTCACAGGTAAGGTAATACCCACTTTTGATAATTTTCTTCTCCAATCTCAAAATGCTCGAGAGTCCTTCTACAAAAGACCATTGATTCTCAGGTAAACAGACTTGTTTATCTTTGAACTTTTAGCCAGCGAAGTGAAAAGTGAAAGTAAACGTATGTCTAGTTTGTATGTCATCGGTTCCATGGTGTAATGGTTAGCACTCAGGACTCTGAATCCTGCGATCCGAGTTCAAATCTCGGTGGAACCTTGTTCTTACTCTTTTGTTTATTAAATCATATGCAGACCTTTTTACATCTCTTACTGTCAACGTTCTTTTAAACAGGCAAAAAATATGTTCAAATGAAGTGTCGTGTGAGAAATAAGGTTCCACCGAGATTTGAACTCGGATCGCAGGATTCAAAGTCCTGAGTGCTAACCATTACACCATGGAACCATACGAATGTTCATATACATATAATCCAAATAATATCTACATATATATTATTTATATAATGTATCATGAATGACTTTGAGTATGAATAACTAAGGTCACACAATTGAATTGGCTTCTGCTTTACAAACACCTCTTTCGGCTTAACTGATTTATTGAAAAGTTGTTAGGCGATGACAAAGTTTAGAAATTCATACAGTGACAGCATATTGCCTCGGTAAATAACATTCAAATGTTTGTTTTTTAACCGGTAAGATGCAGATGCAGTAATAAATAGTGACGATTTGTCATTCATAAGTCAAATAGGCAAGCATTGTCTTTTGTCATTTACAAAATAGGAAAGACAAATAAGGCTGAGTCAGCATATTCATACAAAATAAGAGTATACTGTTAACCAGTCAGACAAGCATGAGTGCTGACAAATTAGACCAAACTAAGACTGGTGATGCAACACTTATCTCAATCTGTATGAGAAATAAACGTTTCCATTATAAACAAAAGACCTATTTCTGTATAATGGCCTAACGTTTATATCTTAATACAAATTTATGGTTAGATACATACCTCTGTTATAATAAATTATACTTTTCTATAGATTAAAAAGTTGTGTCAGAAGTGGGATTCGAACCCACGCCCACATACGTGGACCAGAACACTCTGATTTGAAGGCAGTTCACCTTGAGTCTGGCGCCTTAGACCACTCGGCCATCCTGACAAACTAAATGACGTTAGAACAGCAAATCAGGGGTTCAAATACCTTCAGACGTTTTGATAAGAATCAATCAACTAGGTCCATTACGTATGTTACAACGTGTATAAACTAGGAACTTTAAAAATCAAGAAAATGTGATCGTATTCACAGGTAAGGTAATACCCACTTTTGATAATTTTCTTCTCGAATCTCAAAATGCTCGAGAGTCCTTCTACAAAAGGTCATTGATTCTCAGGTAAACAGACTTGTTTATCTTTTAACTTTTAGCCAGCGAAGTGAAAACTGAAAGTAAACGTATGTCTAGTTTGTATGTCATCGGTTCCATGGTGTAGTGGTTAGCACTCAGGACTCTGAATCCTGCGATCCGAGTTCAAATCTCGGTGGAACCTTGTTTTTTCCCTTTTGCTTATATTAAATCAAATCATATACACACCTTTTTACATATCTAACTGTCAACGTTCTTTTAAAAAGGCAAAAATATGTTCAAAATGAAGTGTCGTGTGAGATTAAAGGTTCCACCGAGATTTGAATTCGGATCGCTGGATTCAAAGTCCTTAGTGCTTACCATTACACCATGGAACCATACATATGTTCATATACATATAATCCAAATGTTATCCACATATATATTATTTATACAATCTATCATGAATGAATTTGAGTATGAATGACAAAGGTCACACAATTAAATTGGCTTCTGCTTTACAAACACATCTTTCGGCTTAACTGATTTATTGAAAAGTTGTTAGACGATGACAAAGTTTAGAAATTCTTACAGTGACAGCATATTGCCTCGGTAACTAACATTCAAATGTTTGTTTTTTAACCGGTAAGATGCAGATGCAGTAATAAAGTAAACGTGTGTCTAGTTTGTATGTCATCGGTTCCATGGTGTAATGGTTAGCACTCAGGACTCTGAATCCTGCGATCCGAGTTCAAATCTCGGTGGAACCTTGTTCTTTCTCTTTTGTTTATATTAAATCATATGCAGACCTTTTTACATCTCTTACTGTCAACGTTCTTTTAAACAGGCAAAACATATATTCAAAATGAAGTGTCTTGTGAGAAATAAGGTTCCACCGAGATTTGAACTCGAATCGCAGGATTCAAAGTCCTGAGTGCTAACCATTACACCATGGAACCATACGAATGTTCGTATACATATAATCCAAATATTATCCACATATATATTATTTATATAATTTATCATGAATGAATTTGAGTATGAATAACAAAGGTCACACAATTAAATTGGCTTCTGCTTTACAAACGCCTCTTTCGGATTAACCGATTTATTGAAAAGTTGTTAGACGATGACAAAGTTTAGAAATTCATACAGTGACAGCATATTGCCTCGCATACTAACATTCAAATGTTTGTTTTTTTAACCGGTAAGATGCAGATGCAGTAATAAATAGTGATGATTTGTCATTCATAAGTCAAATAGGCAAGCATTGTCTTTTGTCATTTACAAAATAGGAAAGACAAATAAGGCTGAGTCAGACATATTCATACAAAATGAGAGTATTCTGTTAACCAGTTAGACAAGCATGAGTGCTGACAAATTAGACCGAACTAAGACTGGTGTAGCAACACTTTTCTCAATCTGTATGAGAAATAAACGTTTCCATTAGAAACAAAAGACCTATTTCTGTATAATGTCCTAACGTTTATATCTTAATACAAATTTATGGTGAGATACATACCTCTATTATAATAAATCAAAATGTTCTATAGATTAAAAAGTTGTGTCAGAAGTGGGATTCGAACCCACGCCCACATACATGGACCAGAACACTCTGATTAGAAGGTAGTTCACCTTGAGTCTGGCGCCTTAGACCACTCGGCCATCCTGACAAACTATACGACGTTAGAACAGCAAATCAGGGGTTCAAATACCTTCAGACGTTTTGATAAGAATCACTCAACTAGGTCCATTACGTATGTTACAACGTGTATAAACTAGGAACTTAAAAATCAAGAAAATGTGATCGTATTCACAGGTAAGGTAATACCCACTTTTGATAATTTTCTTCTCCAATCTCAAAATGCTCGAGAGTCCTTCTACAAAAGACCATTGATTCTCAGGTAAACAGACTTGTTTATCTTTGAACTTTTAGCCAGCGAAGTGAAAAGTGAAAGTAAACGTATGTCTAGTTTGTATGTCATCGGTTCCATGGTGTAATGGTTAGCACTCAGGACTCTGAATCCTGCGATCCGAGTTCAAATCTCGGTGGAACCTTGTTCTTACTCTTTTGTTTATTAAATCATATGCAGACCTTTTTACATCTCTTACTGTCAACGTTCTTTTAAACAGGCAAAAAATATGTTCAAATGAAGTGTCGTGTGAGAAAAAAGGTTCCACCGAGATTTGAACTCGGATCGCAGGATTCAAAGTCCTGAGTGCTAACCATTACACCATGGAACCATACGAATGTTCATATACATATAATCCAAATATTATCCACATATATATTATTTATATAATGTATCATGAATGAATTTGAGTATGAATAACAAAGGTCACACAATTGAATTGGCTTCTGCTTTACAAACACCTCTTTCGGCTTAACCGATTTATTGAAAAGTTGTTAGACGATGACAAAGTTTAGAAATTCATACAGTGACAGCATATTGCCTCGGTAAATAACATTCAAATGTTTGTTTTTTAACCGGTAAGATGCCGATGCAGTAATAAATAGTGATGATTTGTCATTCATAAGTCAAATAGGCAAGCATTGTCTTTTCTCATTTACAAAATAGAATGGACAAATAAGGCTGAGTCAGACATAGTCATACAAAATAAGAGTATACTGTTAACCAATCAGACAAGCATGAGTGCTGACAAATTAGACCAAACTAAGACTGGTGAAGCAACACTTGTCTCAATCTGTATGAGAAATATACGTTTCCATTAGAAACAAAAGACCTATTTCTGTATAATGTCCTAACGTTTATATCTTAATACGAATTTATGGTGAGATACATACCTCTGTTATAATAAATTAAAATTTTCTATAGATTAGAAAGTTGTGTCAGAAGTGGGATTCGAACCCACGCCCACATACGTGGACCAGAACACTCTGATTTGAAGGTAGTTCACCTTGAGTCTGGCGCCTTAGACCACTCGGCCATCCTGACAAACTATACGACATTAGAACAGCAAATCAGGGGTTCAAATACCTTCAGACGTTTTGATAAGAATCAATCAACAAGGTCCATTACGTATGTTACAACGTGTATAAACTAGAAACTTTAAAAATCAAGAAAATGTGATCGTATTCACAGGTAAGGTAATACCCACTTTTGATAATTTTCTTCTCGAATCTCAAAATGCTCGAGAGTCCTTCTACAAAAGACCATTGATTCTCAGGTAAACAGACTTGTTTATCTTTGAACTTTTAGCCAGCGAAGTGAAAAGTGAAAGTAAACGTATGTCTAATGTATGTCATCGGTTCCATGGTGTAATGGTTAGCACTCAGGACTTTGAATCCTGCGATCCGAGTTCAAATCTCGGTGGAACCTTGTTCTTACTCTTTTGTTTATATTAAATCATATGCAGACCTTTTTACATCTCTTAATGTCAACGTTCTTTTAAACAGGCAAAAAACATGTTCAAATGAAGTGTCGTGTGAGAAATAAGATTCCACCGAGATTTGAACTCGGATCGCAGGATTCAAAGTCCTGAGTGCTAACAATTACACCATGGAACCATACGAATGTTCGTATACATATAATCTAAATATTATCCACATATATATTATTTATATAATCTATCATAAATGAATTTGAGTATGAATAACAAAGGTCACACAATTAAATTAGCTTCTGCTTTACAAACACCTCTTTCGGCTTAACCGATTTATTGAAAAGTTGTTAGACGATGACAAAGTTTAGAAATTCATACAGTGACAGCATATTGCCTCGGTAACTAACATTCAAATGTTTGTTTTTTAACCGGTGAGATGCAGATGCAGTAATAAATAGTGATGCTTTGTCATTCATAAGTCAAATAGGCAAGCATTGTCTTTTCTCATTTACAAAATAGAAGAGACAAATAAGGCTGATTCAGACATAGTCATACAAAATAAGAGTATACTGTTAACCAATCAAATAAGCATGAGTGCTGACAAATTAGACCAAACTAAGACTGGTGAAGCAACACTTATCTCAATCTGTATGAGAAATAAACGTTTCCATTATAAACAAAAGACCTATTTCTGTATAATGTCCTAACGTTTATATCTTAATACAAATTTATGGTGAGATACATACCTCTGTTATAATAAATCAAAATTTTCTATAGATTAAAAAGTTGTGTCAGAAGTGGGATTCGAACCCACGCCCACATACGTGGACCAGAACACTCTGATTTGAAGGTAGTTCACCTTGAGTCTGGCGCCTTAGACCACTCGGCCATCCTGACAAACTATACGACATTAGAACAGCAAATCAGGGGTTCAAATACCGTCAGACGTTTTGATAAGAATCAATCAACTAGGTCGATTACGTATGTTACAAAGTGTATAAACTAGGAACTTTAAAAATCAAGAAAATGTGATCGTATTCACAGGTAAGGTAATACCCACTTTTGATAATTTTCTTCTCGAATCTCAAAATGCTCGAGAGTCCTTCTACAAAAGACCATTGATTCTCAGGTAAACAGACTTGTTTATCTTTGAACTTTTAGCCAGCGAAGTGAAAAGTGAAAGTAAACGTATGTCTAGTTTGTATGTCATCGGTTCCATGGTGTAATGGTTAGCACTCAGGACTCTGAATCCTGCGATCCGAGTTCAAATCTCGGTGGAACCTTGTTCTAACTCTTTTTTTTATATTAAATCATATGCACACATTTTACATCTCTTAATGTCAACGTTCTTTTAAACAGGCAAAAAATATGTTCAAATGAAGTGTCGTGTGAGAAATAAGGTTCCACCGAGATTTGAACTCGGATCGCAGGATTCAAAGTCCTGAGTGCTAACCATTACACCATGGAACCATACGCATGTTAGTATACATATAATCCAAATATTATCCACATATATACTATTTATATAATGTATCATGAATGAATTTGAGTATGAATAACATAGGTCACACAATTGAATTGGCTTCTGCTTTACAAACACCTCTTTCGGCTTAACTGATTTATTGAAAAGTTGTTAGACGATGACAAAGTTTAGAAATTCATACAGTGACAGCATATTGCCTCGGTAAATAACATTCAAATGTTTGTTTTCTAACCGGTAAGATGCAGATGCAGCAATAAATAGTGATGATTTGTCATTCATAAGTCAAATAGGCAAGCAATGTCTTTTGTCATTTACAAAATAGGAAAGACAAATAAGGCTGAGTCAGCATATTCATACAAAATAAGAGTATACTGTTAACCAATCAGACAAGCATGAGTGCTGACAAATTAGACCAAACTAAGACTGGTGAAGCAACACTTATCTCAATCTTTATGAGAAATAAACGTTTCCATTAAAAATAAAAGATCTATTTCTGTATAATGTCCTAACGTTTATATCTTAATACAAATTTATGGTGAGATACATACCTCTGTTATAATAAATTATACTTTTCTATAGATTAAAAAGTTGTGTTAGAAGTGGGATTCGAACCCACGCCCACATACGTGGATTAGAACACTCTGATTTGAAGGTAGTTCACCTTGAGTCTGGCGCCTTAGACCACTCGGCCATCCTGACAAACTATACGACGTTAGAACAGCAAATCAGGGGTTCAAATACCTTCAGACGTTTTGATAAGAATCAATCAACTAGGTCCATTACGTATGTTACAACGTGTATAAACTAGGAACTTTAAAAATCAAGAAAATGTGATCGTATTCACAGGTAAGATAATACCCACTTTTGATAATTTTCTTCTCGAATCTCAAAATGCTCGAGAGTCCTTCTACAAAAGACCATTGATTCTCAGGTAAACAGACTTGTTTATCTTTGAACTTTTAGCAAGCGAAGTGAAAAGTGAAAGTAAACGTATGTCTAGTTTGTATGTCATCGGTTCCATGGTGTAATGGTTAGCACTCAGGACTTTGAATCCTGCGATCCGAGTTCAAATCTCGGTGGAACCTTGTTCTTACTCTTTTGTTTATATTAAATCATATGCAGACCTTTTTACATCTCTTAATGTCAACGTTCTTTTAGACAGGCAAAAAATATGTTCAAATGAAGTGTCGTGTGACAAATAAGGTTCCACCGAGATTTGAATTCGGATCGCAGGATTCAAAGTCCTGAGTGCTAACCATTACACCATGGAACCATACGCATGTTCGTATACATATAATCCAAATATTATCCACATATATAGTATTTATATAATGTATCATGAATGAATTTGAGTATGAATAACAAAGGTCACACAATTGAATTGCCTTCTGCTTTACAAACACCTCTTTCGGCTTAACTGATTTATTGAAAAGTTGTTAGACGATGACAAAGTTTAGAAATTCATAGGTTGACAGCATATTGCCTC